>CM038225.1:76712220-77312220 GCA_021442155.1 Cymbidium sinense
AAACCCGATGATCTCCTCCAAAGGAACATTTTCCCAAAGTGGTTATACAACAAATGAATATTTAAAGAATAATCCGCATTCGTGAATAAGCATGGATCACCGCGAAATTTGATAAGATGCTTCTTCAAATAACGAATGGGTACAAAGAGTGCATGACAAGAATAAAGAAAGAGGAAAGAGTCATTGTACAAACAACCGGCCTTCCACGCGCGCGATCATGTTTGTCGGGGCATTTGTCGACCTACAACTATGCGCCACATTAAATTAAATAAATAAGGTGGATTTTAAAATCCCTTAAATCGCGATCCAACCGATCAAATTCGCTTTTAACTGACGATTCGACGCGCAACTCAAAAATATTAAAATGAATTAATCGTAAAATTTTGAATCAATAGTGATCGACGGATAATTAAAATCAAATTATCATGACAGCGATATCGGTCGGAAGCCTCGACGACGCCTAAACCACCTCCGCTCGCGAAAATAAATCGCTACGCCATCGCCGAAAGGTCAAAATCTATCAAACGACACCTTCCGCGTCAACCAAGCAGTATGCTGGGTCGATAATTTAAGCTGACGCGACAATTTAGACCTGAATTTACTTCACCGCCGACATTATTTAAACGACCTCTCGACGAAATTGATCGCGCATTGCCGGCGACAACAACTTAAATTGACACCATATTGCAGTGGTTGTCAAAAGTAATAAAATTGTAATTAAATGATTAATTTTAATCCGCTTAATTATCTCTAATCACGCTAATTCCTTTAATTAATCCCCACTCAACCAATCGAGATGCGCTAACTAAGTCTAAAACCAAAAAAAAGTGGAAAGTTTTATTCCACCGCTCTAGTCAAAACGACGCTGACCTCACATTTTCATGATCCTTTCTCCCGCTTTGCCTTCCTCCCTAATAAGTTTCGACTCTACTAAGTTTCACTTCACGATCCTTCGCTTTCTTTTCCGCTTCTCAAGATTCTTTTACTTTGATCCCTTCCTCTTGCTCATGGTTCTCAATAAGCGACGTTCTTTCTTTAAGATCTCTTCTCATGATCCTCGAACGACCTCCTCAGAGCCTTTGGCCTGATCAAGCTCGACGATAGATATTCATGATCCTCCTCGTTGTTCCGCTTTCTTCTTGAACGCTTCGACTTTGCCTTTCATCGACGCAGATTCTCTGTTTCGTTTCTCCTCAGAACGCTTCCTTCGATTTCTAGATTCTCGGCTTTCTCCCCAGAACGCTTGATTGATTCTCCGTTCTCGGCTTTCTCCAGAGCGACGACTGCCTTTTCGGCTTTCAGAACGACGAGCTCCCCTCTTCTCTTCACGCGACGGCTCTCTTCGGGAACTTCTCCTTCCCTCTCTTTAGTAAATCGACGCCTGAAGTTGCTTTCTCTAACCCTGTTTTTATGCGACGAGCTTTAAACATGCTTTATGCATGAAAATGCTTAGTTCACATGTTGGCTTAAAGTGCTTCTTGGTTATATATGAATACTCATACCTCCTCTACTTTACTTGTCATTCACACCTGATTTACATACATAAATGAGATATAGTGAAGACTTGAAGCAAAATACATATGAATAAACTAAATCTACCATATAACTTGACATATATCAAGAAGATAAAAAAATTGTTTGAAGTTAAAAGAAACTCACAAGTATGTGTGGCACACCTTAATCCTCCTCAAAGGTTGAAAGAACTTAAACTTGTGGTTTAAGAGAAGAGGAGGGAAAAGATTTTGTAAAGGAAACCCCTCCTATTTATAGCTTTCCCTTTCCTTTGCCATCTACTTATGGAATCGACATGTATGCCTTGTCATAAATTGCATGCAAGGAACTATCTAAGGATGCCACTGTCATGTCATGCACATGCATATGGCAGATGCCCTCAGGCATCCTTATCCCTTTCTTTGAAAAGGAAAGTAAAGTCTTTGCCATACCTCTTTAATAAATTTAATGAGTTTATGTCCCCCCCCACTTGCCTTTAGTTTGAGTGAGGTGGTGGATTTTAATTAATCCACTTCTTCTCTTAAATGAAATATGACATCTACTCATATTTTTATATTCCCCTTCCCTTTCAAGAGAAATAAATGGCTATGGTATATGGTCATGGGCTTCCAAAGCAATTTGCCCATTTATACTTGATTTTATACATAAAGAGAGGGCTATTTTAAATCAAATTGTGCTGGCCCATTACTTTACATCATATGCCTCTAAATCAATTATTTTCACCATTTCCCATCATATAAAGAGAGGCTATTACCTAAATCAAATCTCATTTAGCCCATTACTTACTATGATCATATCTAAATCAATTATTTTTTTATTTCTGATTTGCAACATAAAGAGAGGCTATTAGCCTAAATCAAAGCTCATTTTGCCCATTACCTTACTTATGATCATATTTCTAAATCAATTATTTTCACCCTTTATCTGATTTACAAGTGGACAGTTTATAAAAAATAAAGAAAGATACTACATAATCCCTATTCTTCTATCCTTAACAAACCCAAAAATGTCATATTGAAATCCAAACTTAAATCACTTACATTTCAACTCATTCAATGTCCATACAACATTTTAAAAGAAGATGCTTATGTTTGAATGTTCAAACATTAGACATTTTAGATAAATATAAAGAAGATACTACATATCTGCTGTCTTTCTCCGTCCCAAGTTAACAAAACCAAAAATGTCATATAAATCCAAACTTATCACTTACATTTCAATGACATTCAACGCATACAACATTCTTATCAGATCAGATGTTGAATGTCAAACATGCATATACGCAAAGATAAACGATACATCTTCCGGTTGGTCTTGACCGTCCTTAACAAAACCTAAAATGTCATATTAAAATCTAAGCTTGATATATATTTCAACTGTATTCAATGTCCATACAACATTTTAAAAGAACAGATACCAGATGATGTTGTTCAAACAATAGACACGTAAGCAATAAACAAAAAGAACAAGATCCCTCCTGTCTTCTGACCGTCCCAAGTTAACAAACCTAAAATCATATCAAAATTAATGCCAGATACAATCAGTCAAATACGAACATTACTTTCTGGTTTGTGACCTTAACAAAACTCAAAAATCAAAATTGACATCGAAACTTCAACATGATATCTTAATGTCCATGCAAAGAAAGATATCCATACGATGCAGTAATGTAAATATAAGAATGATACTACATAATCCCGGTTATCTTCGACCGTTAACAAAACTCAAAATCAAAATTGACATCAAACTTCAACATTGACATCTTAATGTCCATGCAATTTTCAAAGAATGATATCCATATGCATGTCGGAGTAATTACTAAGTCAAATATAAAAAAGAATGATACTACATAATCCCTGCTTGGTCTTCGACCGTGTCCCAACAAAAACCTAAAAATTTGATATTATAAGAATTTCAAATTAATAATATCCGGTAGTTTAACTCACATATATAATACAAGACATAACCAACTAACATAGCTTCTAAAATTCAAATTCTGAAAAGTCCCAAACCCGATCCTCTATGTTCAAACTAGAGGACAAGGTTTCAGATTATACTTGAGATGATGAATTTAACCAAAACCTGACAGAAGTAGGACAAAGGCCTATCAATCGAGCATAAATCTACGATCGGTGTAATTATAATTAAGATTTCAATGATAAATGATCATATATATTCAAATCTAAAATCAATCATAAACGATCAAAATTCAAAGAAAATAACAAAAAAATAAAATAAATGAAATTAATTATTAAATTAAAAATAAAAAAAAAAATAAAATTAATTCACCCTCCGCAATCATTATCTTCTTGACAAATTAAGAAAACTTTTGCTCACAAAGAGCAATGTCAAATTAAATACATAACTACCTTCACACTCAAATATTCCTAAAGTCGTAAGGACGGGCGGTCCTCCGTCTCGCTGCCGCTGATATGGCACCATAAATATGGCTGCACTGACTGAGCCACGCGATATGGCACCACTTACCATTTGCCACCACAGATGTTCCCCAACCGCTTGAGAAACGTAGAATGATTTATGCAAAAAAGCATGTTAAAGGCCGACTTATATTTGTCCCCCAGACAACTCCACCCCCTACAAGGACACCTTGGACGACGAACCCATGTTTGTCCGATCCTTCTCTACGTGTCATCGACTACCTCCTCCGACTAAGCACCGTGGATCGCGATGTACCGGATGACGGAACCATGGATCTTGATCGGCCATCGTTCCCCACAAAAAAGTTTTAAGTTAAAATAATAAATTTCATAAGTTCTAAACTCCACTCACCGCAATTATATACTGCTCTTTAACGATTCATCGACCAAATTTTAATCGAAAGTGCTCTCTCAAGATTGGAGGTAATTAATCTGCTTACCATGGAAACCCGAATAGATATAAAAGTTCTCACCAAATGAGAACTAAAATCTCGCAAGTGTCTTATCTACTATTCATCCGCTTCAAATTATCACCGACACTTAAACAACTCTCTTTCCTTTTTCGAAAGATGTCTTGAATTTTCGATCCCAGATTTCACTCACTGGGACAGTTTTCTTTCCATCTGCTAGTCAAATCTAAGTTATATAAAAAGGGAGTATAAAAAAAAAATGAAATGAAAATGAAATGAAATGATAAGTTACTTGACAACTTAAAGCTAATAAAGTCTTAAGTCATTTGAGATTTTATTTAAGCATTATGTTAATATGTTTTTTTAAGGAGATTCATTATTTTAATTGCTAATTTTACCTTTAAATTCCGTAATGGCATGAACACACAGCATTTCGGCATGCCAACATCCGCTTGGCAACGCCATTAATGCACCGGAGCTACCATCCGCTTTGAGATGGATTTCCACCATTCAACGAAAAGCAGCCTCGACTCTGTAAACTCGCCCCGCACGCCATGTGCACAATCTCTAAAAGGCGTTGAGTGTGACCCATCGCCGTAGGGTCACAAAAGAAACAATCACCAGAGGCTCCCTCCAAGACAACAATCATGAGCACATGACTGCCTCTTTTGTCCCTCGAAATACAATCGCCACCAACCATTCGCCCGGAGATGATGTCAAGTTTCTTCATCTGAGCAAATGAGGCAAAAGAAGAAAAGAAATCTGAAATGATGCTCAACACTTAATGCTCGGTAGCAAATCAGAATCAATCAGGAACTAAGGAGTGTTCCCACCCATAATCGCTTTGATAACCTTAAGTGGGTTAAACTAATACCACGGTCACCAAATCCTTCTGACCCCACAACATCAAGTTCCAGCCTCGCGAGAAACCCGAACTATATTCCAGACGTGCATCTTCTCCAAGAAAGCGAGAGGGGACTGATGAAAAGAAAATACCAAGGTCCGTATTAAGGATGCTGATCGCTCCTCCAAGGAGACCTCATCCCCAACTCAATGCCGACGCAACATATCATGTCCCACACCTGCATCGGTGTGACACTTGGACAAGGCGCCAGAATCCACCAAAAGGTCCTGGAAGGTAAGTAGATCCGAGGCTCAGCCTCAAAAAAGAAATTGCTCTGTAGAAAGGCATGGCGACATCCGTGTGAATTCCAGATCCCCAACTCAAATTTATCAACATGAGCCAAAAAAAGAGGGCCCCCAATGATAAAAGATATGACAGACACCTTGGAGAATCCTCCGTGGGATCCCGCCATCAATCAATTCCATCCCATCAAGAGGAGGTTAACTCGAAGCCTCTAAGAAATTTCGATTCCACACTTGGAATCTAAGTTCATTGGAGACGCCGACCAAGAAGAAGAAGAGAGGCAAGAGAGGCAAGTAGTATATGGTGCAAAGTGGTGAGCCATCCGGTGCGCCAATATCAACCCAAAGGCCGTAGACAATATTCTCCCTCAACCTCAAGAACAACAAATGTTCAAATAGAGGAAGCATCCTCGAAGTCTTCGTGAGAGGAGCAAGAAGAAGAAGAAAGGAAGAAAATCCCACCTTCATCGATACTACCACTTTGGCGTAAGACAAATTCAGCGCCGATGAAAGCCAAAGATAAAGAAATCGCCAATATGAAAATGAGCGAAATGATGATGTGATGATCACGATGATGCTTAATGCAGAGAATATCATGGCAGTCCAACACTGCCCCCAAATAATCATCAAGCCTCCAAAGAATGCCAATGACAATCCTCCAATAAAATCTCACATGCCAAGGGTCCAATCGAAAGATTGAAATAAATGAGTCACCGACAACGCTTCTCGTAATATACAAACTATATCAAGCCGGAGCTCTCAACTTGATATTATATGAATGAGAAGATCAAAGTTATACCGCGGGCGTAAAATTGGTGAGCAAAGGTCGCCATATCCCGAGTATGATCAAATTCCATATCCAAAGGGATATTCAATGCCAAAGTTCAATCTATTCAAATGGTAATCCCAAAGATCCGCCCAATTCAAAGCATCCCCAACACGGGGTAATGATGCATTATTATTCCGCCAATTGCCAAGAATTAACTTCGACCGCTGAATGACGCCGAAGTTATCAAATGACTAATCAAGACTTTGTCAACTTGAAAACATGTTGTTGTAAAGCAAATAAAAAAAGACAACAATTCCGATCTCGCTTGAGAAGAGGAAGAAAGACAAATCGCTGATATATTACGCGCATAAATATGAGTATGAAATGTGAACAACAATTAAGAAGAGCATGCAATTCACCATCGATGGCAACATCGATGATAAGATGCTTTATCTTTGCATGGCTTCAATTACCACATTTCACTGACAGGTGGCTAAATTTGAGAAATTAAATTTATCGCTCATGGCCAAAGAAGATAAATTCAAAAGAGCAAAGCCAGACAAAAGAAAGGTGAAACGCATTTCACCTCATACAAGAAGGATACAAGTGCTATCTATAACGTAGACAAAGAAAAGCTACTATCAAGAAAGCGCATTCAATCCGCCTCCACAACCCAAGCTCATACTGAGGTAATGATAAGGTCGCCGCGGAAGGAGCACCAAAGCAAACAAAAGGAGCGAATGACTCAACCCACCCTAAAAGAAAAGTCGAACAAAGAGTATTCTTTAAGAGGAAAGTGTGGCCAAATTGTTTAAACATGCACTCAAAGTAGTCTCCAACTACCGAGTGTAAAAGACTCAAGAGGGGACAAGCAGATAATCCTAACTATTGTCCATATCATATCGGTGCTACCATCCCACTGAAGATTGCTACATATTCAAAGATTTTAAATAAAATGAATTCACATTATTGACAGACAAAAGTCCAAGAAAGAATCCACCAAAGTAATCACCTCATCTCCGATATCAAGCAATGATAAAGGCAAAGAGGTCGATGATGAAGGATGATGTGCAGCTTTCTAAAAAAGATCAGAAAAAAGCAATTGAAGGCGCTGTGTATTCATGGAAATCACCACTGAGTCTGAAGTCGAGACAAAACCTAAGTTATGGGAAGGCTAGTTCATCTCATGAAAGACAGTCTAGCCAAATACCGCAAGGGAAGGCTAAGAAACCGCCAAACAAAAAAAATAAACTAAATAAAAGAAGAAGAAGCACAAAATGTTACTACTATTACTATTACATAACGTAACAAAAGATCATCAATAATATGGAAGATTACATACAATCGCCAGACCTATCACGCGCAATTGCTTTCAAATCTTCGTGATCAATGAAGAGGGAAGAAGTCAAGAACTTCCTACCGAGTCTTGATGATGCATGAAAGTTGATAATGCTTAGAGAACTGCTTTCCAAATGAAGATGAATCGAGCTCACCATATCAACAAAAACATAAAAATATAAAATGGGCAAGATTCAATCTTCTAGTCTATCATTACGGGGTAAGGTGATGTCGAAGAATCGAAATCATCCAAGATTCGATGCAAATGAAGTAGCTCAAGTACTGAGAAGTGGTCGAAAAGTACCATCCCAACAACAGAGAAAGAGCCAATGAATAAAGATAAAGGAAAAGAAATTGTCAATGAAAAGTTATCCCTAAGGATTCAAATAAGAAGCCTTCATCAAAAGGGGATCGACTACAATATTCTATCCCATCTAAGGAAAATTGGCAGTTTTAGTGTATACTAAGCACTTCTAATGTCAAGATCTCCGTAACACCTTAATTGAAGCTCTCAAAGAGCGGAAAATTGAAGCATATTTGTCAACGCCTAACGGAGACCTTGCATGTTCAAGAGCTCCCCGTCACATTTTCGTAAGATGATCTAATGCTGGATCAGCAGAGCACAATCGCCTCAGATGTTACCGAAAAGTGATGAAATTATAATACCGCGATCTTAATTGATCCTGCCTCCTCGTGAATCTTATGAACTTGAGAACTCTAGATGGCTATCTATGTACAACATCCGGACGAGATAAAGTCATGGTTCAAGGTTTCAATGAAAGGACAAAACTATCGTCATTCGTCCTTCCTCTTAAATTTGGAGACCTACACGTAAGCTAAATTTCATGTGATCGATGCAGATACTTCATTCGTGAGCCCTTCCGGGTCGCACCATGGTTTTCATAAGTATGGCATTGTCCCATCTACATTGCATCAATGTATGAAATATACAAAGGATGGAGAAGAATGCCAAATTGTGGGTGACATGCAACCTTTATTGAAATGAAGATTTATCAAGATGCCGCCATTTCCTTCCAGGGAATCAAAGCTAACAAAACAACTAAGAAATACTGATCTACTTCAAAACCCATAAAAGAACAAGTTAAGAAGAAGGGAGAAGAAAAATGAATAAAGGAAAAGAGATTGTTCCAAATATTCCTGGATATAAAGAACAAGTCCAAAATCAATAACATTGCCCTCATCTTGCAAAGGATATCAAGAAGAAGATGAATGTTCTTCTAAATCCAAAGGTCCATGACTCTTCAAAAATCGAAGGAAAATTTGACTCGATTATGAGTTTGAATCGCTTTTGAATGCAATGCACCTACTTTAAAACAATCATAGATCCATCAGAGACTACACTGTAGTCACCCTATCCCTCCTCAACATTTTAAAGAAATCACCCTCGAGAAACTCATAAAGTCGAGGAACGACCTTCTATGTACCTCCTCTCCTGAAAGCACGCCGTGAAGCCTGCTTTATAAATCGGTGTCAAGAAGATCCCGATTGGGTAATGCATCTCAAGAAGAAGAAGCTATGCCCATAGGATGCCAAAATATTTCTCCAAAGATGCAAAATAATGCGAAACATGGGGTCCATGGAGCAAAAGCAAAGGACTAAGCTCTTTGAAATGATGTGGTACCCAAAAGGTTCTCAAACCATTGGTAAGAGAAATAAACACACTACCAAAGGCCTTGGTTTCATCCAAGACAACGGTCCACAGATATACCTGCTACGCTAACAGAATAAGTGAAAATGATGAGAATGTCATTTTTAATGTTACCTCACATAATGAAGAAGTGAAGCCCGCTCAAGAGCTTGAAGATGGTGGGGAGGCAGCTACTATGGATGAACTTAAAGAAATTAACTTGGGAACTGAGGAGGATCCTCGCCCAACGTTCATCACTTTACTCAAGATAAAGTGAAGAATTAAAATCTTGCTCGTGAATTGTGGATTGCTTTGCCCGGACATATGCTGAAATGCCGTGCTTATCCCCGATATAGTTCACAACCAAGAATTAAGCCGATGCGACACCACCAAGCAAGCCTCTAGCGAATGAGATTGAGGTCAAGAACGTAATTGCGTAAAACCAAGAAGCTCATTGAAGCGGTTTTATTCGAAGAAAAATACCGACCGGATAAATATTGTCCCCGTGAAAAGAAGAATGGTCGATCAGATGATCGAATCGTGGATTTAAATAAAGCATGTCCAAAGGATGACTTTCCGCCTGTATCGAATCTGTGGATAACACTTCAAACCACGACATGTTCTCATTTATGGATGGATCGTCGTTACAATCAAATCAAGATGGCTCAAGATGAGAACATACCTCATTCGACGCCAATATATTGCTACACGTCATGCCCTTCTTGAAGAATGCTACATACCAAAGAGTTATGACACGCTAATCTTTGACGAAGTTGATTCATCAAAAGTAGAGTGCTATGTTGATGACCTCGTCAAAGAGTATAGATCGCAAAGATCATCTCGATGATTTAAGGATTGCCTTGAAAGAATCGTAAAATATGATCTCAAGATGAATCCTCTGCGCGCTTTGAGTCTCTCTTCTGAAAGTTCCTGATATGGCCGTGGGGATTGAAATCGATCCCAACAAAATCAAAGCGACAAATGCCTCCAAGGAGTCTTCGCCAACTTCGCCCATACAGGACATCTCGCATTCATTAGAAGATTTATATCAATCGTGATGTCGAACTTTGCAAAATTAAGAAAGATACCTTTCAGTGGGATGAAGAATGTCAAGAGGCCTTCGACAAGATCAAGAGATATCATTGAATCCACCCATTCTTGCAGCCCAATCCCGGAAAGCCTCATATATAAGAAAGACTAAGAATCTGTGCTTTGTTGCAAAGATAATGAGGAAGGAAAGGAGAATGCTCTATTATACAAAAGACTATAGAGCTAAGCGCATTCTCCAATCGAGAAGCATTGTTTGACGTTAATCCGCCCAAAAGTTACGCCATTACATGCTATCTCATAAATTACCCTTATCTCAAGGATCGATCCGCTGAAGTTCGATGACAAGACCAACGCCGATGCGTCGCCGGCACGACGTTCTTCACAAATTTGATATTACATATGTTCCCGTAAAGTGAAGGGGCAAATTCGCAGATTTTCTCGCCATCCCATACCCAGACTCATTGCTTAACGATGATCTTCCGATGAGCAAATCATGCACATATATGAAAAGAAAAGCAACAAATGTGGAATTAGATGGAGCTTCCCCATTAGATACACTCAACCCTCAAATCTTCCAAAGGCTCGGTATCTGCCTCATCGATCACACATAATCGAGACATTCTTATAAATTAACTCAACCCCAAACCAACAACGCGTAATATGAAGCTTGGTGGCGTTTAGAGGATTTCCATGGGAGTCGAAGAAATTTATGGTGATTCTCAACTCACATTAATCAAGTGTTGCCTTTACAAAATCAACAAGCTTTGAACCTACTATCACAAACGAAGTTCTCGAGCTTATGAAATTCCAAATGTCATTATGACTCGAGTCTCCGTGAGTTAACAAAGAAAGTACCGCTTAGCTAAATTAGCTAAAGAAATGGCAGTATGGATGACGACCACTACATACTAATTGTGCACTGTCGAGTCCTAGAGCCAATAAGTTTAAGATCCTCACTGAAGAGGGTCATCAAACATAAATCAGTGTCTCATGCCCTTACACTCCTTACAAATTACTTCTCAAAGTCAACAAGACAGCTTCAAACCATTCATGAAAGACTCAACCCCAAGCCAAAACCACATGAAATCCTTATAAGAAGAGAAGGAAGACTGAGACACCCTTCGTCGACTACTTCACAAAATTGCCAAGTAATAAGTCGATAGCACAACTTGAGAAAAGGCTTCACTATATGCTTATGTTGGCAATACTCAGATCGTAGATCCTTCAACGACGCTATGATGTTTGGGAATAAGAAGTTAACAAAGTAATTGTTGAAATCCATCAAGGACTTTGTGGTACACACCAATCGTCCTAAAATGGCTTTCAAAATTAAAAGAATCGGATACTATTGGCCGCCTATGGTAAAAGATTGAATCAATCATGCGAAATGCCATGAATGCCGTCCATGGAACATAATTCATCGCCTCCAACCGCTTGCATCCAACGATAAGATCTTGGCCGCTTGAGCCGGGGACATGTAATTGACCAATTGATCCGCCATCATCACCGGTCACCGCTTCATCTGTAACGACATTATTTCTCCAAGTTCAAGTCGCACCATTTAAAGAAGTTACCAACAAGTGACTAACTTCTTTACCCACATATCGTTATGATTTGTGTACCACGAATCATTTCGATAATGGTTCACCTTTCAAAAGCGCTAAAGTTTATAAATTTGGACGAGATAAGATTGATTGGCATATTCAATTTATAATCCGAGAGCAAATGCTAGGCATTTAATAAAACACTCAAATTAAGAAAATTCTCACAAGAAATAAAAGGAGTGGCATACCAAACTCAAAGCGCAAGCTTACGACCACTTACAAAACTCCTACAATCTACGCACTAATGTGAAAGAAGCTACCCTTTAACTACCCAAGTAGCCATTCGACAAAATATTACCCGAGATGAAAATGCTCGACTACGGATGGAAGAACTTGATGCGCTTGACGAGGTCAGGCTCCAAGCTCAAAGAAAATCTAAGTATCTGCCGAATGTCCAGTATTCGATCATACAAGCGAGCTTTTCGTGAAGGAGAATTGGTCCTCCGAAGACCAATCATCCTCATCGCAGAATCAAGAATTTGAACCCACTGGGAAGGACCTTTGTTATCAAAAGGTATATCGGAGGAGCCTATCGCCGGACTTCAAAGGTGACCAATGCCGCCAATCAACGGCCGCATTTAAAGAAATATTACACATGAAAGTGTGATCGACAATCGATTTGAAAATCACAAACACTTATGAAAATTTTCATTGGAAATTCTCAGAACACAAGAATGCATTTCCAAAATAAAATAAAATCCGTTAGACAGGGCATTTTAAATTTTTTATAAGAAAAGTACGGACGCTTCGTAAGACAGGGCCTTTCTTTCTCTTTCGACATCGCAGTGCCGAGATCCCCATATGCATACTCAAAATTATGTGTTCAAATGCTCAAATTTAAAAGTCTTATCAAGAAGAAAATTTTCAAGTCTGAAACTTCAACAAACCAAGTTGGGACATTTTCCATCCCACATCAAAGGCTCAGTCATGGGTGTCGACTCAACACGCCAAATATGCCGAAGTCACGACAGTCTTTACTCAACACGCCACAAAGGTCGTAGTAAGAGATCCCCATCTCGAAGCCCGATAAAATCCTTCATCAATTGCTCAAGTCCACACTCAAGTGAAGGTGGATTCAACACGCCAAAATATCGAAGCCACACGTGACCTGCTACTCAACACGCCACAAAGTCGTAGTAGGGATCCTCCTACTGTTCAAAGACAAGAGCATCCAAATCCCCAAATCTCTCCAACTTGGTGAGTTCAAGTGACCTGACCGGGAAATTATCCCTATTGGTCGAGGTCATTTCTCAAAATTCTACAACAAACAAAGATATCCTTACTGAAGCACTAAGCGAAGTTTGGAATCAAATACAAATGTGAAATCTCAACTCCTTCAAGAAGTCTATCAAAGCGAAAGAAAAGACCGAAAAATCTTCTTCAAGTCCAATAAAGCAAAAAAAAGCAGGACCTAAGAAGTTATCCCAATGTTCAGAGGCTAAATGCAACTAAGGGAGTTTTGTCATCAAGATGTTCATTACATGTGCAAAGCACAGACGATGACTCTTGCCATTGACCCAATACAAGCTCGAGAGTGTCGTCGATTTATCCTTCTACAAGCCCAGCGTAAAAGCTGGCGTAAGGTAATTTCAGACGCCGACAAATCTCCGGATAATTCGTGATTTTACTCCATCAAATCCAGCATGAAGCCGTGGATAAAAGGAGGCAAAGATAATAATCATCGATGAAATCTTCAACAAGTCCAAAAGCACAAAGCAAAGACCAAGACATTTCTATCTCATCATCAACTCCATCAAGTCCGTTAGGCACAAAGCCGTGAGAGGAAAATACAAATCCAAATTTTGAGATGAAATCTTCAACAAGTTCCCAAAACACAAAGCAACAAAGATATTCTCATCTCACTAAGTCCACCGGCACAAAGCATAAAACCAATGGGATTTTCATCTTTTCAATAGACCTAGCGAGAAATCATGGGACAACATGATTGTTGGTCTAGATTTTATTCATGAAAATTGCACAAGTACATACAAGATGACACATAAAAGTAAAGAGAAAATACATCAAGGTAGACGATCGTAGATCTCGAGATACAATAATAACAAGAGCCTCACTTTCCGCTCCTAGTGTAAATCCTCTACGACTCAAAGGCTTCAAAGATCGACATGGCACGATGTCGCGTCTGAAACCTTGTTCTCCGCGTTCGCCGAGTTCGCTATCATGCTCTAGGTGTCTGTTTTCAGCATGACACCGACGCTGAGCTCCTCCAGAGGCTTCAATTTTGGCGTGACGCTTTCAATTTGGGCCCCAATGTCGCGACTCACCACGAGGACCCCTTAAAGCCGCAGAGTTCTTTTCAATTCATCATGAATAAAGTCACCGCCCAAGTCTAACGCTTCTCACCGACAATGAAACTCTTGATAACTATTAAGGTTTTTCATCCGTGACTAGAAGGCCTCCGACATAAAGCCTCCCAATAGCAATTGCCTCTTCACCCAATCCAAAGTGAGAAGACTATGTTGCGCTCTGAAAAGCTGCCGAATGATACCCGAGCCGTGGTCCAACCGAGAGATCACCACGAAGAAAGTCACATTCTCTTCATAAATACGCCATCATGGGTCCGATGTGATGCGTGCTCCATCAAGAGTAATCGCCCCTTCAAGCTCTAGAAAATGAGGAAGATGGAAAGAGAAGAACATGTTAAAGAAAAAGAGAGGGAATTATCGTGTCATACCCCAATTAAAAGCCCCAACATGAGGGTGTACTCCTTCAAACGATCGCATATGACACCTACTACCGTTTCATCGTAGAGGTATGTTCACCGTAATCTTGTCTCATCCCCATGTTTCACGGGGGCAAAAGAAACTCGTAAGGAACTAGTCCCAAAAGGAGCAAGAAGTGGGGAACGAAAAGGTTCGTCATGTTTCGTGAAGATCTACCAAAATCTTCAAATGGAATCGACGAAGAGAGCAACTGCAGTGAAAGTCACTCCAAAATCCCCAAAGGAAACTGGCTCCATGCTAACAGACATTCTTGGCCCAAGATTTGCTTCTTCTGAGTTAAGAGGCCGGAATGGGCTACCGACCAATCGCTTGAAGTTTGGATCTTCATAACGGACGCCTGTCGATGAGATGAAGATGGTACCGCATGACTAACGGTTCTCGAGTCCGCACTGGGAAGTGAACCTATTCCCCGTTGATTGACACACCCTCTCACCTATCATACGTAAAATATAAACACAATGTATGTTAGAATAAAAGGGTTGAGGAATTAAATAATGGTTTAAATAAAAAGACATAAGATCATACCGCTAAGCCGCCACGACGAGCTTGTTGCCTCGAGCTCCAAGTCTCCGCACTGCCGCTCAGATTTGCGCCCCACGCCCAAGATCGCGCAAAGGATAAGCTGCACCTGTTAAGCTATAGCTCACTCCTCGTGTAATCAAAGGGGCCGACGAAACTTCAATTGCATCAGCCCGAAAAGTGAAGCCACAAGCGTAAAACAACCGAAGTCTCGATAGATCAGATCCATCCGACGCATTAACAACGCCAGAATGAATCGCCATTATAGCCGCTATGAACTAACCGCCGCCACTCGATTGGTTGATATCCTCTAAAATAACTGTTTACCGATCGACAAGATAGCCTGACGATGCTAATGAAATATTCAACGCCACGAAATCGAATTAGTATGAATGTGGGGTTACCTCATGGTCAATACCGCCTAAATATCAACTTCCTTTGGGGAGGTAAACCGGCAACCTCGAAGTTGATGAATCACAAATCTATCGCGACTATGTGGGGCAAAGAAAATAAACGATTCTTTCTCGTTCCAAGGAAGAGGTTTGGACAGTTGCATAACTACGGATACTCTTCTAAGAAATACAAAGGACATTCTAAACAAGCAAAAGCCCCCAACGGAACGGAACCCAAGCATGAACGTGCAAGGCAAAATCAAATCATGACTGTGTACTTTTTCGATATGCTTTAAAATTCTAAACATTCTAGCAAGAACAGAGGAGCCAAGGAAAGGCTCACCTGAGAGATTTTACTGCAAAAGGCATGGAGCAACAAACCCCTCTTTGGGCAAGACAAAAGTGCATCCAAGTAACTAAAAACCACTAAACATAAATCTTCATCCATACCGAGTGAGAGGGAAAATGTTCATGCTGGCAAGTATGGCTCTCCTCGAGCAAATGACCACCAAATAAACCCCAAAAGGATCGTGTAGAGCGATAATAAGTCGCCCTCCTCAAGAAGTCGCTAATGATGTCCATATATTTATCGTGAAGGAAGCCTGTACCGTAAGGATAATGACAACGCAGATAGATTGCGGGTAAAATCGCTCACCTTGTCTATTTTGTCCATGGAAGGTCGCACAAAGAGCTCATCGAGGAATGCACTCGAAAGTGATTGCCAGATAGAAGTCCAGATATTGCCCGCAAGTCGCTCAAAGTAATGGTCAATTCTTCGACCACCCAACAAGTGTTACTTTCAATGTAACTCAATCAAACCCCTTATCCAACGGGAAGGATATTTTGAAATCAAACATGGAAGCATAAAGCCTTATATACTCCACCGCTTTAGATATCCCATGAGCGAGGATATATCGCCCATACATACCCCTCACGATCGGAATCCTTCCCATGGATGAGTTTCAGGCCACTCTAATGAGCCGATCAGAATTGATGGCCGAGTAAGCTGACCGCCTGCTAATAACATCTGTACGGGTTCAAGAATTTCACATAGCCCATGACTTACTTGATCAACTTATCCAATGGATTGTATTCACGCATTTTAAATTGAAGTAGTCACCCACTGAGGATTCTTCATGTGTTCTCCGTAACAACTGGAAGAACGGAGAGCGAAAGTGAAGAAGTTTTTGAATGTATCGCCCCTCAAAGATGTCGAGACCGCTTGTCCATTCTAACGTCCACATTGTTGTGGGGTAATCAATCATGACCAAATGACATCCTGGCTCGCCGGGCAAACCCGATCTCCTCCAGGGAACATTTTCCTGAAAGGGTTATACAACAAATGAATATTTAAAGAATAATCCGCATTCGTGAATAAGCATGGATCGCCTCAAAAGAATTTGATAAGATGCTTCTTCAAATAACCCAATGTACAAAGAGCATGACAAAGAATAAAGAAGAGGAAAGAGTCAATTACAACAAACACGGCCCCGCTCCATGCATCATGTTTGTTGCATTTGTTGACCTACAACTATGTGCTTAAATTAAATAAATAAGGTGGATTTTAAAATCAAATCACGATCCGAACCGATCAAATTGCTTTTAATGACGATTCACACAACGCCAAAATATTAAAATGAATTAATCGTAAAATTTTGAATCAAGGATCGACGGATAATTAAAATCAAATTATCGAAATTGTGCGATATCGTCGGAAGCTCGACGACGCCTAAACCACCTCCGCTCGCAAATAAATCCTATCGCCGAAGGTCAAAATCTATCAAACGACACCTTCATGCTAATCGAAAGTATGCGAGGTCGATAATTTAAGGACGCGCGACAATTTAGACTTAATTACTCACCGCCGACATTATTTAAACGACTCGATCATAAATTGATCGCCATTGCGCAAGACAAACAACTTAAATTGACACCCATATTGCTGGGTTTGTCAAAAGTAATAAAATTGCAATTAAAATGATTAAGCTTTTAATAATTATCTCTTAATCACGCGTAATTCTTACCTAATCCCGCCGCCACTCAACCAATCGAGATGCGCCAACTAAGCCTAAAACCGAAAAGGGGAAAGTTTATTCCTACTCTAAAGTCAAAACGAGCTGACCTCACATTTTCGATCCCTTTCGTTTTTTTTCCTCCTCTTCTTCGATTGCTTTTCTTGGTTTCTTTCGATCCTTTCTTCTTTCTCCTTTCGGCAGATTCTTTTACTTTGATCTCCTTCCTGTTTCTTTTCTAAAGATTATCGACGTTTTTTCTTCTGATCTCCTCTCTGATCCTTCGACCTCTCACCGCTTTGCCTGATTGAAAGTTTCGATCTGATACTTGATCCTCCTCATTGAATTCTCTCTTTCTCTTCTTCTTGAACGCTCGATTCTCTTTCTATCGATCTTTTGATTTCTCCTCTGGCTTTCTCAGAACGCCTTCGATTCGATTCTCCGTTTCGGCTTTCTCAGAACGCTTGATTTTCAGATTCTCCGTTGCTTTCCTGAAGCGACGACTGTCTTCTCCAGAACGACGAGCTCCCTCTTCTCCTAACTCGGCCTGACGACGGCTCCCCTTTTCAAACTTCTCCTTCTCCCTCTTTAGTAAATCGACCTCGTTGTTTCTCTCTAACCCTAAGCTTGTTTTATGCATTTGAGCTTCTTGAAATTAGGGCTTTGCTAAACATGCTATGTCTTATGCTCGATTATGCTAAGAGTTTCCTTAGGGATTGATGATGTACCCAAATCTCATTTTATTGTCTTATTCAATCGATTATGTGATGCTTATCACTAAAATTGTTTGGGATGATGTATGGCAATGTCATGTTGCATGCCACCTTCCTGGGATATTTAATTTTTTTGAATTGATATAATGGAAACCAAATGATATTTCAGAAATGTGGTTTGCTTAAATCATTCTATGAGGGGAAATAATTAATTGTTGTTCAAGTGTGTCATTTGTCAAATGTGGTGTTCAGGAAATTGTAATTCATGCTATGAAAGCTATTAATTTGTTATCATGATTTATCTTGTCAAATCAAGTGATTGTTTCATTAAGGATGTTATGCTTGAAAATTTCTGATATGGAAATTGTCAAATTGGTTTTTCTAAAGAGAAATTAGATTATTGTTTGCCTAAAGGCACAAATATATTTGTTGAAAAATTCTGAACATTTCTCTTGTGAAATTTTCTTTTACAAAGGAAAATGAATTAATTTGTAATGGGTATGCATGCTGAAATTTTTTTTACCTAAGGAAACTAAATCGATCTATTTAATGGGCATAAGCATGTCGAAAAATTTTTATGAAAGGAGAACTATTAGCTTGTATTCAGAGGCATATTTGCTAAACTTTCTTATCTAAGGGAAAAATCAATTATTTGACATGAGATATGACGCTATTCTCCATGAATTTCACGCTTCTACTTGATTCAATTTATTTCATAAAAGGAATTATATGTATATCATGCCTCTTCATATGCAAGTTGAATAAATTAAATGTAAGGATTTGTTATACCATATATTATCTATGAGCTTCATTCAGATACTTCAGTGATCATATTAACGCGGAATGCTATATCAAAGTTTTAATGGTTTCACGACATACCACACGCCTTCTCGTGGTGCTCACCATGAACCCCCTGCAGAGAGCGGAAATTGAAATTTTGATAAGACGAGATAAGGATTGCGTAAATCACGTTATATTATTAACCCCATGCACGCTTTCCAAAATAAACTTTTTTACTGGGTGTCAATGACACCTACCACACGCCTTTCATAGAAGCTTACCTCCATTTATATGACGACGGAGGTCACCAAATTTTCTTAAAAAAAAAAAGAAGATAAAGAAAGGATGAAATGCTTGTGCTCATATTGGCTTAAAGGCTTCTTATATATATGAATACTCATACCTCTACTTTACTTGTCATTCACACCTGATTTACATACATAAATGATATATGAAGACTCACAAAATACATATGAAATAAACTACCCATATATAACTCACACATATATCAAGAAGATAAAAATTTATTGAAGTTAGAAAACTCACAAGATTAATAATTTAATCCTCCTCATGAGAACTTAAACTGCTGAAAGAGAGAGAAAATGTGGATTTATGAAAAGGAATCCTCTTTATAGTTTTCTGCCCCTTTCCTTTACATCTACTCTTATAACATACGTGTGCCTTGTCATAAATTGTACAGCTTAACCATCTCGTGATGCCACATGCATGTCACATGCACATACGCAGACGCCTTGCATCCTTATCCCTTCAAAAAAAGTAAAGTCTTCACATACCCTTTAATAAATTTAATAGTTTATGTCCCCACTTGCCATGAGTTTGCATGTAGGAGGGATTTTAATTAATCCACTTCTCTCTTAAATGAAATATGACATCTACTCATATTTTTATATTCTCTTCCTTTCAAGAGAAATAAATGGATATATATACGCTTCCAAAGCAATTGTTTTGCCCATTTATACTCATGATTTTATACATAAAGAGAGATTAAATTTAAATCAAATCGCAGTTATTTTAGGCCCATTACTTTACTTACGATCATAGCTCTAAATCAATTATTTACCATTTATGTGATTAACATAAAGAGAGCTATTAAATTTAAATCAAATCATTTAAGTTCATTTGCCCATTACTTACTTATGATCATATGCTCTAAATCAATTATTTTCACTTTGTTGTGATTTGTAACATAAAAGAGCTATTATTTCATTTCTCATTTCCCATTACCTTACTTATGATATATATACGCCTCTAAATCAATTATTTTCACCCTTTATGATTTGTGATTTTAGATAAAAATAAAAGAAAGATACTACATAATCGTTGGTTTCTATCTTAAAAAACAAAATATATGAATCAAACTCAAATCAATTACATTTCATACATTCAACGATACAACATTTTAAAAGAGATGATGAAGAATGTAAACATTATTTGCAAGTAATAAATACTCAGATATTACATATCCTCTTTACTTTAAAAACCCAAAATGTATATCAATCCAAACTCAAATTAACTTACATTTCAACTGACATTCAATGTCCATACAACATTCTAAAAGAGATAAGACAGATGTGAATGAAACATGACATGCAAGTAATAAATATAAAAGAACAGATACTACATCTTCCTTTGGTCTTGACCGTCCGTTAACAAAACCTAAAATGTCATTTGCATATCAACATATAATCAACGACATAATGTCCATACAACATTTTAAAAGAATGTGATACTCAGATGTATGTTGTTCAAACAATAGATACGAAAGTAGTATAAACAAAAAAAAGAACATTACGCTTCCCGGTTGGTCTTCTGACCGTCCCAAGTTAACAAAACCTAAAATCATATATCAAAATTAATGCAGATTACAATCACAAGTCAAATACTAAGAACAAATGCTACACTTCCTTGCTGGTCTTGACCGGCCCCAAGTTAACAAAACTCAAAATCAAAATTGACATAAACTTAACATTGACATTCTTAATGTCCACAATTTTCAAAGAACATATCCATACATGTAGAATTACTAAGTCAAATATAAAAGAACAGATGCTACATAATCCCGCTGCCTTCTGACCGCCCGTTAACAAAACTCAAAATCACAATCGAACTTCAACATACATCTTAATGTCCATGCAATTTTCAAAGAACGATATCCATATGCATGCCGGAGTAATTACTAAATATAAAAGAACAGATACTACATAATCCGGCTTGGTCTTCGACCGTCCCGTTAACAAAACCTAAAAATTGATGATATTATGAATTTCAAATAATATCTGGTAGTTTAACTCACATATAATACAAGATATGAACCAACTAACATAGTTTCTAAAATTCAAATTCTGAAGAAAAGTCCCAAACCCGATCCTCTATGTTCAAACTAGAGGACAAGGTTTTGAAGGATTATACTTTTTAATGAACCCATCCTCAGAAATCGAGTAGACAAGTCTATCAATCGATATTAACCATGATCGGTAAGTAATTATAATTAAGATTTCAATGATAAATGATCATATATATTCAAATCTAAAATCAATCATAAAATGATCAAAATTCAAAGAAAATAACAAAAAATAAATAAAATAAATGAAATTAATTATTAAAAAAAAAAATAAAAAATAATTCCTCTCGCAATTGTTTGTCTTGTGACAAATTAAGAAAACTTTGCTCACAAAGAAATTAATGTCAAATTAAATACATAACTACCTTCACACTCAAATATTCTAAAGTTCTGTAGCGACGCTGTCCTCTCGTCCGCTTTGCCGCTGACATGACCACATAAATGGCGCATTACGACTCCTGACCTGGTCACGGAGCACATAGACCACTAAATTACACGGCCGCCTCAGATGTTCCCCTTAACGCTGTTTTCGAAATGTGAAATGTAGAATGATTTAATGCAAAAGCCCTATGTTAGCTAAGGTTGACTTATATTTGTCCCCTTAGACAAACTCCACCCCGCAGTCTACAAGGACACCTTGGACGACGAACCCATGTGTTGTCGACAAGGATCCTTCTGTCGGGTCGACCACCTCCTCCTAGACGTGTGGATCGCACACCGGATGACTAAACCATGGATCTTGACGGGCCATCGCTCCCCACAAAAGTTTTAAGTTAAAATAATAAATTTCATAAGTTCTAAACTCCACTCACCGCAATTATATACTGCTCTTTAACGAATCATCAAATTTTAATCGAAAGTGCTTCTCAAGATGGGAGGTAATTAACTATGCCATAGAAACCCGAATCCAGATATAAAAAGTTCTCACCAAATGAGACGAAATCTCGAAGGTCTTATCTACTATTCATCCTTCCAAATTATCACCACACTTAAACAACTCTTTCTTTCCTTTTATCGAAAGATGTATGATGAATTTTCTGATCCCATGATTTCCGACTCACGGGAGTTTCTTTTCCATCTTTGCCAATCAAATCTAAGTTATAATCAGGAGTATAAAAAAAAAAATGAAATGAAAATGGAAATGAAATGATATGTTAATCTTGACAACTTAGTCATGATAAAGTCTTAAGTCATTTGAGACTTTTATTGAATGTAATGTGTTTAATATCGTCTTTATTTTAAGAGATTATATTTTAATTGCTAATTTTACCTTTAAATCTCCGGCATTACGTAACACAAATCAGTTACTACCGGGCGCCAACATCCGCGGCAACGTCATTAATGTGGAAGCACCGAGCTACCATCCGCTTTGGTAGCGGATTTCCTACCATCTTGAACGAAAAGTGCCAGTTCGACTGTCAAAGAACTCACCCCGCACGCCATGTGCGAATCTCAAAAGGCCTTGAGAATTTACCGCCGTAGGGTCACTTCAAAAGAAACAATCCTGAGAGGCTCGCCTCCAAGACAACAACAATCATGAAGAGGGGTTGACGCTGAACTGCCTCTTTGTCCCTCAATACAATCCACCACCAACCATTCCCGGAGAGGTATGATGTCAAGCTTCTTCATCTGAGCAGTTTTACCGAGGCAAGAAAAAAAGAAATCTGCATGCTCAACACTTAATGCCCAGCCAAATCGGTAATCAATCATGGAACCAAGAGGAGTGTTCACCCATACGGTTGATAACCTTGGTTAAACTAACAAACTCCCAAATACCGACTCACAACATCGTTCCAGCCTCCCATGAAACCCAAACTATATCTCAGACGACATCGCTTCTCCCCAAGGAGAGGGACTGAAAAAGAAAATACCCTCGTTATTAAGGATGCTTGGGATCGCTCCTCCAAGGAGACCTCATCCCGCAACTCCAATGCCGTGACGACCACAATGTCCCACACGGTGAGCATCGGTGTGACACTGGACCAAGGCTGTCAGAATCCACCAAAAGGTCCCTGGAAGGGTGGCAGATCCGGAGGCTCAGCCTCAAAAAAGAAATCCCTCTAGAGCAAAGGCATGGCGTGACATCTGGTGTGAATTCCCAGAGATCCGCCCCAACTCAAATCTATCAACGATGGGAGCCTAAAAAGAGGGCCCCAGTTGATAAAATATTTGACGGTAGACACCTTGGAGAATCCTCCAGGGGATCCCGTCATCAATCAATTCCATCCCATCAAGAGGAGTTAACTCGATCAAGCCTCTAATCGAAGAAATTTCGATTTCACACTTGGAATCGGAAGTTCATCGGAGACGCCGACCAAATTCGTCCAAGAAGACTAAGAAGAAGAAGAGGAGGCAACGATCATGAAGTATATGGTGCAACAGTGAGCCATCCTGGCGCCAATATCAACCTGGCGTGCATACACTCCACTCAACCTCAAGAACAACAAATGTTCAAATAGAGGAAGCATCCCGAAGTCTTCGTGAGAGGAGCAACAAGAAGAAGGGAAGAAAATCCCACCTTCACCGATACTACTACTTTGGGCGAAGAAAGACAAATAGCCGATGAAAGCCAAAGATAAAGAAATCGCCGCTTGAACGTGAAAATGAGGAAAATGATGATCGCATGATGCGTTAATGCAGAAAAATATCATGGCAGTCCAACACTGCCCCCCAAATAATCATCAAGCCTCCAAAGAATGCCAATAATCCTCCAATAAATTTGATCTCACATGCTTCAAGGGTCCAAATCGAGCCCGAGGATTGAAATAAACGAGTCGCCAGAAACCGCTTCTCGTAATATACAAACTATATTCAAGCCGCGATCTTCAACTTGATATTATATTGAATGAAGATCAAAGATAGCGGGCGTGCGTAAAAATTGAGCAAAGGTCGCCATATCCTGGAATATGATCAAATTCCATATCCAAAGGGATATTCAATGCCAAAGTTCAATCTATTCGACGAATGGTAATCCCAAAACAAAGATCCGCCCAATTCAAAGCATCCGCGAACACAGGGTAATGATGCATTATTATTCCTCGGCCGAGCCTAACTTCGACCGCTGAATGGTATGCCGAAGTATCAAATGACTCAATCAAGACTTTCAACTTGAAAACATGTTCGTTAAAAGGTTCACAAGACTCAAAAAGACAACAATTGTCGACTCTTGAGAAGAGGAAGAAAGACAAATCATGACCCGATATATTACGCTCATAAATTTGAGTATGAAATGTGAACAACAAAAGAAGAATTCAATTACTATGGGCAACATCGATGATAAGATGGCGCCTTTATCTGATGGCTTCAATTACCACATTTCAAGAGCTCCTTGATAGGCTAAATTTGAAAAATTAAATTTGTCACGCCCGGCCAAAGATAAATTCAAAAAAGCTCCGAAAGAAAGGTGAAACGATTTCACCTCATACAAGAAGGATACAAGCTTTCTATAACGACAAAGAAAGGCTACCTGCCTATCAAGAAAACCAAGGCTGTTCCCCGCTCCCCACAACCCAAGCTCATACTGGAGGTAATGATGTACTCGACGCTTCAAGGCGCGAGCACCAAAGCAAACAAAAGGAGCGAATGACTCAGTCACCCTAAAAGAACAACAAAGAGTATTCTTTAAGAGGAAAGTGTACAAATTGTTTAAACATGCACTCAAAGTAGTCTCAACTACCGAGTAAAAGACTGAAGAGGTGGACAAGCAGATAATCCTAACTACCGTCATATCATCGTGCTACCATCCTGTAAGATTGTTACATATTCAAAGATCGGCTAAATATAAACGGTGAATTCACATTATCTGACAACAGACGGCGTCCAAGAAAGAATCCACCAAAGTAATCACCTCATCTCCAGATATCAAGCAATAAAGAGAAGTCAGATGATGAAGGATGGCAGTCTAAAAAAGATCAGAAAATGTTAAAGAATTGGAAGGCCTGTGTATTAAGGAAATCACCACTGAGTCTGACTGAGTTGAGACAAACCTAAGTTATGGGAAGGTTCATCTCACGAAAGACTACAAATACACCGCGGAAGGCTAAGAAACCCGCCAAACAAAAAAATAAACTAAATAAAAAAGAAGGCAAGAAGACAAAATGTTACTACTATTATGGATGGTCGCAACGTAACACAAAAGATCATCAAGATTACATACAATCGCAGCACTATCACGCCACGAATTGCTTTCAAATCTTCGATCAATGAAGAAGAAGAAGTCAAGAACTTCCTACCGAAGTCTTGTTGATGATGAAGCCGATATAGCTGAACTCGCTTTCCCAAATGAAGATGAACCAGCTCACCATATCAACAAACATGAAAAATATAAACCGGGCAAGTGATTTTGAATCTTCTACCTATCATTGACGGGGCGAAGAACCGAAGTCATCTCAAGATTCGATGCAAATGAAGTAGCTGGCAGAGAAGTGGTCGTGCTACCATCCCAACAGAGGAAAGAGCCAATGAATAAAGATAAAGAAAAGAATTGAAGTCAAAAAAAGTTATCCCTAAGGATTCAAATAAGAAGTTTCATCAAAAGGATCGACATACAATATTCTATCCCATCTAAGGAAAATTCGGCACAGTTTTATGTATACTAAGCACTTCTAATGTCAGAAGATCTCCGTAACACCTTAATTGAAGCACTCAAAGAGCCGGGAAAATTCGAAGCATACTTTGTCAACGCCGCCTAACGAGACCTTGCATGTTCAAGAGCCTCCAACCACATTTTCGTAAGATGATCTAATGCTCGACCGCAGAGCACAATCGCCTCTCAGATGTTATGAAAGTGATGAAATTATAATACCGGATCTTAATTGATCCTCCTGGAATCTTATGAACTTGAGAACTTAGATGGCTATCTCTGACGCACAACATCCGGGACGAGATAAAGTCATGGTTCAAGGTTTCAATGAGAAGGACAAAAACTATCATTCGCCCTTCCTCTTAAATTTGGAGACCTCTACACGTAAGTTAAATTTCATGTGATCGATGCAGATACTTCATTGAGCCCTTCTCGTTCATGGTTTCATAAGTATGGCATTGTCCCATCTACATTGCATCAATGTATGAAATATACAAAAGATGGAGAAGAATGCCCTGACATGCAACCTTTATGTGCATGAAATGAAGATTTATCATGCGCTGCCATTTCCTTCCGGAATCAAAGCTAACAAAACAACTAAAGAATACCGCATCTACTTCAAAACCCATAAAAGAACAAGTTAAGAAGAAGGAGAAGCTAAAATGAATAAAGGAAAAGAGGTTGTTCCAAATATTCCTATATATAAAGAACAAGTCCAAAATCAATAACATTGTTCCTCATCTAGCAAGGATCAAGAAGAAGATGAATGTGTTCCTTCTAAATCCAAAGGTCCGATGACTCTTCGAGTAAAGCATCGATTGAGGAAAACACTGACATGAGTTTGAATCGCTGCTGAAGGTAATGCACCTATTTTAAAACAATCATATCCATCTCAATGGAGACTACACTGTAGTCCCCTATCCCTCCTCAAGATTTTAAAGAAATCACCCCTCGAGAAACTCATAAAAGTCGAGAAATTGGTGACCTTCTATGTTCCTCTCCCTGAAAGCACGCCGAAGCCTGCTTTATAAACTGAGGGTGTCAAGAAGAAGATCCCCGATTGGGTAATGCTTTATCCAAGAAGAAGAAGCTATGCCCATATGCCAAAATATTACTCTCCAAAGATGCAAACTGATGCGCAAGCATGGGTCCAGGAGCGAAAGCAAGGACTAAGCTCTTTGAAATGATGTGGTACCCAAAAGGTTCTCAAACCATTGGTAAGAGAAATAAACACACTAAAGGCCTTGGTTTTATCCAAGACAACGGGTCCACAGATATACCGTTACGCTGTAAGAATCAAGTGAGATGAGAAGATGAGAATGTCATTTTAACGTTACCCCAATGAAGAATGAAGCAGGTGCCACCAAGAGCTTGAAGATGGTGGGGAGGCATACTATGGATGAACTTAAAGAAGTTAATTTGGGAACCGAGGAGGATCCTCAACGCTCATCGCTCACTTTCTCAAGATAAAATTAAAAAAAAATCTTGCTGAATTGTGGATTGCTTTGCCCGACATATGAGATGCCGTGCTTATCCCCGATATATAGCTCACAACCAGAATTGACGCACACCGCCAAGCAAGCCTCAGCGAATGAGATTGAGGTCAAGAACGCAAAGAGAAGAAGCTCATCAGTTCGGTTCGAGAAGAAAATACCGACCGGATAGCTAATATTGTCCCCGCAAAAAGAAGAATGGTCGACAGATCAGATCGACTTCAGGGATTTAAATAAAGCATGTCCAAAGGATGACTTCCCGCTTCCTGTATCAGAATTGTTAGTGGATAACACTTCAAACCACCATACCTTCATTTATGGATGATCGCGTTACAATCAAATCAAGATGGCTCAAGATGAGAACATACCTCATTCAGACGCCAATTGGCATATATATAGCTACGCCCTTCGGCCAAGCCGGAGCTACATACCAAAGAGCTATGACGACAATCTTTGACGAGTTGATTCATCAAAAGTAGAGTGCTATGTATGACCTCGCTGTCAAGAGTATAGATCGCAAAGATCATCTCGATGATTTAAATCTTTGAAAGAATCGAAAATATGATCTCAAGATGAATCCTCTCGCGCGCTTTGAGTCTCTTCCGAAAGTTCCTGATATGTTGTGCAGGGATTGAAATCGATCCCAACAAAATCAAAGCGATTGTCGAAATGCCTCCTCCAAGGAGTCTTCGCCAACTTCGCCCATACAAGGACATCTCGCATTCATTAGAAGATTTATATCAAATCGCCGCGATGTCACCCTTTGCAAAATTAATGAAGAAAGATACTTTTCAAGTGGGATGAAGAATGTCAAGAAGCCTTCGACAAGATCAAGATATTTGAACCCACCCATTCTTGCACCCAATCCCGTGAAAGCCTCTCATATTGTACACAAAGACTAAGAATCTCAGTGCTTTGGCGCAAAGATAAAAAGGAGAATGCTTATACTATATATTAGAAGACTAATAGAGCAAGCGCCAAGTTATTCTCCAATTGAGAAGCATTGTTTGACGTTAATTTTGCGCCCAAAAGTTACGCCATTACAGCTATCTCATAAGATTACCCTTATCTCGATCGATCCGTCAAGTTTCGATGACAAGACCAACGCCGATGGCGCTGCACGACATCGTTCTTCGCAATTTGATATTACGTTCTCGTGAAGGGCAAATTCTGCAGATTTTCTTGCCGCCATCCCATACCGCAGACTCATTGCTTAACGATGATCTTCCGATGAGCAAATCATGCACATATATGAAAAAGAAAAGCAACAAATGTGAATTGTATTTTGATGGAGCTTCGCCCATTGATACACTCAACCCTCAAATCTTCCAAAGGCTCAAGCGGTATCTGCCTCATTCGATCACACCAAGGTGGCATACGAGACATTCTTATAAATTAACTCAACCTCAACCAACAACGTAATAAAGCGCGCGTGTTTGAGGAAGCCATTTCCATGGGAGTTCTGAAATTTACGATTCTCAACTCCATTAATCAAGTGTTGGGCCTTTACAAAATCAACAAGCTTGAATTGCCTACTATCACAAACGAAGTTCTCGAGCTTACGAAGAAATTCCAAATGTATTATGACTCGAGTCTCCAGAGCTGTGAATAAAGAAGTTGACCGCTAAATTAGCTAAAGAAATGGCAGTATGGATATAATACTATATACTAATTGTGACTGTCGAGTCCTAGAGCGATAAATTTAAGATCCTCACGGAAGAGGGTCATCAAACATAAATCACAGGGTGTATGTTGTTCCTTATACTCCTTACAAATTACTTCTCAAAGTCAACAAGACAAGCTTCAAACCATTCATGAAAGACTTCAACTGAGGAAGTGCCAAAACCACACAATGAAATCCTTATAAGAAGAGAAGGAGAAGACTGAGACACCGTCCGACTACTTCAAGGCAAATTGCCAAGTAATAAGTCGATAATGCACAACTGAGAAAAGGCTTCAATTATATGCTTATGTTGGCAATACTCAGATCGTAGATCCTTCAATGTGACGCTATAATGTTTGGGAATAAGAAGCAAAGTAATTGTTGAAATCCATCAAGCGACTTTGTACACCAATCGTCCTAAAATGGCTTTCAAAATTAAAAGAATTGGATACTATCGCCGTCACAGAAAAGATCAGATCATGCCAAGAATGCCATGAATGTGTCCACAGAACATAATTCATCACCAAATCCGCCAGATCCAACGACAAGATTCGCCGCTTGAGAGTCGGGGACGATGTAATCGACCAATTGATCCGCCATCATCACCGGTCACCGCTTCATCTCTACAGCCCACCGATTATTTCTCCAAATAAGCCGCACCATTTAAAGAAGTTACAAATAACAAGTGACTAACTTCTTTACCCACAATATCGTCTGATTTGGTAACAATCAATCATTTCGTGATAATGTCACCTTCAAAAGTAAAGTTTATAAATTCGATCAGATAAGATTGATCATGATATTCGAATTTATAATCCGAGAGCAAATGGCCAGATTTAATAAAACACTAGTCAAATTGAAAATTCTCACAAGAAATAAAAGGGAGTGGCATACCAAACTCGTAAGCGCATGCTTACTGCACACTTACAAAACTCCTACAAAGTCTACCCCTATGCACTGTGGGTCAAGGCTTTTGCCACTTGAACTACCTTCGCCCGAGTAGCCATTCAACAAAATCTTACCCAAGATGAGAATGCTCACTGATGGAAGAGATGCGCTGACGAGGTCGCCCAAGCTCAAAGAAAATCTATATATCGCCGAATGTCCGTGAGCATTCGATCATACAAGACGCTCGAAGCTTTTCAGAAGGAGAATTGGTCTGCCGAGAAGACCAATCATCCTCATCGAATTGCTGTAAATTTGAACCTAATCGGGGACCTTTTATCTATGATATCGGAGGACCTATCACCGCGGGACTTCAAAGTGAAGAAACGCCGCCAATCAACCCGGCATTTAAAGAAATATTACACATGAAAGTGTGATTGACAAATCCGATTTGAAAATCCTTATTCAAACACTTATGAAAGTTTTCATTGGAAATTCTCTCAGAACACAAGAACGCATTTCCAAAATAAATAAAATCCTCGTTACAGGGGCATTTTTTTAAAAAAAAAAAAAAAAAAATTTTATAGAAAGTATTGACGCTCCGGTAAGAGGGCCTTTCTTTCTTTGCCGACATCGCTGCCAGATCCCCATACGCATACTCAAAATCATGTTCAAAGCTCAAATTTAAAAGTCTTATCACCAAGAAGAAAATTTTCAAGTCTCAGAACTTCAACAAACCAAGTTGGAAGGACATTTTCCATCCCACATCAAATCTAAAGGCTCGAGTCGGAGTATAAGGTCGGACTCAACACGCCTCCGAAGTCGTCACTTACTCAACACGCCACAAAGGCCGTAGTAAGAGATCCCCATCTCGTTAGCAGGATAAAATCTTTCATCAATTGCTCAAGTCCACCACTCAAGCGTCGGATTCAACACGCCAAAATACGAAGTCAGACAGACTGCTACTCAACACGCCACAAAAGTCGTAGTAGGATCCTCCTACTTTAGTCAAAGACAAGAGCATCCAAATCCCCAAATCTCTCCAACTTGGTGAGTTCAAGTGACCTGATCGGGAAATTATTCCTATTGGTCGTAGTGTCATTTCAAAATTCTACAACAAACAAAGATATCCTTACTGAAGGCACTAAGCCGAAGTTTGGAATCAAATACAAATGTGAAATCTCAACTCCTTCAAGAGTCTATCAAAGCGTAAAGCAAAGATCAAGGAAAATCTTCTTCAAGAAGTCCAATAAAGCAAAAAGCAGAGGACCGAAGAAGCTATCCCAATGTTCGTATAAGGCTAAATGCCGAACTAAGGGAGTTTTTTGTCATCAAGATGTTCATTACATGTGCAAAGCACAGGACAGATGACTCTTTGCCATTGACCCAATACAAGCTCTGAGAGCTGGGTCGTCGGCATTTATCCTTCTACAAGCCCGAAAGCGTAAAGTGTATGAAGGTAATCAGACCCGACAAATCTCCGGATAATTCGTGATTTTACCCATCAACCTGCGCATGAAGCCGGATAAAAGGAGACAAGATACAATCATCGAGATGAAATCTTCAACAAGTCCTCAAAGCACAAAAGACAGGACAAGACATTTCTATCTCATCAACTCCATCAAGTCCAAGGCACAAAGCCGAGAGGAGGAAAATACAAATCCAAATTTTGAGATGAAATCTTCAACAAGTTCGCCAAAACACAAAGCACGGACCAAGATATTCTCATCTCACTAAGTCCACCAAGGCACAAAGCATAAAACCAATGGGATTTTCATCTTTTCAATCCTCAAAGGTGAGAAATCATGGGACAACATGATTATTGGTCTAGATTTTATTCATGAAAATTGCACAAGTACATACATAAAAGTAAAGAGAAAATACATCAAGGTAGACGAGACTGTAGATCTCTAAGCTGAGATACAATAATAACAAGAGCCTCACTTTCCGTCTCGGTAGCTTGTAAATCCTCTACACCGACTCGAGGCAAGATCGACCATGGCACGATGTCGTCTGAAACCGTTGTTCTCAGGCTCGCCGAAGTTCGTTTATCATGCTCTGCTTGCAGGTCTGTCTTGCATGACACCGACTGCTTGAGCTCCCTCCAGAGGCTTCGAATTTTGGCAGTGACGCTTTCAATTTGGGCCCCAATGTCAGTAGACTCACCACGAGGACCCCTTAAAGCTTCTTTTCAATTCATCGAGCAAAGCCGCCAAGTCTAACGCTTCTCTCCGACAATGAAACTCTCGATCTAACTATGCTTTTTTATCCGTGACTAGAATTCACCGACATAAAGCCTCCCAATAGTAATTGCCTTCACCCAATCCAAAGTGAGCTGAAGTTCAAGACTATGTTGGCGCTCTTGAAAAGCTTGCCGAATGATATCATGCAGCCGTGGTCCAACCGAGATCACACGAAGAAAGTCACATTCTCTTCATAAATACGCCATTGCGGTCCGATGTGATGCGGCTCCAATGAATTTCAAGAGTAATCCCCTTCAAGCTCTAGAAAACTGAGGAAGAAGGAAGGTAAGAATGTTAAAGAAAAAGAGAGGGGAATTATCGTGTCATACCCAATTAAAAGCCCCAACATGAGGGTGTACTCCTTCAAATGATGGTCTTATGACACCTACTACCGCTTCATCGTAGTAGTATGACGTAAGCCTCACCGTAATCTGTCTCTCTCATCCCGATGTTTCACCGAGTAAGTTTAAAAGAAACTGTAAGGAACTAGTCCGCAAAAGGAGTGATGGGGAACGCTCTCATTGTTTCGTGAAGATCTACCAAAATCTTCAAATGGAATCGACGTATAGAGCAACCGCAGACAGAAAGTCTACTCCAAAATCCCCAAAGGAAACTGGCTCCATGCTAACAGACATTCTTGGCCCAAGATTTGCTTCTTCGGGAGTTAAGAGGCGTGGAATGGCTACCGACCAATCTGAAGCTCGGGGATCTTCATAACGGGAGACGCCGAGATGAAGATGGTACCTCCGCATGACTAAGGTTCTCGAGTCCGCACTCGGAAGTGTACCTATTCCCCGTTGATTCGACACACCTCTCTCACCTATCATACGTAAAATATAAACATACGAGGAATAAAAGGGTTTAGAGGAATTAAATAATGGTTTAAATAAAAGACATAAGATCATACCTCGCTAGAGCCGCCACGACGAGCTTGTTGCCTCTCGAGGGGCTCCAAGTCTCCGCACTGCCGCTCAGATTTGGCCCCACGCTCCAAGATCGGCCAAGGATAAGCGCAGTTAAGCGTATAGCTCACTGTAATCAAAGTGCACGAACTTCAATTGCATCAGCCCGAGTAAGTGAAGCCGACAATTGAAGCGTAAAACAACCGAAGTCTCGATAGGATCAGATCCATCCGACGCGCAACAACGCCAGAATGAAAGGTCGCCCATTATAGGCCGCTATGAACTAACCGCCGCCACTCGATTTGGTTGATATCCCTCAGGATAACTGTTACCGATCGACAAGATAGCTGACGCGATGCTAATGAAATATTCCATCACGTAAATCGAATTAGTGAATCAAAGTGGGTTACCTCTATGGTCAATACCGCCTAGTATATCAACTTCCTTAAGCTGGAGGCAACCGGCAACCTCGAAGTGAATCACCAAATCTATCGGACTATGTGGGCAAAGAAAAATAAACGATTCTTTCTCGCTCCAAGGTGGAAGAGGCTGAGTTGCATAACTACGGATACTCTCTAAGAAATACAAAGGACATTCTAAACAAGCAAAAGCCCGCTGAACGTGAACGGAACTAAGCATGAACGATGCAAGGCAAAATCAAATCATGTGACTCGTACTTGCTTCGATATGCTTCTTAAAATTCTAAACATTCTAGAAGAACGGAGAGGAAAGGCGCTCACCTTGAGAGATTTTACTTACTAATGGCACCGGAGTTTAACAAACCCCTCTTTGGTGGGCAAGACAAAAGTGCATAACCAAGTAACTAAAAAACCAGCTAAACATAAATCTTCATCCATACCAGAGTGAGAGGGGGGAAAATGTTCATGTGGCAAGCATGGCTCAGCAATTTCCTCCGATAAATGACCGCCAAACGGTATACCCGTTTCAAAAGGATCGCAATGGTGAGCAATAAGTCGCCTCCCTCAAGAAGTCGCTAATCCATGTTCAGTATATTTACTCACAGCTGAAGGAAGCCTAGCCAGTAGTTCATGATAATGAGTAAGCAACGCAGATAGATTAAGGGTAAAATCGCCTCACCTTGTCTATTTTGTCCGTGGAAGGTCGCCAAAAAGAGCTCATCGAGGAATGCACTCAAAGTGATTGCCATGATAGAAGTCCGGATATACGCAAGTCGCCTCAAAGTAATGGTCAATTCTTCAGACCTACCCAACAAGTGTTACTTTCAATGTCCCGTAACTCAATCAAACCCCTTATCCATGAAGGGGATATTTTGAAATCAAACATGGAAGCATAACCGCCTTATATACTCCCCGCTTAGGATATCCTTATGAGCTTGGAGGATATATCGCCCGTGATAACATACCCTTCACGACCGTGAATCCTTCCATGGATGAGTTTCCACTCTAATGAGCCGATTGTAATAATTGGGTCGAAAGTAAGCTGACCGCCTGCCTCAATAACATCTCGGTTCAAGAATTTCACATAGCCCATGACTTACTTGATCAACAAGGTTATCCAATGGATTGTATTCACCGCATTTTAACTTGATAGGTCACCCACTCGGAGGATTGTCAAATTCCACGTGTTCTCCGAACAACTGGAAGAACGGAGAGCGTGAAGAAGTTTTTGAATGTATCGCGCCTGCAAAGATGTCGTTGCATCGCTTCCCATCTAGAACGCCCACATTGTTGTCGTCGCGAATCAATCATAGACCAAATGACATCCTCTAGGCTCGGCCAAACCCGATGATCTCCTCCAGGGAACATTTTCCTGAAAGGGTTATACAACAAATGAATATTTAAAGAATAATCCGCATTCGAATAAGCATGGATCACCGAAATTTGATAAGATGCTTCTTCAAATAACGGGTACAAAGAGTGCACAAGAATAAAGAAAGAGGAAAGAGTCAATTATGTAACAAACACGGCCCGCTCCACGCATCATGTTTGTTGGGGCATTGTTGACCTACAACTATGTACCACATTAAATTAAATAAGGTGGATTTTAAAATCCCTTAAATCGCGATCCAACCGATCAAATTGCTGACATCGACACGCCGCAACGCCGAAAATATTAAAATGAATTAATCGTAAAATTTTGAATCAAGTAGGATCGACGGATAATTAAAATCAAATTATCATGAAATTCGCATCGGTCGGAAGCTCGACGACGCCTAAACCACCTCCGCTCGCAAAATAAATCATCATCGCCGAAAGGTCAAAATCTATCAAACGACACCTTCCGCGTCAATCGAAAGTATGAGGTCGATTAATTTAAGCGACGGCGCACAATTTAGACTTGAATTTACTTCGACCGCCGCCGACATTATTTAAACCACGATCAAATTGATCGCGCTATCAAGGTTTCGACATTAAAATAACTTAAATTGACACCCATATCATGGGTTTCAAAAGTAATAAAATTGCAATTAAAATGATTAACAGCAGCTTAATCCGCTAATTATCTCTTAATCACGCGTTAATTCCTTACCTAATCCCGCCGCCCACTCAACCAATCGAGATGCGCCAACTAAGCCCTAAAACCAAAAAAAAAAAGGGGAAAAAAGGGGGGGAAAGTTTTCATTCCCACGGCCTCTAAAGGGCAAACGACGTTGACCTCACATTTTCTCATGATCCTTTCGGTTTCCTCGCTCTGCCTCTCCTCTAGCTCTCGACTCGCTTCTCTTGAAGCTCTTTGCCTTCTACGATCCTTCTTTCTTCTATTTCCTCCCGCTTCGTTCAGATTTTACTCTTGATCCTTCTCTTTGTTCTGTTTCCTAACGACGTTTTCTTTGATCTCTTCATGATCCTCGACCGACCTCTCAGAGCTTTGCTCTCGATTGGGACGACAGATACTCTTGATCCTCCTCATGTTCTCGTTCTCGCTTCTCGGTTGAACGCCTTCGACTTCGGCTTCCTCACGACGTTAGCTTTCAGATTCTTCGGCTTTCAGAACGCCTGATTTCTAGATTCTCCGTCGGCTTCTCCCAGAACGCTCCTTTGATTCAGATTCTCCGTCGGCTTCTCAGACGACTTTCTTTCGCTTTCTCCAGAACGACGAGCTCTCTTCTCCTTCAACTGCCACGACGCTCCCCTTTGGAAACTTCTCCTTCTCCTCTCTTTAGTAAATCGACGCCTCGTTGTTTCCCTAAGCTTGTTTTATGCATTTGAGCTTCTTTGGAAATTAGCTTTTGCTAAACATGCTATGTCTTATGCTTGGGATTATTAAGAGTTTCCTTTAGGATTTGGGATGATGTATGGCCCAAATCTCATTTCTTATTGTCTTTATTCACTGATTATGTGATGCTTAGCCTACTAAAATTGCTTTGGGATGATGTATGGCCCAATGTCATGTTGCATGCTACCTTCTGGGGATAGTTACGATGCTATTTTTTTGCTGAAATTGATTATACCTAAGGGAAACCAAATCGATTTGCTTTCCGGTAAATGTGGTGTTTATTGAAATCATTTCTACGAGAGGGGGAAATAATTAATTTGTTGTTGTGTCATTTAAATGTATTTTTGAAGGGGAAATTGTGGAATTCATGTCTACAAGATGGGGAAAGCTATTAATTTGTTATCTATGCATTTATCTCAATAAAGTAAGTTGTATTGTTTCATTAGTTAGTAAGTATGTTAAAAAAAATTTCTCGCATATGGGAAATTAAATTTTTTAAATAAAGAAATTAGATCATTTTGTTGTCTAAAGACGATGAATATTTGTTGAAAAAGCAACATTTCTCTGAAATTTTCTTTTACCTAAAGGAAAATGAATTAATTTGTTGTAATGGGTAGCATGCTGAAATTTTTTTTACCTAAGGGAAACTAAATCGACTATTTAATGGGCATAAGCATGAAAGTATTTTATGAAAGGGAGAACTATTAAATTGTTATCTAGGCGAGGCTAAACTTTCTTATCTAAGGGAAAAATCAATTAGCTTGATGAGATATGATGCTATTCTATGAATTTCATGCTTCTACTTTGATTCAATTTATTTCATATAAAGGAATTATATGTATATCATGCCTCTTTCATATGCAAGTTGAACTGAAATTAAAGAGGATTTGGTTATACCATTTGCTATTATCTATGAGCTTCATTCTGATACTGAATTGTGATCATATTAACAGAAATGCTACTATCAAAGACCATGCAGTCTCACGACACACCCATGCACGCCTTTCTTATGCGCCGCCTCAGAACCCCTCATGGGAGAGATATCACAGAACTTTGATAAGCCTGAGATAAGGATTCGTAACCGCCGCTATATTATGCTAATCATGCACGCCTTTCTGGCGTATGGTAAATAACTACGGGTGTCTCACGACACCTACCATGCACGCCTTTCAAAGGACTCTCAAGTACTATGGGGACGACGGAGGTCTAAATTTTCTTAAAAAAAAAAAGAAGATAGAAAGGGATGAAATGCTTAGTTCACATGTCGCTTGGCTTCTTAGTTATATATGACATCATATTCCTCTACTTTACTTATTCACACCGATTTACATACATAAATAGATATACAAGACTAAAGAAAATACATACGAAATAAACTAAATCTACCATATAACTGACATATATCAAGAAGATAAAAAATTGTTGTTGAGTTAGAAAAGAAACTCACAAGATGTGTACACCTTAATCCTCCTAGGTTGAAAGAACTTAAACTTATGAAGAGAAAAGATAGAATGTAAGATTTCATGAAAAAACCTCCTCTTTTATGTTTTCGCTCTTTCCTTTGCCATCTATTTTATAATCGACATGTGCTCATTATAAATCACGAGAACCATTCAAGGATTAATCATTACGTTTGCAATACACATGCAGATGCCTCAGATCCTTATCCCTTTTAAAAGGAAAGAAAGTTTTCTTATACCTCTTTAATAAATTTAATGAGTTTATGTCCCCACTTGCCATGAGTTTTATGTGGATTTTAATTAATCCACTGCTTCTCTTAAATGAAATAGACATCTACTCATATTTTTATATTCTTCCCTTTCAAGTAAAATAACAGATATATACTTCCAAAGAATTGTTTTCCATTTATACTGCGATTTTATACATAAAGAGAGTCTATTATTAAATCAAATTCGCCATTTTAGGCATTACTTTACTTACGATTAAATCAATTATTTTCACCATTTACGTGATTCATATAAAGAGAGTATTAAATCAAATCAATTTAAGTTTCATTTTAGCCCATTACTTTACTTATGATCATAATCTAAATCAATTATTTTCACTTTACGTTGATTTAACATAAAGAGAGAGTCTATTATTTAAATCAATCGCTTGCATTTTCTTACATTACTTATTTAGAACATATATTCTAAATCAATTATTTTCACTTTACGCTACTGATTTTGATTAAATATACGTGTTAGATAAAATAAAGACGATACTACATAATCCCTGTTGGTCTTCTGACCGTTAACAAAACCCAAAAAATGTCATATAAATCCAAACTCAAATCAGACTTACATTTCAACTGACATATCCATACAACATTTTAAAAGAACAGATGTCAGACAGACAAGTTGCTCAAACACAGCATACTGAAGACAAATACGTAAGAGATATATAATCCTTGCTCGCCGGAGTCCCAACAAAACCCAAAATGTCATATCAAATCCAACCAAATCACTTACATTTCAACTGACATTCAATGCCCATACAACATTCTAAAAGAATGATACTATGTACAGTTGTAATGCCCAAACATTATGACATACGCAGTAAGACAAATATAAAAGAAAGATACTACATCTTCCGGTTGTCTTCTGTCCCAAGTTAACAAAACCTAAAATGTCATATTAAAATCTAAGCAGATATTGAACATATACTCCAACTAGACATTCAATGTCCATACAACATTTTAAAAGAATGATACTCAGATGTATGAAGTGCTCAAACAATAGAAAGCAAGTTTATAAACAAAAAAAGAACAATGCTACGCTTCCGGTTGTCTTGACCGTCCGTTAACAAAACCTAAAATCCCATATCAAAATTAATGCAGCACAATCATGTCAAATACGTAAGAACAACGCTACACTTCCCTTGGTCTTCCGTCCGTTAACAAAACTAAAAATCAAAATTTGACATCAAACTTCAACATTACATCTTAACGTCATGCAATTTTCAAAGAATGATATCCATACGTGAGTAATTACTAAGTCAAATATAAAAGAGATACTACATAATCCGGTTTTCTGACCGTCCGTTAACAAAACTCAAAATCAAAATTGACATCAAACTTCAACATTACATCTTAATGCCCACGCAATTTTCAAAGAACAGATATCCATACGTAGTAATTACTAAGTCAAATATAAAGAACGATACTACATAATCCGCTTTCGACCGGCCCGTTAACAAAACCTAAAAATTTGATATTATAATTTCAAATTAATAATATCCGGTAGTTTTAACTCGTCATATATAATACAAGATACAACTAACTAACATAGTCTAAAATTCAAATTCTTAAGAAAAGTCCCAAACCCGATCCATGCTCAAACTAGTGGACAAGGTGAAGGATTATACTTTTGAGATTTAATTTAGATCCAGAACCTGACAGAGGTAAGGCCTATCAATCGATATTTCTACGAGAAGGTAATTATAATTAAGATTTCAACGATAAAATCATATATATATTCAAAAAAAATCAATCATAAAATGATCAAAATTCAAAGAAAATAACAAAAAAGGAAATAAAATAAATGAAATTAATTATTAAAAAAAAACTAAAAAATAAAAAAAATAAAATTAATTCACCTCCGCAATTTGTCTTGACAAATTAAGAAAACTTTGCTTCACAAAGAAATGTCAAATTAAATACATAACTACCTTCACACTCAAATATTCCTAAAGTCTCGTAGCGTACCGTCTCCTCTGTCTCATGTTCTGCTGGCACGACCACATAAATTAACGACTGAGCTCCTCGACCGTGGTTCACGCGATATGCACACTAATTATTACACCGCAGATGTTCTTAACGGCTTTTGCGTGAAATGTAGATAAAGAAAAGCTGTTAAGCGTTGACAGATTTTGTCCCCAGAACTCCACCCTCTACGACACCTTGGACGACGAACCCATGTGGACGAAGGATCCTTCTGCCGTCATCGACTACCTCCTCCGACTAAGGACCGATCGTACGGATGACTAACCATGATCTGACGCCCATCGCTCCCCACAAAAGTTTTAAGTTAAAATAATAAATTTCATAAGTTCTAAACTCCACTCACGCAATTATATACTGCTCTTAACGATTCATCGACCTTTTAATCGAAAGTGCTTCTCGGTGGGAGGGTAATTAACTATAGGAGTGCACTTTTATAGGAAACACGAATCAGAGATATAAAAGTTCTCACCAAATGAGCGAAATCTCTGAGTAGTGTCTTATCTACTTATTATTAGCATACGAAATTATCAGCAACTAGCAATTTCTTTCTTTCCTTTTTTATCGAAAGATGTCGGTGGCGAATTTTCGGATCGCACATAAAACTGAGAAAATGAACCTCATCCGACACAAATTCACACTTTTGCTGGTTAACAAACAACTTATGTTGCCGAAGTATGTTAAAATCATGGTGAGGTGTTCCCAATGACTTTCGAGAGACTCGATACAAATTAAAATATCATTGGAATATACAAAACAAAATTTGTTTATAAAAGGTTTCATTACCTCATGCATGAGTCTAATGAAAGTACTCGGCGAATTGTAGAGATCGAAGGGCACACATGCCACTCAAATAATCCTCTAGTGTTTTCAATGTTGTCATATATTCATCCCCTCTTTGAGTTCTAATTTGATGATATCCATTTCGCAAATCAAGTTTGGAAAAGACTTTAGCCCCATTAAGTCTTTCTAACATGTGTTATATGTCTTCAAAGCGAGGCATAGGAAAATGATACTTCACAGTTATTTTGTTGGCAGCATGACTATCAATACATAACCTTCAATTTCCATTCTTCTTAGGAACAATTAATGTCGGGAAAACACAAGGGCTATAGCTAGTTTGATTCAACTGTTTTTTTAAAAAGTTCTTCAATTATATCATGTAAAATTTGTTGTTCCTTAGAATTCCTTCAGTAGTGTGGCAAATTTGGGATAGTTGAGCCTGCAAATGAGGTCGACATGGTGTTGCACTTGCCTTTCCAGAGGAAGCATGCTTCATAGTTCTGCTAGGAACAAATCCACAAATTGGTTAATTAATTCCTACAACTTGGTGTTTGACCTATTGATTCTATTGGCTGTTTTGCTTTCCTCGATGATCAACACTGCATAAATAGCAGTTGTATTAATTTGTGATCCTGATACAATAAAGTATGCAGCCCTTCCTTCACTAAAAGGTTTAGCATAGGGTGCTGACGACATAAGATGAATATTGCATCCTTCCCATTCAAGCGAATAAGTGTTAGCTCATCCATTGTAACAAACTCCCTAATCAAATTGCCACAGTGGTCTCAGAATTAAGTGACATGCATCCATGTCTAGCACATCACACTAAACTTCACACGTAAAATTTTTGCCAACCGAGAACTTTTCACATTACATCTATAATTAATAGGAATTCCAACACATTTTTTAACCCAAATGATTTTATATGGATTCAAGTGTTTAGTTGTGCTTAACTTCAATGCTTTGACAACTATATTAGAGATGACATTCTCAATACATCCACTATTGATTCGCGGACCTTACTGTTGATAGTACATATAATCCAAAAAATTGCATGTCGTTGTTCATGGATTGGGTTTTCGGAGCCAACAGCACCCTTTCCAAAAACACATGAAAAAAACTCCCCATTATCACCTGTAATTTATTTAACCTCTTTATTGCTTAAGCATTAGATGGAAGTCTCTTCATCGACCACATCCCCATCTAAACTTTGTAATTGCCTCCTTGTTGAACAGTCATTGGATTGATGTCTTGGTTGAAGACACCTGAAACATTTGTACAGGCCAGGTTTGTGATAAATGTAGTCTTTCAGGTGATGAGATTTATTGTCCCTATTGTGATTAGTTGTTGGTTGACTTGTCAGCTGTGGTTGGTTCAGCTTGGGTGTTGGGAGAAGCCCTTTTGTTGTCTCCAAATACAAGTCCTGGTATAAACGTCACAATCCTGAACCCCTGGGTGTGCGATTTAATTGTTGTTCAGCCTTATAGGAAAAATTTGCTGCTTAAGACAACGACCAAATAGTTTTCAATTCTAGTAGATCTTGAATTGGCTCCTTTAGTCCTCCGATATAGTGAGCCACCAATTGTTGTGATATTCATTTAGATTATTTCATGCACTTAATCTATAAAATTCTTCAGTATACCCAATTACAGTTTTGCTTCCCTGATTATGTTTTTGGAATTGTAAGTAGCAGAAGGTAGGAAATGATTGGGAAGCAATTGCTTCATTCAAGCCCAATTTCAGATGTTGCCCTTGCTTTCCCGCTGCCTTGTTTGCATCAATTGAAACCACCAAGCTCCAGCTCCTCCCTTCAATTTACAAGCAACATACTTCACCTGCCTCTCAGGAACCACTTCCATATAATCCAAAAAGAATTTAACAGACTGTTCCCAATCTAGATAATCTTCGATGTGAAGAAGGCCATCGAAGTAAGGGATATTTAATTTTAATTTCAAATCTCCATGGTTCCTGTCTGCATTAAGTGGCCTCCTAAATGGAAATTCAATGTTCCATTGGTCCTTGTCTAATTCCAAATCAAAAAAATGTTGCACTCCTTCATGGATAATCATGTTCATAATTAATGGATCAGGTGATATAGGGTCTTCTTGATGCAAAGGATGACGAGAGGTGTCTCCTCGGGTTGGAATGGTTTTGAGCCTTACCAATATGGTTGCCATTGGAAAATCACTACCTCCTCTAAGTAATCCCAACTCTTTCCTCATTTCGAGAGTGAACCTTTGAAACTCAGCTGCATGAGTTTTGACTTACTGTTCAAGTGAGGTATGAGCTTAAAAAAAAAAGGGTGTCCCATCTGCAATTGGCATCGCAATTAGAAGCTCCTTTGTCTCCCATTTCTCTGATGCCAAAATGGTGCAAGCAACAAGAATTAATGGAGAAAGATGAAATGAAATACAAAGCAAGCAAAGAATCAAAGACTCAAGAGTGAACTATAATGATTCCCAAAAACTAAAAAACTCCTCTCCGCAAAGACTCTATTATACTCCTATGTCCACCTCACGCGACTTCTAACGAACTGTCAGAGATATAACTAATTACTATAGCTAATTACTATAAGAACTTATTATAGTAAGCAAGGTAAATAAGAAACGGGTCTTTCATTTCACTCGTTTCCAGAGGCCTCATCAACAGTAGCTTCATTCTTCACTAGCACATTAGAAATCTCTACATCACCTACCTACATAAAAACTACAAAGCAAATGGTTTCCTTTCAGAGCATGTTTGGAAAAATAATTTAAACACGTTGCGAGAAAGAGGGAGGGATGAAGGAAACTTCAATTGTAGAACTGATAGACTTTTTGCATGGTTTAAATGAATTAGCCTTTACACGTTGAGAGAAAGAGGAAGGGATGAAAGAAACTTGAATTGTAGAACTAATAGACTTTTTGCATGGTTTAAATGAATTAGCCTTTACAACCGTCATCTTTAGTTGAGAAAAGTTGGCATTTGATATCAGGAAGATAACCAATAATAGAACTTGAGAAAAAAAAATAGAAATAAAAAGACATTTAAATTTTGCTAATTCTAGGGAATTCATCTAGAAACAACTTGCCACGATTTAAGCCAATTATGATAAATGGGCAGTAGATTACTAGGATGTGATGGGGACGTGATGTGCCACATATTAAAACATAATTTGCCTTGTAAATTTTGGAGCATTGAATAAAAAATAAAAGAATTGATGGATGAAATATTTAGAAGAATAAATAATTGTTTGACCAAAACAAACTAAATAAAAAAGAAAATCTAAAAAAAATTGGGAAGGTGATAAGTTATCTATGTTGTTAACGTTAATAATAGAAAAAAAAAAGACTAGAATAGTAATGGATAGACGACTGAAATATAAATATTAAAGTGAATAAAATAAATGATAGGAGACTAATTTTAAGTTAATTATCATTGAGAATATTACAAATGTGTTAGTGCCTATCCTCCTCGAGTTGGGTTAGAAATTGTTTGAAAATTAAGTTTTGAGAAGAAATAATTAAGTGAACGTAGAGTTTTTAGGATGGGCTATGAGATGATTCATGGTGATTGTAGAATAGAGATAGAAATGAAATAGAAGAAACTATATTTCAATTGGCCAAATATGCAGATACAAAAAAAAACTATAACAAGGTCAATACTTAAAAAAAAGGAGAAAGGATATTAAAAAAACAACACCTACAAAGGTTTTCATATACACAATGAAACATAAGCCGCAAAATTGAACGAATTAAAGAAAAAAATTAAAAAGTTCTAAAAATTTTACAAAGTTGCCCTACCTACTGATTACTATATTTGTAATCCACTAATTGGCCAAATACATAGTTCCTTTCATTGATTTAAATTGAAAGTTATAACATAGATTTGTGAGTTTCTTATATCTTCATCCACCAAATAGTGTCAAAGTGATATGTCATACCATCAATAACACGACTGTGCATTGAAGTGTATAAAAAGATCATGCCCATTACACTTCATAATGCTTCAACATATGATAGATTAGTGGATTTTCTTGAAACAAAGTCATTTTTCAACTCAAAGAGGCTTTATTCTTTAGGGAATATTTTTTATATAAGTGATGTGCTCGCATGTTAAACTTATGGTGTAAGATGATCTCAATGAGATTGACAACATAATCTTTATAAACATAAAAAAAACTTGCATGCATAAAATCGTTTATTAAGCCAAATCGTGTCGATTACAAGAGGCCTTACTTCCAATGTACAAACCAACTAAGATGTATGTTAAAGGTACCTTGGCGCTATTAAAAATATTTGCAATGGAACACTTACTAGTATTTGTTGACCCTCATATATGATCCCAAATCAATCTGGTCAAATGTGATAACAATGGTGGAAGACAGACATGTAATAACCGAAGAAAAAAAATAAAAATAAAAATAAACCGCCGTGACGGTTAGCCGTGATTTGGAAAAAAAAAGTCCAAGGGGGGGAGTCGGTTTCGACAAACTGAAATAGAATCCCCAAAAGCACGCGAGAGAGGAAGAGAAGGAGAAAGGGAGAAGAAGAGAAGACTCACCTTGCATTCCACTGAAGTCTTATGTGCAGAGGGAGAAGAAGGAGAAGCGGCTCTATGCGTTCATGCCAAGATAGTGGCTCCATTCTGCCGAGAGGTTCGAGCCTCGTCGTGAGGGAGTGGTGCGTCTGACGAGGAGGAAAAGGAGAGCGTCGTCGCGTGTCTTAGGGCAAAACTCAAAACCGAGAGGTAAGGAAATAAGATATATAGTTAATTTTAATTGAAATTTGATTTTTATGTTATTAGCTTTGATTTAGTGCTATTTCAAGTTTAATTTAGGGTTTATAATTGTAACTTAGGTTTATCGAATTGAATAAATTAATTAAATATGAAATATAAATTAAATTCAAGTTAAGATATTATTTTTTTTATCATTCAAGAATCATTTTAAGAAATATAATAAAAGGGGAGTATTAAATTTAGGAGAAGCCTATAAATGAAATGCAAACATTTGAAACTTATGAATGAAATGAAGGTAGTAAAAGCACGATTAATTGTAGTAATAGATTGAGAGTTAAATTTTACATTTCCTTAAGTATAATATAAATTAAACTTAATTATTTAAATTTGTCATGCTACATGCAAATATAACTTAAGTATTGACTTAATTTAGGAATTGAAAATGAATAATTATGAATAAGAGATCAATAATAAAAAATTTATATGTAAAGTATCATAATAAAATAAGATAAATTACTTTCCAATATTGATTCAATTAATATTTGATTCTATAGGAATTTCAATTAAGGAAGGAAGCGTTAAAGGAAAAGATATTCAAGAAAAAACTGCAAGTCAATGTGAGTAATTATGTTCTTACATTTATGGTAAAAATGTCTTTAAATTATTGTGATGAAATGCATATTTATATGATTATGACTTTTCGCATCAGAGTTGTGATTTATTTTCGCTTCTATAATGATATAGTTCTTGTTCTTCACGTTGAATAATAACTTGAATGTTAGATCATTATCGTCGTCGTTATAAAGTTAATTCGTTAGTTATGAATTAATGTGCATACGTATAATTATATGTTATGAATGCGTGTTGAAAGTGGAGTTCATTTTATAGACTTGGAGGGGACGATATGCCGTCACGCGAAATGATGAAAAAAAGATAAATTGGAATGGTAATAGTAATGGAATTTCTTGTCCTGGATGAGTATTGGTAAAATTTTGGCCGGTGACTAGACGAATGATAAATTTAAAAGTAAAAGTTCATAAAAAATGTTTATGTATACTTACCTCACATATGTTTGATAGTTTAAACAAATTTCTTTTTTTGTATACGTGAAAAGACGGCGTCATCTTAATTTTCTTTCTTTGTTTACTATAATGTAATAGATAATCGAATTATATTCATTTGTTAGTTCTTTAAATTTTTTTTCGAACCATCCTAACTAAATGGTGATAAAGGGAAAGTCGTGTTTATCGTCATAAAGGACTGGAGATAGGTAAGATATCAATTATGCCGAAGTTATGTTTAAAGTGTATTTCTCAGCTTTGTTATATATATGTGGATAAATTGTTAAGTCATTTGTGGATTGTAGTGGCTCTTGTATGATTGAAGATTTTATAAAAAATGTGAAGTGTTATGTAAATTTTTTTTTTATCCGTCCGACCGTCTGTTCCCACCTTGGCATTCCAGGCCCCCGGGCCGGGTCGTGACAAGACATGAATTCATAAAGAATGCACTCAAGGCATCTCAATTATAAGAAAAAAAATGCTTACCACTCACCCATTTTGCCAAGTTAATCATTAAGAATGCATGGAACATTAAAACAATCCAAGAAGTCCTTAACATTCTCGCTTTGAGTTGCAACATGAGGGGAAAAATGTTTGTCATGCATGGGGGCAAAGATATATCAACATGGGAAAAAAATAACTAAAGTGGTGGTCTCCATTAAGGGGATCATCCACACAAACACACACACAACAACAACAACAAACAAGCCTTAATCCCATTAAGGGGATCATCCACACAAACACACACATTATATATATATATATATATATATAAGATCATAATATAACTCCCAGTTGCAACATCTTCAACTCTTTTTCCTGCCTCAAGCACATTTCTCCCTCTAATATGCAATGAATCCTCCCAAACACATGAGAACACAAGAATAAAAAATGATGAAGCATGATCTAGAATCAAGTTTGTAATCCAAAAGAGAAAAAATGCATAAAAAAATTAAAACATAAAAAATATATATTAAAATTTATCTTGCATGAATTTCCAAAAAAAAAAAACTCATTGCCAACAAGAAGATAAACATGAGCAAACATGAAGACAAAAATGTACAGAATAATGTATTGAAAAGCATGCACCAAGGGGCATGCTGGAGTGCATTGTAAAGCATGTTAAAGTGCCAAATAGTAAAGGCATTCATGCATTCCGAAGGAAATGCGACTGCCAAGAATGACAATAAGCCCAATTAATAAATCACACAACCAACCTAAAGTTCTTAATAGAACCTAACATATGACCAACAATTTGAGAATAGATGACTAGTAGCTGTTGTAAACCAATGAACCAATAATGAACTCAGCCAAACCAGCTAAAAAGTTAAAGCATACAAAACGTTGATTTTAAGGAATATCATCATAAGCATGTTTTTAATAAGCTAAAATAGAAATCTAAGAAAATAAAAGTACTAAAGTTCAAAATGCCGATTTGGAATACTTGAGAATGTGTCAGTCTCAGATTTGAAAGTTTGCGGCCATACTAACTGAATGGATGCATCGTTTGATGATTGGAGAGAGCACAATCATCCAGATAGTGGATATCACTTGGCCAATAACCATTTGTTTTACACTTATACTATAGTTCTGACCAACTCAAAGAAATTGTCTATGAAAAATGTGTTGGGCCATTTGGATCAAGCAAAGCAGGGAGGATGGTATAGTATCAACATGAATGTGATTTTGATCAAGTTGATTGTAGTTGAGTTGGACAATAATGCAGTCAAGTAGTTTGGATATTAAGCCAAGTTGTTTGTGTTACCATGTTAAGAGTCATTGACTCCGCATATACATCCCATTCGACTAACCAAGTCGACCTTGTCCGGTGACTTTGGTATATTTATTGTCATGTTTAAGGACATGATTAAATCTTGATTGGTCCCGCATTAAAGTATTTTGACAACAGTGTTTAAAAACAAAGGATATGGTTACAATTTTGGTAATTATAGGGAAATAAAATTTATGAATTATAATAATAAATTTATTTTCAGGCAAGAAGATTCATATGGACAACATTTTGTGTTAAGACAATTAATGAAAAAGTATATAGAACATACAAATGTTATTTATATGATTCTTATTGATTTTGAGAAGAATATTATCAAATGCAATCAGAATTGATTTAGCGAGAATAATGAAAAAATTATGCAATAAAGGAAACTTTGAAGATATGTATGATGGACAAAAAAATAGACATATGACGGCGAGAAACTGCATGGAAACCCAGTTCACCGATTAAATCAAAGCAATCTCATAACAGAAATCCCAAATCCGAATAACACAGTGAACCATTCACAAAAATTATACCTTCAACTGCTGGAGGAAGAGTACCGAGGAAGCATGGGCCTGGAAACTGTAGATGAGCTTGAAACCGCGGTCTAGGAGACTGATCGTGCCGTCATCGCAGCCGATAACGATTCGCCCCCTCCCGCCTGAGCAACAGTCTATCCTACCAGTGACCTCCGCAGGAACAGAGCTCTTCCCACCGGATTTCTCCTCGAAGAACTCGAATTTCCGCCACTGATACATCTATCTTTACCTCTTAACCTCCCAGTCTCTCTCCTTTGAAAGATCTATTGATCCTCTTGTATTCGAAGCTTCTTCGCTCCCTGCAGGATGGATTAAGGAATGGCCAGGCTTTGGTCGTCGTACAGGGCCGTTTGATTCTTTGAAGCACCTGTAATACCAAATCTAGGGCAAGACATACCTGTGATCGACTCGAATCACTGTTCACTTGTCAAGACACACCTGTTAACCTGTTAATCGAGTCAATACCTAGACATTTTGCATGAGCTTAAGCTTCATTGATTAATTGAATTCGAATGAGCTGAACTTTTATTTTACAAATTCGAGTCAGTTGTTTTAAAATAAAATATAAAAAATAATTTTGATTTAAATAAATTTTATAATAAAAATTATTTAAATAAAATTTTACTTGATTTAAATAAATTAGAAATAATCTTCAAATATTTTTATCAATTTTATCATTAAATTATTAAATTTTAACATATTTTATATTAATATTTATTAAATAAATTGATTCACAAATTATTTAAGCTCAAATTAGCTAAAGAGTCAACTTGACTCACTAACACACTACTTATTTATTATTATTATTTTAATTAATTTTATTATTAATAGTAATTGACTTTTAAATATTATTAAATAAATTAATAATATTTGTGAATTAATTTGATTAGTTTAAATTTGTATGCATAATTATTTTTATAAATTTTAAATTAATTACTAGTTTATGCTAATTATAATTTAATTAATATAATTAAAATTTATAACAAAATTATTTATTGCAATTATTAATATAAATTTAATCAAATTAGATAAACAATAATGATCAATATTAGTAAATTAAAAGAATATTTGTTAAAATAAATTAATAGTTTTATTACTTAACTTTATTAAATAGAAATTATTTTTTATTTATCTTGTAAAGTACTAAGTAGTGAGTAATTGAGATGTCACCTTAGTTAATTATTATTTAATTAATCTAATTAAGATTGATATAAGTTAATATGATAAAATATAACAATCATTCAAGTAACTATCTCTATTAAGCATTTTCAATATCACTGAGAACTTTACATTGCCATTGAAAGAATAATTTCATCTTTGAAAAAAATTCCATCATATTTTTTTTAAGAAAATATACAACAAAGATATTTCACCGGTCATATACATCAGGAGACATACAAAGTCAACATTTCATTTATTTATGTAAAAATTTAATTAATTTAAGACTTTTTTTATTAATCAAATTTGATGTAAAATCAAATTTAAAATGTTTATGTTTAAAAAAATACTAATTTTATGGAATTAAATGTTTTATTTGATGAATTAAATTAATTATATTTATAAAGAAATAAATAATTTTAATAATTTTGTTAGTGATATTGAAAATGCATAAATGTTACTTAGGTTTCTAAAATTAATAAATAAATAATATTGTCAATTTAAACAAATTTATTTGATTAACATGGTTTTTAGTATAAATTATTTGATGGAAGTGTTACGCGGTAGAAACCAGTCGCGGTAGAGTAAAAGTTTACGCCTTAGCCTTGTTGTGAAATCCAGACATCTGAGTATTTAAAGAGTAAAAAGAAAATTTTACGTGAAAAATTTGAAAAGAGGAAAAATCACGTCAGCAAGAAAAGCTTTCACTATATATTTATTTTGGAGTACAAGTTTTTCCAATAACGGATTACATAATTGTATATGAGAAGAGCGACAATGAATCCCAAAATCGCAACAACCATATAGTCGCGTTGAGTTGTAGCATTCTTAGTGGTAGCAGATGGCTGAATAGCGAACATCCACGACGATTAAGTGTCATGATGGGGCAAAGATTGATGACGGCGGCGGTGGCGGTACGGCGGTGGTGGTTGAACCAACGGGTGGCGGCCGTCAGTGGGTGCATGATTATGCGTGGATGATTTTTTTAGAGCTCTCTCCTCTCTTCTCCCCATGAGGAATGAGGCTATTTATATGGAGGAGTGGCATCTCTGTAAATACATGCAAAATCTGAACCACTCCACTTCATCGGATAGCTCAAAATGATTCATTTTGATCATTTGATGTATTTTAAGTATTTGAATGCACAAATGAAGTCGTAATTGTGAGATCTTGGGCTTGTTAGATCCGGCTCGTCGAGACGCTCGATTTGACTATAAACACTCTATGATTAAGAGTCGATTGATAATAAATGTTTGATCTCCGTTAGTCTTGATTCAGAATCAGATTGCTTTCGACATCAAGATTCGTGCTTATTAGTAAATTTTTTGGTCATATCGCTTTATATTTTGGATGAAATTATCTCAATCATATAAAAATATATATGTCAAATACTTGAAAATAACAGATTCTTCAATAAAATTTGTGGATCCATTAACCATACATTTTGAGAGAACATATCTTCATGGGAGCACAGGATTATGATCATAGAAGCAGATGCAGGGCGACGGATATGTGTGAGTATGTGTTGGTGTGAGATTTCGGGGTTATGGACCCATCTGGGCACTTACGGGTGCTTACACCTGCGGGCCTTTGCGAGGGTCAAAATAGACTGGACGGGCCGTGGAAAGGGTTGTTCGCCAGCGGTTTTACAAGGATGAACGGTGTGAAGCAACGGCGGTTGCGACAGTCGCGAGGAAATGATCAGGGCCGTCATCGGGTCGCGTGGCGAAGTCCGGTCTGAGGTCTCTCGGGGCGTCGCGGGCCGTGGGCACGACGTGGGTCATGAAAACCGTGGCCGTCGTCGAGGTTGAACCATGAGCAAAATGGGCAGCGTCGTCGCGTGATTCTTGTTATGGGCAGCGTTGAGCGGGCCTTGAGTGTGGCTACTGGCGAACGCAGCGTCGCGTGGGCACTCGCGATCGGTTTCAGCGTGCCGGTGACGTTTTCTCCCATTTTGACTCATTTCCGCCCGTTTTGAGCAGTTTTGAGCAATTTTGGGTTGTTTTAGTGATTTTTGACATGCTTGCCCCTATAGGAGGTCTATAAAAACCTCCCTAGGGCCAAGGGAGAAGGCACATTCTCTTCTTCTTAAGAGGAGGTCGTTCGGAGGTGGTCAAGGCCCGCGGTACATACATCGTGGTTCCGATTTTCCCTCGAAAGAGGAGTCAATTGGCCTCTGACCGACCGGGTTCTATCAGCCTGCATACATATCGTGTCTGATTTTCTCTCGAAGAGGCGTCCTATACTCGTCGCGCGAATTAGGAGGTGATCAAGGCCGCTGTACATCGTCGTATACGCTTTCTCTCGAAGAGGCGTCAATCTAGTCGGACCAACCGTTGAGGCGATCAAAGCCCGCATACATCTGGCGTGTCTGATTTTCCCTCGAAGAGGCGTCAGCTCGTCGGACCGACCGGATTCGGGCGATGAAGCGGGTACATACGTCGTCGTGTCTGATTTTCTCTCAAAAAGCGTCAACTATACTTCGGGACCGCCGGGTTCAGGCAATCGCATATACAGATGTCTACTTTCCTCGAAGAGGCATCAATTGTACTCGTCAGACCGACCGGGTTCGGAAGCGATCATCGGCGACGATAATCGGAGAGCGAGATTGCGATACGGCTGATGCCGGCTAGCGGTAACCAGCAACGTGGTTGCGACGGCAAGTGGTCGCAGCAGCACGATAATGTCGGCAAGTGGCAGCATCGGTAGTCAGCGAGATAATGGCAACGATAATGACCAGCCGAGATTACCAGCGATGGTCAGCATGGTAGCGGCAGCAGTAATCAGCAGCAGTGACCGGCGATAGTGGTTATCTAAACCGAGAATTAGTGGCATAGCAGCAGTAGTCAGCAGTGGCATGTAATGTAATCAGAGATAATGCAGCGGTGTGGCTAACGAGATTGCCGTGATAATTGCAGTGGTGACCAGCGAGATGATGGCAACAAAGGGTGCAGCCAGCGGCGATAGTAGTCAGCAATTAGCGCATATGTGGCGCGAGGATAATACGCGATGGTGGTGACCAATGAGATTCCGGCGTGTCAGCGGCTAGTCAGCAGCGGATGGCGTACCGGCGGCAGTGGTTAGCCACGTGGTCAGCGGCTGATATGATACTCAGCAGTGCGGCAGCGTCAGTAGTCGGCAAGGATGACCGACGACGATGGTGGTGACCGGCAGAGATTACCGGCGATTGTGATGATTTTTGACCTATCTAAGGTTGTTTGTTAGAGTGTGACTCAATGACGTTAACCCGATGACGTTAACCTATGTGGAAAAGCTTGAATTGAATTCGTTGAGGATTTTGACCCATCCGAGGTTGTTTGTCATAATCTTTGCTCGATGACTTTAACCTGTGTGGAAGAGGTTGAATTAGATCCGCTGAGGATTTTTGACCTATCCGAGGTTGTTTGTCAAGGTGTTACCCGATGACGTTAACCTGTGTGGAAGAGGTCGAATTGGATCCGCTGAGGATTTTTGGCCTATCTGAGGTTGTTTATCGGTGTTACGATGGCGTTAACGTATGGAAGAGGTCGAATTGAATCCGGAGGATTTTAACCTATCGAGGTTGTTTGTCGAGTGTTACGATGACTTTAACCTGTATGGATGAGGTCGAATTGAATCCGTTGAGAATTTTTGACATATCTGAGGTTGTTTGCCAGGGTGTTACCTGATGACGTTAACCTATATGGAAGAGGTCGTGGGAAGTCCACCAAGGACCATTTGACATATCCTAGGTTGTTTGTCAGAGTCTTTGCTTGATGGCGTTAACTTGTATAGAAGAATTCGAATTGAATCCGAGAATTTTGACCTATCCGGTTGTTTGTCGAGTCTTTGCTCGATGACGCGTTAACTGTATGGAAGAGGTCGAATTGAATCCGCTGGATTTTGACCTACCAGGTTGTTTGTCGAGGTGATGCAGATGGCGTTAACTGTATGGAAGAGGTTGTGAAGTCCAAGGACCTTTTGATCTATCCGTTGTTTGTCGAGTCTTTGCTCGATGGCGTTAACTATAGAAGAGGTCGAATTGAATCCGAGGATTTTGATCTATCCGGTTATTTGTCAAGTGCTGACATTAACTGTATGGATGAGTCGAATTGAATCCGTTGAGGATTTTGACCTATCCGAGATTGTTTGTCGGTGTTACGATGGCAACTGTATGGAAGAAGTCTGGGAAGTCCACTAAGGACCTTTTGACCTATCCTGTTGTTTGTCGAGTCTTTATCGATGGCGTTAACGTATATAAGAATTCAAATTATCTGGCGAGGATTTTTTACCTATCCGAGATTGTTTGTCGAGTCTTTGCTCGATGATGTTAACTGTATGGAAGAGGTCAATTAAATCCGGCGAGGATTTTGACCCATCGAGGTTGTTTGTCAAAGTATTACTTGATGGCGTTAACCTATGGAAGAGATCAATCAAAACATCCGTTTGTGGTTGTAGCCAAAGTTGCTCTTAACCTGGTCTTTTCATTGGTATTCGACTTGCTTCTCTAACTGATAATCAATTAGATATTGATTATTGATTTGGATAATCTTTTGAGATTAAGAGTTGCCCCCAGTTTTCGACAAAATCTGAAGGAACGAAGTTTGATGAATCTCCATTCTTCACTTGCGCTCCTTAAATGCTTGAAATGTTCCACCTCGATGGTGGTTTTTGATCTTGTTAGGAAACTTGATCTCATACAAGATGAAATAATGGGAATCAGTTTCTCACATACGGCGTCAAACTATTGCGTGCTAGAAAACCAGTCGCGGTAGAGTGAAAGTTTACGCCTTAGCCTTGTTGTATAATCCAACACACATATAGATATTTAAAGAGTGAACAAGAAAACTCCAGAATTTTTACGTGAAAAACCTCGAAAAGGGAAAATCACTGGTAGAAAAAAGCTTCCACTATATATTTGTTTTGGAGTACAAGTTTTCCGATAACGGATTACATAATTATATATATGAGAAGGCTAACAAAATCTCAACAACAACATATAGTCCGCGTTGAGTTGTATTCAGTGGTAGCAGATGATGATGATGAACAGCGATGAACATCTACTGACGATGAAGGTCTTCATGATGGGGACCGACGAAGATTGAAGACGGCGAGGATCAGCGGTGGCGGCTGACGGCGGCGCGGTGGTAACCAACGGTGGCGGCAGCACCGTCAGTGGTGGCGATTATGCCCGGAGGATTTTCAAGCTTTAGAGCTCTCTCCTCTCTTGCTTGGTCTCCCTAGGAATGAGGATTTATGATTAGAGGAGTGGCGTCTAGAATACAAAATCAACCACCACATCATCAAATGATTCCTTTGATCATTTGATGTATTTTAAGTATTTGAATGCTCAAATGAAGCCGGAATTATGAGATCCCGTCAGCTTCGATTTATAAACACTCTATGTTTAAGAGTCGATTGATAATAAGCGTTTGATCTCGGTTAGTCTTGATTCAGAATCAGATTACTTTTGACATTAAAATTCGTGCTTCGACTAGTAGAATTTTCAGGGTCATATCAGGAAGTAATAAATATAATTAATTTTTTAATTATTATCATTATATAATAAATTAATGCAATTAGTAAAGGTTTAATAATAACCTCATAAATAAAAAAATAATTATTAATTAATTATTGAAATAATAATTAAGTTAAATTTTCATACATAAGTAGAATTAAAGCTAGACAAATTTATTATTAAGATAGCGATAAAATGTTGTGCAAAAATTAAATGAAAATGAGAAATAACTATATGAAAGATGTCAAATATAAAACACATAATTTTACTGATATTTTCTTAAACTTTAATATATATATATATAATAATAAAAAAATTATAAATAATTTTAACAAATTAATTTTATAGAATATAATTTCAAATAATTATTCATAAAACAAGTTCCAATAATTCGATAATAGAAATAATTTAAACTTTGTAAGATAAATTTTAGAAGAAAAAAAATGCAATTTTTGATAAAAGAAAATTTAACTTCATTATGCAAGATATGATTCCACCAAATTCAAAAAAATGATTTCAATTAGTTGCAAAATGATTTTACCACTTAATAAAATCAATCATGAAAGTTTTAACAAATAAAAAATAGATTTGACTAATTATAAAAATTGATCTCAAAAAATTACAACATGACTTTAGCAATAAGAATTTAATTACATTAATTTGAAACATAAATAACATGAAAATTTTGATAAATATTTAATGACAGTAATGGATTACCTTACTATAGAGAGAGCGAGAGAGAGAGAGAGATCAGAAGACAGTAATTTTTCGAAGAGAGAGAGAATAATGGATTACCTTACTATCTTGATAAATATTTATAGAAGTAAAATTTTTACTTTTTTTATGGTGACATTGATAAGAGCTAAGATGCTAATATGCAATTATACCGGTGATAAGCTATTCTAATTATACATCTGCACTTGAATTAGCTACAACAATATTCCTCCTCAATTCCAATATCGTCGTTCATTCATAACAGTCTTGTGTTTCTCTTCTAAGTAATTAGCAGGCACTTAATTTTACTTCTAAGTAAATAACAGCCTAATTATCTTGCAAAGGATATAATATGCCTACATGTATTTAAAATTATAAAAAACTGTTTTAAGTCAATGTCTTTTATCTTCTCTGAAGTTAACTATATCCCACTTTGACTTAGATTTAGATCATTTTGCATCTCCTAGATTTAGGATCCATGCTCAAACAAGAAATATTGTTATCGCTTTTCATTTCATTTGAGATTGTATTAATTATAAGGATATTATTGTTCATCATATCAATACCCAAGATCAGCTTGTGGATATTTTTACTATGTCTTTTTTTGCTACTCGGTTTCACCAACCTCGGGACAAGCTTGTAGTTCATGCATGGCTTGTTAGCTTGCGTGGAGGTGATAAGAACTAAGATGCTGATATACAGTTATACTTAAGTGATAAGCTATTCTGGTGGTACATCTGCACTTGAATCACCTACAACCTTGTTCCTCTGCAATTCCACCATTGCCGTTCATTTATAACAATTTGGTTTATCTCTACCTTTGATTTATAGCATCATCTGCTCTTCTACTGATTTTGTCTCCTCCTTCTCTACTATTGCTAAGTATTAAATACTAGTGTGAGAATAGAAGTAGATGAAACTCAACATATACAGTTCTTCCATCTGTTCCATTCTTCTTCTATGTTTTCTACTATGTGAATATTCAGCTTACTTGCAGAAAAGTCTGCTTCAACTGACATCAATTCAAAAATTAATACAAAGCTCTTAAATCTTCTTCACATTATTACAATGCACCACGTAACGTTTGGTGCTGCAAATTTGACAAAACAACATAAACTTAGTACATCTAATTGAATGACTACAACCCACCATATCGCTTAAAGAATCAATACAATAAATTAAAGTTAGCACAAGTATTAAAAAAATAAAGGTATGCAAAACCAAATGAATCAACTTATGATTATATTCAGGTTTAGCTTGAATTAATTTTAAATTTGATTTAAATTAATTTAAAGTGAAACTGATTTTTCTCCACATTAATTTCAGTTCCTTAAACCTGTTCAAAAATCTTAATATGCTAAATGAGTTAATTTAGTTATGCTTAAAATAAATTCATGATCAATAAAAAGAAAATTGTTCTTAACATTTAATAAATATATGCAAATTATTTCTCATTAAGAATATTTTAGTCAGAAAAAAATATTTTAAGGAATATTTATATACATACCATAAAATGTAATGTATTTAAATATCCGATATTTAAAATTTTATATTTATGTAATTTCATAATCTTTAGATCATATAAAAAATATTCCACAATTATAATCTTTGTGAACACTTGCATTATGGCTAACAGATGCAATACTCCCAACAATGGAGCCTCCCGCTTCAACTCCCAACAATGGAGCCTCCCGCTTCAACTCCCATTACTCCCAAAACCAATCCATAAACCAAGGACGTCAAGCTTGTGCCTCACTTCCTCCTGATAGGCATGACCCAATCGATAAAGGTGCAACAGAAACCTCTCTAGAAGATCGTGTTTGCCGAATGTAAGAGTCTTATAATGAGATAATTTAACTTTTACGAGAAACACGACAACCACTACTACGACAGATGCATCTCCCCCAAGATCGATCATTAGTCAGGGGAGGTCAAAATGCTGACAGGGGGCCTTCTCACCATCGGTGAAGTTCCACACCACCGTGATCGGATCCCTTCTAGTTCGACTCATCCAACACTTGCGGCTCAACCGATCTCTAACCCACCAATAATTGCAGGTGGTTTGACACATTCTTGTCTTATTAATTCCACTCACCATGTTATACGTGCAGAATTACAACACTTAATACTAGAAGAATTTTACCTTAAAGATAGAAATCATCTTCCCTTTCATCGCGGCTATCAGGAGTCTTCACCTTTAGCTGAAGCAATTCTACAACATCCTATTCCAGTATGTTTCAAGCTTTCAAGCATCGACTCCTATGATGGGCAACCAACTCATATGAACGCATTGATCATTACAGAACCATCTTGCACATCCAATGAGCTCCTGACAGATTGCTTTATCAGGTTTTCCCAGTCACCCTCAAGGGTCAGACTCGCACTTGGTTCTACTCTCTTCCAAAGGATATATCTATACTTTTGATAAACTCGCTAAGATTTTTGTAGAAAAGTTCATTGTGAACCGAAAGATCATTAAAGATTCATCTCATCTCTCAGAAATTCATCAAAATGAAGATTAATCACTGAATGAGTACCTCCAGATATTCTCCTTAGAAGCTCGTTAGATACTAGGGGTGGACCCTAAATTGCTAAGAGGAGTTTTTCTTGGAGGACTCCGTTCTGGACCTTTATACTCATCATTAATGCATGATACGGTCCGCTCATATGCCAACTTGGTTCATCGTGTGGAAGTATAAACTTTTGTTAATGAGGCCACCAATGCACATTGAAAGCAGTTTGAGCAATATAGGAGGAACAATCATGAACTGGGGGGGGGGGGAGGCAACCCACTTAATTACCAGTCCTAAGATAAACAAGTCAAGATTGGAGAGCAATTCCGATTACAACATTCTAATAATGATATTCTGGCATAATTATGATTACAAAGCTCGTTTCTTCTATATCTAATTTTATATATTAGATTTATGATGAGTAAGGCAATATGAAGAGTTTTTTCTACAAATATGAAAGATATTATAAGAAACTCTTTGACAAGATTAAAATTCTTCATACTATCTTCAACTAGACTTCTACTCATTGGGCGAGACTATAATATAAACCAAAATTTCATCTTTGATTTGGATACACATGACAAATCATCTCATTCCAATCAGAGTATAATCAATCCCATGGGGATTTGATTCGACCCTTTCTATACAAGTTAATGTCATCAAGTAGCGCTTTAGCAAATAACCTCGGATGGGTCAAAAATTATTGGTGGATTTCTTTCGACCTATTTTATACAAGTTAACGTCATCAAGTAACATGATGATAAACAATTTAGCGGATTCAATTCGACACATTCCATACAGGTTAATGTCATAAAGTAATACTTTGACAAACAACCTCAGATGGGTCAAAAATATTTCACAGATTCAATTTGACCCATTCCATACAGGTTAATGTCATCAAATGACACTTTGACAAATAATCTTGGATGGGTCAAAAATGCTTCACAGATTCAATTCGACCCATTCCATACAGGTTAATGTCATCAAGTGACACTTTGACAAACAAGCTTGGATGGGTAAAAAATCCTTCGCGAATTCAATTCGACATATTCCATATAGATTACTGTCATCAAGTAATACTTTGACAAACAACTTCAGATGAGTCAAAAATTCTCAACGGTTTCAATTCAACCCCTTCCACACAAGTTATTGTCATCAAGTAACACTTTGACAAACAACCTTGGATGGGAAAAAAATTATTGGCGGATTCGATTTGACCCCCTCAATACAGGTTAATGTTATCAAGTAACTCTTTGACAGATAATCTTTGATGGGTCAAAAATCCTTGGCGGATTTCTTTCGACATGTTCTATATATGTTAACATCATAATGACAAACAACCTCAAATAAGCCAAAAATTCAAGATATATTCTTTCAGCATGATTCATATTGAGTACATATCATGACGAACAACCTTAGGTGGGTTAAAATTACCGGTAAAAAGTTGAAACATCGTCAGTCAGTCCGACGAGAATAGTTGACACCTCTTTCGGGGGAAAATCGGAGCCTCGCCATATAAACTACGGACTTTGATCACCTCCAAACCGGTCGGTCCAACGAGGACAGTTGACGCCTCTTTAAAGGGTAAACCGAAGTCTCTCCATATGAACTACGGGCTTTGATCGCCTCCAAACTTGGTCGGTCCGACGAGGACAATTGACGCCTCTTTTTAGGGAAAACTGAAGCCTCACCGTATGAACTACAGACCTTGATCACCTCCAAACCCGGTCAGTTTGATAAGGACAGTTGACGCCTCTTCCGAGAGAAAATCAGAACTTCGTCGTATGAACTACGAGCCTTGATCGCCTCCAAACCCGGTCGGTCCGACAAGAACAGTTGACGCATCTCTCGAAGAAAAATCGGAGTTTTGCCATGTGAACTACAGGTCTTAATCAACAAAGCAAATAACCTTCTTTTTAGAAGAAAGTCAGAGTCATACTGATAAAAGAAAAAAAAATATTACTCTTAGCCCCTAAACTTCTGTTGGATAATTTTTCATCTAACGTAGAAGAACATTAGAGTATATGAGAGAAAACTGTATCTCCTTACTTGACCCAAAGGGAGGGTTTTATAGATCCACAATAGTGGTAAAAAGAGAATAAATTTTGAGAAGAAATTTATAAATATTTAAATAGATTTTGAAATTTTTGCACTCAAATATGTCTTTCCTTTTATAAAAGTGAAAAAAATGAAAGAAAATAATAAAGAATCGAAAAAAATCAAAAAAATCCAAAAATTTTACCCGTGGCCCTGCACACTTCCATGATCATAGTCTTGTGCACCCACGAAGATCTATTCTCTTAAACTATATGTGACGCAAAAGTTAATGAATCCACAAATTTCAATAACATTGAAGAAGTTGTTATTTTCAAATATTTGACATGTATTTTTAGATGATTGAGATGATATTATCTAAAAATAAAGAGGCAATTGATATGTCACTGAAAACTCTACTATTTAAAGCACAAATCTTGATATAAAGTGTCGATTACGTAAGTAGCATCAAGGATTTAAAATATAATTGAAAACTTTAGGATATCAGTCAGATCCTTAAATAGTTTTTAAATATGGAGTGTTTATAGTCAAATCAAGCGTCTTGATAAGTCAGATATAACAAGCATAAGATCTCTTAATTCTGACCTCATTTGAGTATTCAAATACTTAAAATACATCATATGATCTAATGAATCATTTTGAGCTGTCCGATAGAGTGGTTTGAATTTTGTGTGTATTTATAGAAATGTCACTCTCATAATCTATAAATAGCCCCTCATTCTTCATATGAGGGTGACCCGAAGCTAAAGAGGAGAGAGAGCTTTTAGACTAGAAGAATCTCAGCATCGTGCCACCAATCAATGTCGTCGGATCATTATCGACCCATGGGGCCGGTCGCCGTGTGCCATCATCGCCGTGAACACGCCATGCGGCCAGCGGTCGCCGCACCCCGCCCTCACCACCCGCGGTCATCACCGGACAATCACCCAGTTATCGCCGGTCAACTCGACCCGCGCGCCGGTATCAGCCGGCCACGGTCATCGCGATCCAGCGTTCCGCGTGAATCAATAGTCAGCCATAGACCGCATCACCATGCATTCGACGGTCAGGATCAAGTAGTTGACATTGCCATTCTACCGCCACTAGACCATCTTTTAATGATTTTCGTCGGATCATCACTACAACCTCAAGCAAGGCCTTCGTCGCTAATTCATTGAAGCTCGTCACAAAACTTGTTTTTATAAGATATCATTCTCTAACTTTGGAGAAAAGATAATAATTATAACAGAAGTTGATATAGTGAAATTATTTCTAAATTGACTAGGCCCTGTAGTATTTTCCTTTTTAGATTTTCCACGTAAAAATTCTAAGGTCTCTCAAAATCTTGTGTGAAACTTTTTTACGCGTTAAGATAAATTTAACTCTACCGTCCAAGCGGCATTCATTAACATTAATTTATATAAAATTAAGTATATTTTTACATGCATTTATTTTGATTTGATTTAGATATTATAATATGATATAAATAAATATTTTAATTTAAATATTTGATACAAAATATATAAAAAATCTAATGTCTATTATATTCAATTATTGTTAATATGAATCATAAAAAAGTCAAAATTTTCAAAGTTTTACTTTGTACTTCTTTGTGGATTTTGTTTGGGCGGTTGGGCAAAACTAACGCAGCAGTCGCCGTCGGCTCGCGCTTCTTAACTCGCAAATCACTATTCCTTTCTGAAAGACCATCGGTTATGGTGGGTTCTTCCTTGCCTATGCCTTTTGTGTCGTCTCGTCCTGAAATTCCAAGTAGGAATCCTTCAGCTAGCTCTAGCCTTACTCGCATTCTTAGAGGAAGAGGAAGAGGATTGATAAATCGACGAATCAGTCTTGTTCGAGCTCCTCCCATCTGCGCTATAGATGGAGACACTGTTTCCAACCTTGCTCCTGTGGAGATTAGTTGGCAAATCGCAGTTGGTGCTTTAGGTTAGGTTTCTCCTAATCTCTCTTTACGATGCTTCCATTTCACGCTGAAATGCTGAGGTCTTTTCATCGTTCTAATTGAAAACAGCCGGAGCTACGCCCTTTATCGTTGCAGGAATTGAATTTGGCAAGAGAATTGTATGTGTATATTGATAGATTTTTACTTCTTTTTATGCGATTTAGATTCCCTAATTTCAGTGTCTATGTTGTCTTTCTTGAATCTTTATTGGTTTCTCGTTGTCAATTCAAATTTTTATTTTTTTTCCCGTGATTTTTTTCTAGATGGCGCAAAGGAGATGTGAAACATGTGGAGGATCTGGACTTATTCTGAGAGATGAATACTACTCCCGCTGCCCGACATGTGGTATGTTTAATCTCTCTGCTCATTCAAAATCTTGTCTTGCATATGCTAGAAAGTGAAATTATTTCAGATTTTCGAAGGTTTATAGCAGGCCATGGAACATGACAAATCCTTTCCTTGCATCCCATGCACGCATAGTGAGGTGCATTGGGGTGGGCTTGCAATTGGAAATTTTGATTGGATTGGTGAGTAAACAAAGGAGGAACCAAATAGCTTGGTTATTTAAATATTCAAATAACCAACTATTTTTTTTATTTATTATCCAATAATCAACAACAAAAACAATGTGTTAACTTTATTTTTAGTTTTAGCTAAAATAGGTGTTGACTAATGAAAAATGCTACTACTAGCATGCATGCACATTTATTCATGTGCATGCATGCTTGCAACCATTGATGGTTGAGTGGATGGAACAGTAATTTTTTTAATGGTGGGCAATCTAATTATCAAAATTTTATGATACAAATTTTTATTATCATTTATTGCTATTTGAGAATAATATTAAATTCATTATCATTTTTATAATTTAAATATTAACAAATTTTAATATAAATCATATTTCTATACAAGATTTATGATAATTTTATTTTTATTTTATTCATACAAAAATACGAAAATATATAAAAATATATAATTATTAAGATCTTGTTTTCACAAAAAATTTTAGTCAATTAAAGCTTTAGAGAAATCTCCATTATGGCTTTATGTGATACTTGATATTATTAGTTGATTAAGTCTTTTATAAATTTAATTAATTATTAATATGTATATAAGTATATATGATTTATAAATATCAATATATGCATATTAAATATTTTAAAAATAAATTTATAATTTAAATATATAAATATATATATAAGTTATAACAAAAATATAATTATAATATAAAAGTTCTAAAATAAAATTTTATTACCTAAAACTATTACAAAAATATTAATATAGTTAATAATAATATGTTGAAATGTAATGCTCATATTTGTGCAAATTGCTTTTTTAAAGCTTAATAGTAGACCCTATTGCTTATTCATATTTCTTTATATTTAATAGTACAACACACTATTCTTATTTAATCTTACATTGCTTAAGAAAGTTAAATTATTTTTGTTTATAGGGAATTAAAGACAAAATTCTATTGTTGTAATTAGTTATGCAATTTGTTCTGTTTGAAATATTGATCAAAATATTTAATAAAATATAATTGTATTTATTATTATGATCATAATGAATAAGCTGTTTATGATAGAAAAAATTTAATTTAGAATATATAATTATATAAATAATTTTAGATAAAAATAAGTTTTAATTAATAAAGAGAAATTTTTTTTCTTTATTGACCATGAGCTTTTGCTAGGATAGGCAAAATTACTTAAAAAATGAAACTACATTAAGAAAAAAAATTTAGGGTTGGCAATTGCCTACCCTCACCTATGGGTAGTTCCACCCATGGGTAGTTGCAAGGGCGGAGTCAATATTTATTTTGAGGGTGGGCAAATTATTAAGATTTTTTTATCAAGAGTTTTGATCATATGCATTTATTACTGGGGAAAAAATTACTAAATGTCTATCATATTCGAGGAAAAAAAATAATTCAGAGTGGACAATTGCTCACCTTAGGGTAAGTGTGATTATATCTCTAGGAAGTTGTTGGACACTAGAGTTGCTCATCTCCAAAGCCAAGGGTAGCTGCTTGTCATGTATGGTTGAAAATGAATGTGAACATTAGTTTTGGTCACTTAACAATGATGGTCATTGGTGGCTTACATGCGTGCATGCCTACATGTATATGCTCACATGCATGGTGCACATGGACATATGCGGCTAACGATAGTAGTTGTTAGATGTTGGCATCTCTTTACAACAACATGTACATTTTCAAATTTTGTGATTTTGACAATCAGAGGTTCAAAAACTTGTTAATTTTAGTTTAAATTTAGACATATTTGAATCTAATTTAATGTGAAATTTAAACTCCTTAATTTTTCTAAATAGGGAACCTAAAAGGAGCCTCTTATATTGAATTTTTCCTTCTCTTTCCATGGGAAGAAATACATTGCTAGGTACATTTGAAGAAAAAGATAGAGAGATGAAAGAGGAATTAGAAAGGGGCAGAAGATGAGAATATGAAAGAAAAAGAGAGTGGAAGATTACTTGGTTTTTTTGTGTCCACCTATGGAGTGCCATTTCAATGTGGTGCAAGCATAATGTTATTAGTGCAAATGCAATGGTATCAATATAAATTTGGTGTTATGATAGATTAGTGTGATACTATCAGAGGGATGAACAAGTTGTCAAAAATTCTATTTTTATGAAAAGTGAAAATTACTTAATGTTCTTTAGTATCTTCTCCTTCAAGTCTCTTACGTTAATATTTAGTCTTTCATTATTCTCCCAAAATATAAAAGATTATGTGAGAAAATTTAATGTATTCTTTTTAATAATAATGACAATAATTTTTTTGTGTTGCTATGAAAATAAGCTATAAAATTTCTTTGAATCATGTAATTTTATGTCTTTTATTTTAAGTTTCAATTATTTATTTATTTCTCTATTTAGTTTCTCAACAATCTGCATTAGATCCAATTATTAGGTTTTAAGAGAAAAGTAGGATCATTAGCCATCAATGATTTAAAAGATTGATAGGTTTGATGGAGATTTGGATACTAGAAGATGTAGGTCAAGGAATGTCTATATTAGAAATTTTATTTACATCTCTTAGACACAACGCCAACATTCATATATTTAGATCTCTTAAATAGACAAATGTTGGTAGTTTAGCGCATCACTTTCCAAAAATGTTGTCTTGAACATATTGCATTATAAAGCCCGTAATTGGAGTGATAATGGTGCTGCTAGTCATGCATGAGAAGGCATCCAAAGCAAATAATATATTTTTAAAGAGAAAATTTTTTAATCTCAAAATAGTGGACGGTCCTTCTATGAAAAAGCATATCAATAAATGCAATATGATCGCAAGTCAGTTGAGTTTGTTTGATACCAACTTCGATGACAAAGTTTATGCCTTGAGCTTGTTGTGTCACTTATATGAGTCGGGGTGTAATTATGGTGGAAGATGGTGATTTTTATAATTTATGAAGTTGACAATCAATAATGTTCTAGGCATAATCTTATCTTATGCTTTGAATCTTGGATGTTGAACTATAAAAAATGTATAATCGAAGTAGATTTACATCTTAAAGAAGAATTTGATATAATAATCTAAGGAGAAGTCAATCTAAAGGTCACTGCTATACTTGCTGGCAATATGACAAGATTAAATGCATGAAAAGAGATTTGCCAAGTAGGAAAAATGGACAAAATTTGATGTATTAATCCTCAATGTGGATTGTTGAATTCAAATTTGCCTATGGAGATGATGTTGAACCTTACTAGAAACTAATAGAGAGTAGGATTAGATAAGATAGGGTGGGTAGTATAGCAAGTATAAAGGAACAACAAGAATGAAAACCCAAATCAAACTGAGTGAAAATTCTTTTTAATGGATACAAGTTGGTTAATAGTTTAAAGTTCAAACTATATTCAAATATTCTACTTTTGGGCATACCTTGTATCTAGAAATTGGGGAGTATCTTGCATCAAGTGTTTTGTCTTTTGGAAGTAGTTGCTTGTGTGAAGGGAGTGACATTGCAGTAGTCGTGGTATTAAGCGAGTCCTCTTTTCAATGGTCATTTGTGTTCCTCCAAGTGGGCTCAAGTGGTTGGGATTGGTACCGAGTTACTCTAAATGCCAATTAAGTGTGAACTAGCCTTAGTCATTTGTGCGAGCTCTATAGCTTGTTGCTAGCGAATCCTTCTTGCTAGCTTTCTTTATTATGACGAGTACCCTCATAGACTTTGGGTATACATGGATAATCTCATGGAATCCTTGATCCTAGATTACGGTGTATTTTTTCAGTCTAATTCACATGAGAGATCATATATAATTATTTTGAATAAAAGTATTGCAATGTCTTTTATTATCGATGTTGAACCTTGATGTATTATCATGTTCGTCTTGATCAAATCAAAACTACCAATGAGATTAGATGGAAGCTTCACAATGTGAGATATGTGAACCTACTTTTAATTGGACAACTTAATGAAGGATATAATTTAATATTCAGTACTTGTACTTGGAAGGTAACTAAGAAAACCATCCTAATGGGAAATATAAAAATGAAACATTATATGTGACTTCAACTATCAAAATATTGAGAGCAATAATAAGCTCAAATATGGATTCATATACATTTCATCAAACATAAGAACATTTGATTGAAGGGGTGTGAATTCTTCATTTAAAAGGTAAATTTTTAAATTTTTGTGTTTTGGATTCTTGCTTTTGTGAGGACTATATTTTTATAATGTTAAAAAAATATTAGTTTTTAAAGATTGAAAAGAAACACAAAACTCAAAAGTTAGAGCGCGCACATACCGATCTTCGAGGACCTTTCCCTAGTGGAATTTCTTAGTTGCTTAATTTATTGTCACCTTCATAGATGAATCAACCAAAACTAGGTTTATTTTCTAAATACAAATTTAATGTGCTTGTTGTTTTTAAACAAATGGAAAAGTTCGGTAGAGAGTGAGCATAGTCCACAAGATAAAGAATTTAAGATGAGGAGAGAATAATAGAGCTCAAGAAATTTTGCACTACTTATGGGTTGCTATAAAGATGCTAGTTGTAAGAACATCACTATAGAACTTGATTATCCAGCACATGAACAAAATCTAAATTAAAGAGCCAGAAGCATGAGATAACTTATAAAATTATCCATTAATTTTTGGTTGGATGTTAAGAACACTATTGCTTATCTGATTAACAAATGATTTTGAATTCTTTCGTGTTATAAAGTATTTAACAAGTTTGGATTGACAAGGAGAAAAAAATCTTTTTTCATGTAAAGATTTTTATTTATCTTTCCTATTTGTATATAGATTATATTAACATTATAAGTTAGATTCCGAATCTATAATGTATTATTTCATTCGGTAGGAGATGGTATTTTGTTATACATTTTGAGATGATTAAAATTAAAAGATCATTAGAAGAAGGAATTTTGTTTTCAATAAAATTGTTATATACAAAAACATGTATAGATATACTACGAAGCAAGCCTTCTTGGGCAAACATATTTATCTTGAGAAGATTATGAAGATGATGGACTAGTCTCTTTAAATTATTGAGACAACTAAAATTGAGCTCAATTGTGATATAGTTGTGGTGATCTTAAAGAATGTTTAAGAAAACTAAAAGATGTTGGTCTTTTTTTATATTATATAATTAATGTCAATGAACTTGTTTTTTGAAGAACCAACAAATGTTAAAGACTCTATCGAGTAAGATCTTGCAGGAAAAGAGGAGATGAACTTCTTATGAAAAAATGTTACTTTATCATTAATTAAGCTATTAATAAAATAAGAGGATATTATTGAGCAAACAGATTTTTTCTATTAAGAGAGAAAAATAATGATAGAATTATGAATAAAGGTTCATCATGAAAAGATTCAGCAAAATGTGTTAAATTTAACAAATTTTTTCTCACATTGTTAAACTAATCATTTGCAATAGAAATTATCTATCTTAAGCAGATAGATTGCAAGGCAACTTTTCCTCATGGTTATTTGTAAGAGGCAATTTACATGTGGAAAATTAAAATTTTTTGTCCTCGGAAAGAAAAGTTTTCTTTGCAAATTAAATAAAAGCATGTATTAATTATAGTAGGCTGCTCATTAGTGGTACCATAAATTTGATTCGTTTATGCATCACATTGGCTTTACCATTTGCAATGTGGATTATTGTTGTTGTGTTAAAGGAGTCAGTAAGGGGGGAAAATTTTTAAATTATGCATAGTTATAAGTTTAATTAGCTAATTAGACATCGAAAAAAAAAAATTAACAAAATAGGCCAAGTCGTCCGTTGAACGGACGACTGGCACCAACGCATCATCGCCGCCTCCAAATGTCCGTTGAATGGACGCTCGCTTTTAATTTTAAAATCGGCACCGCGATTTTGCTCATATCTACTTCATCCGGTCGGAATCAGTTCGGTATCGTTAATCGAACGAAATTCTCACAACTTTCACGTTGATCAAAAATTAAGATTGTGGCCAATAAACAAGCTTTTGCACGCGCAAAAACTGCACCGACCGAAATTTTGAGCACCGCCTTTATTTGTCTATATCGACTCATCCGGTCAAATCAGCTTGGTATCCTGGAATCGTAATGAAATTCCCACAACTTTGATCATAAATTATGATACCTAAAATTTAATAATTTAAGGTGTGTTTATAGCGTGTTATTAGCTTATTGTTATTTTGATGGATAATAATATTTAGGCTGGATGGAAAAAAAACAATTAAAATAAAATATTAAAATTAAATAAATCTGAATTATTTTATTATTGTTGGTCTGATGAATCTATTATTTTTTAGAGAATGAGAATATTCTAAAAAAAATTAATAATAATAATAATAAATTTTTTTTTGTGTGTGTGTTAATTTCATTGGTTTTGTTGATTGAGTTATCTGAAAGTTTAGTTTTGATGACTTTGATTGTTTCGATCTGTAGCTTATATTATTTTATGTGACTAAATATTTATTAAATTCTAATTTTATTTTTTTATTAAATTTATTATTGTTTGCACTATTTTTAAATAATATTATTCTATTAGTATTATAATTAATCGTATTATTACAAATTTCTTAAAGAATAACAAATACTCATTCAAGGTTTGAGAGCATATGATATATGTATGTATATGTATGTATGTATGTATATGTATGTATATGTATGTATGTATGTATTATGTTTTAGTATTATAACAATCAGAATGCAGTCGGGTCATAATCTTAAGATCAATATGAAAGTTGTGAATTTCAATTTGATTCCAACGATACTAAGCTCGCTTGATTCCATAACGGATGAAACCGACATAGACAAATGGATGCTCAAAAATTTGGTCTAGCTTTTTTTGCATATTCGCAAAAATGCTGCTTATCGGGTTACAATCTTAATTTTTGATCAACATAAAAGTTGTGAAAAATTTTGTTACGATTCCAACGATACTAAACTCACTCAATTTCGACACCGGATGAGGTAGATATGAGCAAACTACTGCAGCTATCCCTAATTTTAAAAAAAAAATTAAGGCATACCGTCTGGCCGAACGGACGATTGTGATGTGACGGTTCGCCGTCCGTTCACGACTAATTTGGCCTATTTTGTTAATTTTTTTTTTCGGTGCCTAATTAGTTAATTAAATTTATAATTATGCTTAATTTAAAAATTTCCCCTCAATGAGGGTTGTTTCAACTTTCTGTTAAACATGGCTGACATGCTAATTGTTGGAGCAATTATTAGTAAGTTTCATAAATTGAATGAATTGTTATTAAAGAAGTTTGAAATTGAAAGATTCTGGGGAGGAAATAAAATTATCACGATAGATGACCAATGCATTGAAGCTATCTTGGTTGATTACATTAAGCAGGCTCAATAAGCATATTTAATGTATTTAAAATAAAAAATATAATCTCTAAAAAAATAAACTCTTGTAACTAATGAGGACATATGGACAGTTTCTTATGCTAGTTCACTAATGCATCTCTTGTATGTACTAGACTTGAATAAGAGTTGTAGCATTTATATGTCAAGAGTAAGAAAAATATATTGGGAGATGATAAATTAGATTCTACATTTCATAGAGAGATACTGCAATCATCTTATTGCTTGTAAAGGTAGCAACATAAAATTGTAGAGCTTTACTAATGTTGATTTGGATTCCCAAGGTACAACTGGATACACACACATTATGTGTTAATATTATCAATTGGGTAATATCAGTATAGAAATTTGTAACCTTGTTAACTATTGAAGGAGAATATGTTGCGATCGCGCCAAGGTTGCCAAAGAAATGATTTACTAAAAACAAGCCCTTATTGAAACAAATAGGAAACAAATATGAAAAATGATTTTTTGTTTGTGACAATTAAGAGTGTTATACATGGTTGAAATCCTATGCATTCGGCAAATAAAACTAAGGCACTGAACCAAACACATCTACGCAGTTTTGATAGTGTCTACTAGATTCTTTGTATTTCGGTTCATGGCATTTGGTTTCAGTTCCTTCTGTGATAAACTGAACTAATTGAACAGCAAGTGCAGGTCCGCCTGCATGAAAGCTTTCTGGTAAGTTTTTCTTTTGTATGAAAGTTTGGTCCGTTTGGTTTCCCAATCTGCAGAACCAAAACCGGGCAATTCAGCCAATGCATTGAACCTAATCAATCAAATTTGCAGTCCTATGAACAACTGTTTAGTTTCAATAAAACTTTACTTGCTGACTTCCTTCTGTTTGCAGGTGGCTTCTTGCCGTGGCAATCATGGAAACGATTCTTCACTGGCTAAGTTCTTTATGGAACCTGTAAGTTACCAGAATTTGTAGTTCTACTAAGTCACCGATAATTGCCGGTTTGCCATGTGACTTTTCTCCTGTAAATGCGATGAATTTTTAATATTTACATTCGTATTTTTATTATCAAATGTTAAGAAATTTACCTTGCTATGGCTGTATTCACTCTGCCACTTTAAAGATTTTACTGATATAATGGTTCAGCAGCTTTATCTAGCCGCTCCACCATTCATCTCAGTCATTTTACTTGGTTATTCAACAATATTCTGGCCTCTTTACAAGTACTTTTTAGTTTGTTGGTTATGGAATTATTTTTTAGAGCTTGAAAATTATGAAACAATATTATATTTACTTTAATAATTATTAGAATTATTATGAGAACTATTATTAATTACTTATGAGGGTTTTCTTTAATGACTTCAATATTATTATCTGTCATGCAAAGTTATGAGCTTTAAATTAAAAATGTAAAATGAAGTCCATCTCTTCACGCCATGCATGGGACGGCCAAGGAAAGTTCAAGAGGCATTGTCCATTATCAAATATTGATCTTTGTGGAAGTTTTCATGAAGAATATTTAAGGAAAGCAAGTTTCTAAAATGACAACAATTTCCAATTTACATATAAGGTGTCTCTGCCAAAGAAGAAAACTGCATGTTTCAAGTAAGACTGAGTGGCAACTAATGACAATTTTCCTAGCAAAGTGTCTTGGCCATGGAAAAAATTTTCAAATTCAGCAATTTGTAGATCTAATACAAGTTATCATGCATGGGAAATCTTGGCCAAGCAAGTTTTTCGAAGCTATCATGATAAAAAGAAAAATTAATGGAATGTGCTCTTAATGGAAACAGGGCATAGATATTCTCTTTCTCTTGTTTGGCATGCTTATACATTCCTTAAAGTGCTCTTTTGAATAGAATAAAGGGAAAATTATATACATATCACTTAATTCTTATGCATTTACATATTTCACACTCAAACTTAAATATATAAACCAAGACTTTCCTACGCAAAGAAAAGTTGAATTTCACTTGGAAAAAGTAACAAGGATTTTTTGATGTAATAATAAAGATTTAGGTGCTATTTAAGTAAAATTAAAAAAAATAAATGCATAATGTGGTATGTATGTAAATCCCCCTAGAATAAAATGAAAATGGATAGCTTTTGATGGCATATGATTTGGCTTAGTGGCCTATTACTTTGGAGAGCTTGGTGGCTATTCATAAAACGAACTGATTTTTATTTTCCACCTCACACCACTCAATTATCACAAAAGGGTGGAGATTAATCCTTGAGTAAAGCCATTTTCTTATCTAATTTTGAGATTCACATCCATCTCGCAAGTGCTGGATGGTGTGAAGATGGTCGCCGCTACATGGATGCTCGGACCCTTCGAGCATCCATCATAATTTGGGATAGATGTTTATTCATTGATGCGCGAAAGATCCTTATCATATTTGGGGCCTAACATATTCACAATCCAACAAATGCGAGAGGTTGATATTTCCATTCTTGGGCATCAAATAGCACATAGGGATGCTTGACAAACCTTTCCAAGGGAAGCTATTGCTTCAAGATGAAAAATATGCGATGAGCACCAAGTTAAATCATTGACCAATATTTTGCCCCTTTTCCCCCCTTTAAGATTACAAGCATTTTTAATTTGTTACAAATGAAAATGGAAAATGAACTAAGGTTTATTAAAATTCTCTCAAAATCACTTACCATCATATGAACAAGATTCTAAAAAGTAGATTGGGCATTAAATTTGAACAATGGAATGTTCATTGTTCTAATATTTAACTAAAATTTAATCGTTGGTTGAACCTTGATGATGTAATAAGTATTAAAATTATTTTAATTAGATGGTATAATAATGATGCAAAAATATTTAAAAGAAAACTAATTTATGAAACATAGACAACAACAACAACAACAACAAGCCTTAATCCCACTAGGTGGGGTCGGCTATATGAATCCTTCGTCTCCATTGTGTCATATTATGTGTCAAATTCTCATTTAATTCGAGTATACTAAGATCATTTTTATACATCTTAACCAAGTCTTTTAGGTCTACCTCTACCTTTCTTAACATAAGGAAATCTAATGCATCTACTCTCCTAATCGTCATCTGACACCGACGCTTTATGTGGCCAAACCATCTAAGCACTCTCCTAATCTTATCTACCACCTGAGCTACTCCAACTTTTTCCCAACATACTCATTTTGCATTCTATCTCTAAGGGTAAATCCACTCATCCACCGAGCATCCTCATCTCGTAACACTTAACTTAGTCTTATGTTTCTCTTTATTGGCCAACATTCGCACTATAAGTCATTGGTCTTACCACCATCTTATAAAATTTTTCCTTAAGTTTAAGTGAAACTTTTCTATCACATAATAGCCGATGCATTTCTCCACTTCAACCATCCAACTTGAATTCTACTAATAATATCTCCATCTATTTCACCATCATTTTGAACAATAGAGCCTAAATATCAATCGCCACTCTTATTAATGACTTGATCACCTAAAGTCACAACACTACCACTAAAACTTCTACAACTAAAATTACACTCCATATATTCGCTTTAGATCTGCTTAAACTAAAACCTTTAGACTCTAAAGTTGACCTCCATAATTCAAGTTTCTTGGACTCCTCTCTAGTCTTATCAACAAGAAGAATGTCATCGAAAAGCATACACCGTGGTACATCTTCTTGTAAATGCCTCGTAAGAACATCCATAACTAAAGTAAAAAGATAAGGGCTTAATGTTGATCCTTGATGTAATCCAACTGAAATAAGAAAATAGTTTGTCAATCCTCCTTGTGTTTGGACACAAGTGACAGCTCTAGTATACATATCCTTAATGACTTGAATATAACCAATATTAACTTCTTTCTATTCTAGAACTCTCCAAAGAACATCTCTTGAGACCTTATCATAAGCTTTCTCTAAATCAATAAATATCATATGTAGATCCTTTTTATTTTCTCTATGCTTCTCCATCAAACCTCTTAACAAATGTATAGCATCCATAATAGATCCCGGCATGAAACCAAACCGATTGTGAGAAACTTTTGTATCACATCGTAACCTATGCTCAATTACTCTCTCCCATAATTTTAATGTATGACACATTAACTTAATTCCTCTATAATTTGCACAATCTTGTGCATCACCTTTATTCTTAAATATAGGAACCAACAAACTCTTTTTCCACTCATCTGACATCTTTTTAGTCTTTAAAATAACATTAAAAAGATTTGACATACAAATAAAATATATTATATATTTTTAAATTCAAATATCTTTTATATTTAAGTAACCAATTTTTTATTTTGTGGTTACAATCAAAATTGAAAGAATGAGGAGAATGATAAACTAAAGAAAACCTGAAAGATCATAATCGAATTTGAGGGGCTATAGCTTTTAAATTTTTATTAATAAATGTAAGTTTTGACTTATTTTTATTAAGAGTAATTTTAGCTTTCTAAATAAAAATAAATTGTGATAATTTATTCATCAAATAATAAATCCCTCAAATCATAATTTAATTGGAATTTGATAATCTCATTTTTGAGATGAAATTGATCTACTTATAGGGGTTGTTTGATTTATCGTAAAGTGAATGTATTGTATTCGGAATATAGAAGTTTTATAAATTTCGGTGTTTGGTTTGATAAATTTAGATTGTAATGTAAAATGTCAGTATATTTTAAATTCAACATATAGTTTCAATTCAATGTAATTAGAATTAGCCTAATTTGAAAAAAATTCAAATATATTGCTCGGTGTTTGGTTTGATAAATTTGGATTGCAATGTAAAAATTTCGTGCATTTCAAATTCATTGGATGTCCACCATCGACTGCCAACAGTCAGCCACCGCCACATCTCTCTATCAGCTGTCTGCCACCTTCCACTGCCTTTGGTCCCTAACCACCCATCGCTAGCAACCACCTCAACTATTGCAATCTTTGAACACCATCACTAGTCACTGCCGCCATTCATTGTCCATCGCCGCCAACCATCGCTGACACAGACACCATCACCACCAATTACCAAGACGGTCGCCAACCACCACCGTCGGCAATCGCTGCTGATCGCTATCCAATGTGTGCTACCACCCCCACCAATCACCGCCAAATATATTATATTATATTCACTTTAACAAATAAGAAAAAATAAATCTTTGCATTTACATAATTTTCAATCAAATAATCATAAATTATGTATTTCACTTTGAATGATTAGAATTTAATTTATCAAAATTAAATTGAATTTGAAAGGAAAAGTAATGACATAATATCATCAGTTGAGAATAAAGCATCGCCCTTAGTTCGGTTGGTGAGGGCGAACACGTTCGATTCCCTTCAGGCACTACTTTCTTTGTAAAAAAGTGGGCCGGATTTGCTGAATCGCTGCGCCGCCTAAAATTAGTCATGTCCGAAGTCACATATCACAATATTGATGAGATTAGGACACCCAGTTACCAAAAGTATATCGATCCATCCATTCCGCTTTGACGCTGTTTGGTGTGGCATAATTCCCTTTTTATTTTTATTAAATTAATCAGCTGGGCCCAACCCATGTGGGTTAGTTAACGGAGGTTATCTACGCAAGTAACAATTGAAATATGTTTTGACGAAAAGGCCCCTTTAATTTCTGTAAATCTACGTATGCAGGCTTCCATTGGAAAAGATCTTGGTCTCGAAAGGTTGATAAAAAATAAAAAATAAAAAAATGGACTGATGATATTTTATTAAGTTTTTTATGATGAGTATGAATTTATTAAATTAATATAATTTATTTAAAACTTATTATTTATATATTATATAATTTTTTAAGAAAAATTTACATACACAGCACACAATTTATATGCATTTATATATCTAACACCTAAAATTTGATATTTATAAATATAACATCTTTTCTATATTTCAAAAGGTGAATTTTACTTCAAAAAATTAAAAAAAATGCTCTTTTTGTTGTAATAATAAAGATTTATGTGCTATATATATATATGTAAATATCTATATTTAAGTGTTAGATATGTAAATATATAAGAATTATATGCTATGTATATAAATGCCCTATTTTTTAAATAAGATTACAACTCAATTCAATGGTAAAAAAAAAAAAAAAAAAATCTCATGATGCTAAATAATTGAACTTCATAGAAAATTTCAAAGAATGTGATATTTTATATCACATAAAAAATCATTTATTAATGTTGCAAAAGCTTTGTATTTTCACTTAATGATTTTGATTTAATTATGGAGTGAAAGAATATTGATAGCCACTTTTGTAATCAATCAAATCCCATTATTCATTCTAAAATACAAAATATCATATAAACTCTTGTATAACACCATAGTTGATTACACTTGATTCTAAGTACCTAGATCTTTGGCATATGCATCCACCTTATATATCCATATAGAACACAAAATGGTACCAAAGAGTTTGTGCCCGATTATTTAAAGATATCCCTTATATACAAAAAGATACACATTATAGAACCTAGAAAACAAATTACTATTCTTTAAAATATCTTTACATACTTTCTAAAATTATACCACATCAAAAGAAACTTTGATGCTTAGAAGTTTTTCAACTAGTAACCAATTTGTTTAAGCAATGCATTTATGGTGTAGATGAATTAGTTTAAAGTTCCACCAAGACCACTAAAGCCTTATACTACTTAAGAGATTTTCATTATAATTTGCTTCTCCCTCACACACCTTCGAGTCATAATCATCCAACTAAAGGATACAGAAAGGAGGTAATGGATACCTTCTATCTAATCATATATTATACATCTTTATTTACCTTTTACATGAACTTTGTATGGTGCATCTCCTCTCATTTCAAACTATAGTTTTATTGTGAAGCTAGTGGGATTCATGAATGATAGGAATCATGGATACTAAACTTAATGCATTAAAACTTAATCAAACCTTGTTAGTTGTTTCATTACCACTATGGAAACACTTAGTTAATTGTAAATGGACATCTAAGATCAAATATAAAAAAAGTTTGCTTAGTCCTTAAGGGTAATAGGTTATACAACATAAGTAGTCTAAATGGGATTAAGATCAAATTGGTCTATCGACTATTAATGAGAGACCAATTTAGTCCATGACTTAATATGAAGACCAATTTGGTCATCCGACTATTTGAGGAGGGACCAAATTGGTCCTTCCGTTTGGTATAACAATTAACGGTGTTAAAATTAGGGGTATTTTCAGAATTTAAAATTTTTAAATTAATTTTTACTTTCCGTTGTGTATTTCAATTACTGCATTTCCGTAGATAAATTTCCTTTGATAAATTTTTAATTTTAAGCAAGATAGATGAATTTATTAAATTTTAAGTAATTTAAAAAATCTGCATTCGTAGATAAATTTCCTTTGATAAATTTTAATTTTAAGCAAGATAAATTTCCTTTGTATTCAGTAATAATTGAAATGCATGTTTTATGTTCGATTTCGCTATTTCCGCTCACATAATTTGGAAATTAATTTTACTGCTCTTGGTGGCTCTTCTTTTCAAAATTATCGATGTCACGAATTGTCACAAAATTAAAACAAATATGGATATATGAATAGAACCCAAGAGTAATGAGGAGCTACTTGTTTGTGAGAGCGAAGGCCATAAAATCCATCATTTTCTTCTCTTAAACTAATGTATTCTTTGCTGTTTATTAGCCGATTGTTAATAAATAAATTCTTTTAGAATATTTCTATTGGTTTTGGTTTGATTCCAAGGATTTGAACTATTGGAAATTGAAATTAAAATAAAAATAAAAAATAATTACATTTCAATTAATTGTCACATAAATTTTTTAATTTTATATTTTCTTTGAAACATATATGTTGAAATATATTTAGTTTGGTTAATGCTCTTCTTTTTTTAAGCAAAATAATAATTATTATTAAAAATAGTAAGTACGAATTTACAAAGTAAAAAAAAGCATAGTTATATTCTATTTTCAATTCATTTACAAAGAATATTATTCTTGTAATAATATCTTAAATATATACTTAAAATATGCTTACTAAAACTTTATGTTTAATCACGTAAAAAAAGTAGCTAAAGCTCAAAATAGTTGGTGTTTGTTGAGTAGGATATGAGAGTTATGAGTGATAATAAACTAATGTTTATTTTTGAATTACCTATCTGCATTGCGGAAAATTTAAAATATTTGCGTTTCATAATGCCATTATTATAGCTTGAAAGAAAATTTTGAAAGGAAATTTTGAAAGCACAAGAAGACAAATACATTTTGAAAGGAAATTTCATACTCTGGACATACTGATTAATCACCAACAAAATATTCAGATATTATAATTTAGTACAGATACAGAATTACATCAAAGCATTAAATAATGAAAACAAAAAGTTATCAAAATCTCATTCAGTTAGTCTTCTTTCTCCTAGAGCTATATACCTACAAAATAAATTATTTAAAAAAAATCAATAAATGAATGTAGACATTATGTAAACTATAATTAAAAACTTACAATCAAAGTATTATTTGTAGAAGCTTGAGTGGATGTAAAATGTTACTACCGTGAGTATTCAAAAAAGTATTATACAAAAGATTATGATATACTAGATAAATCAATAATTAAAATACAATATATTTTCACCAAGTCATCAACGAAATCATGTGATTCTTGAGGACATTCCCCCACCTCTCTACTTTCAACTTGTGCGCACTCCTGAAAAGAAAGTGTTTCATTATAAAAATAAAATTATCCTAACTTATGAAATTCTTTATAACTATATCACTTACCATTTCATTTACTATCTGTGAAGTCCTCATATTGTTGCATGTGCTACTATTATGATCACTTTTTCTGCATCAACTACAATGTAGCTTCACTGTAGATCTACTCATTTTTTTTTCCTTTGGGAATTATCAGCTTTTTCATCTGGAGCCTTTCTGTGCGTGATAGTTGGCCTACCCCATTTAGGCTTCTCATATATTAGAGGCAATGGTGAAATTTTATCACTTTTAGGTCATTCTTCAGGCCCATTTAAAGGCATGATTTTGCACTCATAGGTTTTTTTGTAAGTTTCCACAGAGTAATATTGATCAACATAATCTTCACAATCTCCCATTATTGTATGAATAATAGCACAAACATATACACATGGTATTCTCAATAACTCCCATCTTCTATACGCATGATTTAGATGCTAAATCTACTACATATCAGGTCTATACATAGTGATAATCTCATAATGGATGTCATCAGATTTGACACAAATGCATGTTCCTGCTTCTCGAATATTTTTCTCAAGGACCTCCACGATCCTTGGGCATAATTTTCCAACCCATTTAAAGCACTTCTCTTTATTCTCCAATATTCTACTCATCACCATAACTCTAATGCTCTCAAGCATGAAAATTATAGGCAATTCTCTTGCATCCATGATAAAAGCATTAAAACACTCACACATATTGTTTAACAAAATATCACATTTTGGGCCAAAACTAAAATGAGACCTGCTCCACTCACTAGGTGGTTTTTCTGTCAACCAATTAAATGCTTTCACATAAAATTTTTTAGCTCCTCCATCCTACTTGTGTATTGATTAAATGTGGTTGCTTTTGCTGCAACCCACAATGCTTTCTTCAAAGCTATTCTTGTGTATCCAACAAGTTTGAAATTTTGATGCAAATGCCTAACACAAAATCTATTAGTGACATTTGGTAATACATGTTCAAAAGCAGGAATCAACCCTTTCTGCTTATCTGAAATGAATGTGAATTTCTCCTGATTTTCAAATATCCCTAAGTCCTTTCCAAGCAAATGCAAAAACAACTCCCAACTATTCTTAGTCTCTGCCCCCACGAGTGCCCATGCAATTGGAAATATGCTATTGTTCCCATCAAGTGTAATAGCTGTTAGAAGTTGACCACCTTGACGTCCCTTCAAAAAACAACCATCAAAACCTATAATAGGTCTGCATCCTTCTAGAAAACCTTTCTTACAAGCAACAAAACAAACATATAATTTATCAAATATCTTCTGACCATGCAAATCTGAATCTTCACTTGTTTGTACAATAATAGTAGACCCCGGATTGGTATTTGCAATCTCTAAACAATAAACCCAAATTTTATTAAATTAGTCTTCCTCTTTCATATGAACTAGCATATGTGCCTTTTTCAAAGCCTTCTTAGCTTGTACTTTAGAAACATGTAATTTCAAATCAGTAATCACATCTCTTCTAAAAATATTGCATTTTATATGTGGATTTATCCTAATCTTATTCACATATCTCTTTGCAATAACTGTTGAAGTCAAAGTTTTACAGTGGTAATTCCAAGTACATGTGTGTTCTTTAAATGACCTAATTTGCCATGCGTCACTCCCCTCATGCCTTGAAATATATATAACAAAAGGACAAGTCGGCCTTCTACAAATCATTCTACATCTCTTTTTATCATTTTTAATAAATTTAACTGTTTTTCCCATATGAATTGATATCTTTTCTACTGCTTCTTTAAAATCTTCCTTACTATAGAATAACATGCCAACTTCAAAGGTAACCTTATCAAGATCAACTCTTGGATTAAAAGTTGGATACTTATCAATATTATCTTCATCACTATCAATTACACTATCATCATCTTCAGAATTCATGCAATCTACATCACAATCTCTTTCCTTAACAAATTTATATAAGTGCTCAGCATCATCATCAATAGCTTGTGTTACTTTATCAGAATTATCATTAAACTCAACAAACTGATAAGAGTTATCTTCAAACAAAGCATCACTGCCATAAAATTCTTCACGTTCTTCTAAATTATCAAACAAATCATTCCTATCTTCATTATCTTCATCAGCAATAGTATCACATCTTCTTTCATTGTCATGATTATTTTTTCTATTAAGCACATCAATAATTTCACTCAAATTACAACATAATTTTCAAAATATATCACAACAAATAAAATCAAAAGATATACCTTAACGTAGATGATAAAACCTCGTGATCAATTCTTTCTCTGGTTCTTGTATTTCTTGGAATCAAATCTAATAACAATTATAAATAAAATGAGATGAATTTAAATTATAATATTCTACGTCTCACCAAAATTATAAACATACCTCCCAAGATCCTCCTCTATCGAAAATTCTATAGTGACCGCCTATGACTGACGACCCGACTGTGTAATAGTTTGACGACACTCGTTGAGCTCGATAAATCCTCCTCTAATAAATAAGATAACTCTAAGCATCGGCACGAAGAGACACTCCACTCGAGCGAAACTCAGGCTCAGGCGGCGCGATGAGCTAACGTGCATAACCCGAACCCGTACTCACCGGCCAGCTCTCGCAAGATTCCTCCGCCGAAATGCCTCCGTCTCCACCACAAGATTCCTCCGCCGAAATGCCTCCGTGAGACCCGATGACCATTCTCCTCTCTTGCTTGGAGTAATACATGGTGCCGCCACTGCCACTGCCACTGCCATGCGTGAATACAAATGACGAAGGTAGGGTTACAATTTCTAGATCAATTTTGTTATAACAATGCTTTCCCATTTTTTTAATTCCGAAAATGCCCTGCGCCATTCTTTAAATTTTTATACTTTTCAGTTAAATATCAAACGGAAGGACCAATTTGGTCCCTCCTCAAATAGTCGGAGGACCAAATTAGTCTTCACATTAATTCATAGACTAAATTGGTCCCTCATTAATAGTCGAGGGACCAATTTGGTCTTAATCCCCTGTTTAAATTAATACTTTTAAAATGCTTCTTACCTTAGCCACAAATTAGAACTAAGTACTCAACTATGGAGAGAAGAAGTCTATATAGATGTATTGATTTTGAAGATGTGCAAGATTATTCTTTACATAGTATATGCATCTCACAACATTCATCAGATCTAATTGTAAGCATGAACGAATACAAATAGATCAATTGGATAGTTTGGAGCTTAATATATAATATTTTAGGTTGTATGTATTCAGAAATGTCTCAAAGATCCATAGGACTTCATTATCATGATTTGATTTTCTCATAATTTAATATATTTCTTTAATTTATTTTATATAATATAAATTATTGATAATGTGCTTAAATTTTATATAAATAAATATTATTTAACTAATTAACATTCAATTTCATAAATTTAGGAAAATTTATATGCTTCATATATAGTATTTAAATTATCAAAATAATAAATGATAATTCATTATGATTATTGATAGCAACTGATCTATAAATTTAAAATTTTATATAATATAATTACACTTTTTAATTTAACTTAAAATTTTTAGAATAACTAATTAACATATGTCTGATTATATGTTTATTTCATATTTTAAAATATAATTTATTATATTTTAAAATTGATAAAACTATATGAAATTTAGTATTAATTTTTGATAAAAGTTATTTTATAATTAATAAATTTTAACTTGTTTTTTGCCTCCATCAGATTCTTTGAATTTTTTTATTTAATTTGATAAGTTAAGTGATCTACTTTTGATTAAAATTAAGTTTACTATGATTTTTTAAACATTAGCTATTTTTAATATTGAATGCTACCTAATTGTTATAAATATACTAAGAGAATTTTATTGTTATTTTTTACTAAACCATGTGACTAATCATTTTTAAGTTGTTTGAATCAAATATTTATTTAACATAAATCATTCTTAGTGAGTATTACTTTATTATATGATAAAATAATATTACACCATTATTTTTTTAAAATTAATTAAATTTATTTATTTTACTTATAAATAGCTCTCATTCTCTTCATGAAAGGGCTACTCTTCAATTCAAAATCTCTAATAATAATAATAATAATAATAATAATAATAATAATAATAATAATAATAATAATAATAATAATAATAATAATAATAATAATAATAATAATATATTAGAATTCTATTTCAAGTCTTTCTAAATATTGTAAGATCAAATTTTTGGTTTGGATACTTTAGTGCTCTTAATCAAGCAACCTTTCTCAAGCTATTTGAGTTTATTTTTTTAATCTAATTTTCTCTCAATTGTTCATACTATTTTCATCATATATTTATCCCTACAAATCTTTTTTTTTATTTTTTTTTGGTGAATTAGTAATTAGACATCATAGTTCTTTTATATATCAAACCTTTTCATTTATTTGAATCTAATTATATTTGTGAATTTTTTTGTGATGATTTGTAGGACTTATTTTATCTTCAATAAATATCTTTTTTTTAAAAAAAAAAATATTTCCTCATTAATGTTGCTTGAAAGATCATGCATCTTTATATCTATTTTAGAAGTATATTTAATCATTTAAAATTAATTTATTATGCTGAAATATTTTCTTAATTATTATAATTTTCATTTTAGGCAAAAAAAACTTTTCTAGTTTACCTAAATTTATCTTATACTACTTGCATTTACGTATTTTGTGATCATTTGTATTAATTTAAAGCATCCTTTTTTATTGAAATAAAATTAATTATTTATTATAACTTTAGGTTAATTTTTGGATTTATTGTATGTTAATTTTCTTTAATTAAAATATAGTTTATAAAAGGTTAAATTAGTTGATTTTGTACTTGTCATTTATCCTAACTAATATACATTATTTAACTAAATTTTTTAGTATTCTGAAATTTATTCAAAATTGCTATTTTTATTGTTCCATAATCAATGAAAAAGATTTTTTTGATGGAAAGTTAATCATTCTTACATTATTCTATACTTATTAGTTATAATTCTTCTTAAGGTTAAAATTATTATTTAATAAATTTAATTTTATTGTACAATAGATTATTGTGAATTTATTTTTAAATTATTTTTATATTAGTTTATAAATTGCATTTTGTTAAATATTTTAGTAAAATCATATTTAGTATATTTAATTTGTCATTTCTTATTTAAATTAAGTTAGCCATTCTATTTTATCAAGCTTATTTATAAAATTATTACAAATATTAAAATGATCATTTATAAGTTGTAAGATTATTATTTTTTGTTTAGTTATCTTGCTAGATTTGTGAAAGATATATTATATCTAAATTTGTTATTTTATATTTTTTTCTGCTTTATAAATTTTTATTGCTTTAAGCCCATATCCTTTTGCTTTAGATATGGATGTTCTTACTAGGCATTTACAAGATGATGTATCTTGGTGTATGCTTTTTGCTAATAATATTCTTCTTGTTGATAATACTAGAGAGGGAGTTCAAGAAAAACTTGAATTATTGACTGCAACCACAAAGTTTAAAGGTTATTGTTTAAGTAGATCTAAAATTGGATATATGGAGTATAATTTTAGTTATAAAGAATCTAATGGTGGGTTGTGATATTGGATGATCAAGATATTAAAAAGAGTGAACATTTCAAATATGTCGGGTATATTATTCAAAATGATGGTGAAATAGATGAGGATGTTATTAGTAAAATTCACTTCATTTGGCTTATTATGTGATAGAAAAGTATCGTTTAGTCTTAAGGAAAAATTTTATATGATGATGATAAAACCTGCAATGGTTTATAGTGCATAATATTTGCCAGAAAAAAGAGAAACATAAAATTAAGTTAGGTGTTGTAGAGATGAGGATGCTCAGGTGAATGAGTGGCTTTATTCTTAGAGATAAAATGTGAAATGAATATATACATGATAAGGTTGGAGTATCTCTAGTGACAGATAAGATTAGAGAGAGTCGTCTTAGATGGATTAATCACATAAAACTTTGATGATCTGATGACCTAATTAGGATAATAAAGGTAGAGGTAGACCTAAAAAGACTTGGTTATGATGTATAAAAAATAGCCTTAGTTTATTAAAATTAAATGAGAATTTGATATTTAATATGACATAATGGAAAAAAAGGATTGATGTAGAGGACACCATATAATGGGATAAAATGCTTGTTGTTATTATTGTATTATATTAAATCAAAAATTATTTTTCTATTAAAAATTAAAATTGAGCTTTAATTTATAAATTTTTAAAATACTCAATTCATTTTTCGTTGAGTGCTATAGTGACTCACAATTGATAACAAAATCTAGACATTTTTATTTGCTTTATTAAAGAGTAGATCTTTACTATGACAAAGTTTTCCTAAGAGTTCACTATCAAAAGATAATCTACTCATCAGCTCCAAGAGTTCCAACGGTTAAAAAAAAATATCATCAAATTTTGAGAGATAAATAAACTTAAACCTTAATTGAACTTCCCAAGCTTTGAACTGATCTTGTCTTTGCTGCTTTGTCTTATGTGACACATTGAGTCTGTTTGAAATAAGAATAGCTATATAAAAAAAATAAAAAAATAGTAATGGTAGAGATGTTATAAAAGTAATTATTATTTTTTAAAAAATATAATAGATATATAATTTTTTTATTTTATAAAAGCTAATTTATAGTATTTTAATTATCAATTTTCTTATCATAAAAAATTTAAAATACAGCTAAAATATAATTAAAATGCAACGCCTTAAAGAGCCTTTATAATGTGATAAAAAAAAGGCAAAATAAAAATAGTTAAGATTGAGCTTAAAATATTTAGATATATTTTAAGATTCACCTAATTTTATTTGTATCTTAAAATAGATAAAAAAAAAATTAAGTCTCCTTATAATTAAAATTTAGTACGGATATGACAACATGAATTTTTCTAATATTTAAATTATATTATATTAAAAATATAATTTAATGCATCTTTAAAATTATTTTTATGATACATATCATAAAAATATAATATTAGTATTTGACTTGTGAAGGAGTTTTTAATTTGGGACATTTTAAGAGAATTTAATTGTAAATTTGTATGCATTGTATATATAAATTTTTAAATTCAAAATCTATTAATTGAAAGCATAATCTCTCAATAATTTTGCAAATATATCTTGCATGTTTGTGAAGAAGTTGATGGAGAGTTTTATCACTAATAAATAAATTTAAATTTAAAGCACACACTAATAATTAATTTCTAATTTTGTTGGTACTAGGACTCAACTTCTCTCTCTATCTCTATCTTTGTATCACTCAACTTCTCTCTCTCTCTCTCTCTTTATATATATATATATATATCACATATTTATAAATAATTGAATAAATAAAAATATATATTTTAGAAATAAGGATTATTATGTGGTATTTTAAAAAGAAAATTTCTTTAGTGGCCAACAGCAATCATGGACAAATTAAAAAAAAAAAAAAATCAAAATCTATGGCATAAAGAAAAACAGATAAAAGGCGACTTGCGTTTAATTAACATAATTATCAATTTATTTTTAATTTTTCCACCTTCCAGAATGGATGACAGGCATGTTTATTTTATGTATTCCCATTCAGGTATTCTGTCATTCAAAACAATTCACTTTATATATATATATATAGGGAGGACACTGTAAAATTTTAATCTATATTAGGATTCTTTATTTGATATTTTCAATAATAAATATCCAATTTATGCATCTTAAATAAATATTTAATATGATATTTTAAAATTAATTTATGAATTTAATTTTTTTATGAATTTTCTTGTTCTGCCAATAGAAATATGTATGATGAGTTAATTACTTAATCACTTAAATTAGTATAATTAACAACAATTTAATTATGATTAATAAACTTATAATAATTTTTTTAATATACAAAAATTATCTTAAGAAAACTTTAAAAAGTTAAAATTTAACTAAGTTTTATTAAATATAAATTATATCTTATCATAAACTATGAAATCACACTAAATACACCTAAAATGTTTGGTTGCCTGAAATTTGAGTATAAAATTAAGTAAATATAGGGGTTTTTAACTTTTTTGGTATTTGGCATGGTGAAAAGTAAAGTTTTCAAGGTAATGTAATGTAGAATACATTACAACTATCATTTTTAGTATATTTGAAGTTTGCCCGATTTTGATGAATTCTAAATGCACCGCCAAAATAACATGTTATGGTGTCGCCTGGCCGCGAATCACCGACCGCATTGTCGCTGCCATCACCCATCGCCAACCTCGAATATCTTTATATTACATTTATTTTACCAAAAAAAACTCATGATTTATAGAGCCAACCAAACAACCATAAAATAATCTAAATATTCGTTCTTTTACACCGCTATTTTCTTATTCTTTAGGTACAAACAGCCTCTAAAATGAAACCGATCTATATTTTCAATTTTCTTTTGAAATATAAAGGCTTATTTTATTTCAAAAATTAATTAAACAGATTAGAGAACTTATAAACTTGATTTAACTAAACTTATTTCATTTTAACGTATCAAATAATTCATCAAATATATTTGTGAGCATATAGCCTTGTATGAAGCCAGCTTTTAGACTAGCTGATGGCTGCCCAAAACCGTGAAGTCGGTAAGATTGCAAGGTGATCTCTGTTTGACTACATGGTCAACATTCAGCACCTTGCAGGAAAGAGAGTAGTGGCAGTTTTGTAATTATGAAACGTGATAGGGGTAGTTGCTGTGGGGTTCTTGTCATTTTTCTCCTTCTGGTAGACTAATGCTCATATAGTCTCATTCTCCATCATTATTTTGAGATAGAGTGGAGGCTAGCTGGGCGGTGAAGCGGTGTTCTCTCAATTCGTGGCTTTGTTCTGTATTGATTATTGTGACTCATAGAGCATAGATTCCTACTGGTAGGTACGAACTGTAATCCTTGCCTGTATGGTTTTTAGTAGATCTATATTATGCGGATCTAAGTTTTTTTTTCAAAAAGTTTTCAGTTTGGTTCTTTTAATATGATTAATGGTAGAAATATTTGTAAGTTTGATTCTTCCTTCTCATCTAACGCTGTTTTGCTGAATCTTTGTTGAATATTGTTAGCAGTAATTCCTCTTTGTAAAAAGAAACTAGGACTGGTGTAAATTTTTTTACTTTCATTTCTTCATATTCTTCTGCCTCTTGGTTTTGGAAGAGAAAATTGGTCTCTGAACTTCAGTTTTGAAAGACGGAGCTTTTAATTCAAAGCTTAGGTGACAAAGATCGAACTTTGTGTGCAAGTCGAGTTTCTTGTTCAGCTTATGATCGAGTTCTGGTTGAAGTTTTTAGGCATTTCTTGGTTTGGGATTAGGTTTTCTGAAACATTTGGATGCAAGGGGCAATTTTTTTGAGATGATTGCATGTTAGGATTTTATTGAGCTGCAAGTGATTCCTTATTGATGAATTTTTTTCTTACTGATGAGCAAAATTCTTTTTCGAATGAAGCATCTTAAGCTTTTGGTTTCTCATAAGCTTAAGGTACTTTCTAAAGGAAAACAACATTAAGATGCGAGATTCTTTAGTTCTCATACACAATAGCACGATAAAGTATTCAGTGGGCGTTACAAAATTTATGATTTTATATATTTCAAAAGGTAAAGATAGAAAGAGGTCTGAAAAAGAATAAATGAGGTAACAAAGAGATTTACTTCTCACACAGCTTTCTTCTTTTATCTATATCGTTACTCAAACGTAGGGGTATGTGTGATCAGTGAATATTTTTATAAATAGCAGCCCCTTTCCATCTTTCTTTGGCTCGACTGTTCAGCAACACTGAAGCTTTACCTAGCTTTCTTTACTTTTAACAGGATATGGCTGGAGTCTAATCTTTTTTAGGTAGGAAAATCTTTTGAAAAATGATGACTTCATTTTTACTCGTGCTGGGTTTGATATTGAAAACACGTTTGAAGAAGTTTCATGAGGGTTTGGGCAGCTTAAATTTTTTGATTTTTAACTTCTTCCGACCAATTGATGAAACTAACAGATTCTATAATTTTTTAAAACTTTTAGTCTGACGTTGAGCACCTGAATGGGGCCTTATATTCATCAATATGTTTTGTTTTCTTTTTATTCTGCTTTGGGTTTTCTCTGTAATTATCTTTCTATGAGACGCTTGTTGTACTTTTTTTCCTTTAATGATCATAAAACTGTTCACATATACTGGCTTAATTACTTTGCTTTCTATATTAAAGTTTAATCTTCTTCTAATAGCAAGCGAATGGAAAATATGCATTGTGGTTAGGCCTTATTTAGCTGTTAACGGAAGTTATCAACTTATCCATACGTTTGTTAATATAATTCACTGGAAATATATAGGATGGAGGCAAATTTGATGCAAGAATGTGTAATGATTCTATCTTACTCCATGTATTGTATGAGTTTTGTTCATTAATCTTGGTGGTACCTGATAGATTTTGATTATGCTGTAATCAATTTTGTCGTAATTATTGATTTAAATAGATTCCTAGTATTTGGTATATATTGAATGTTAATAGTTAGAGAACCACACAAACAAGCATTGTTTTTCGCTCATGAGATTAATTAAATTTTTTAGTTTGACAACAGGTGCTTCAAGTTGGATGGTTGAAGTGGAGGAATGCATCGGTCCTGTTGTATGATAGGAAAGTACCGCTTGGACTCAATGGAAAATTTTGTAAGATGGTGGTGAGACTTGCAATGCTTTATAGCGCAAAATGTTGGCCCGCAAAAGAGAAGCATAAAATTAAGATAAGTGTTGTAGAGATGAGGATGCTTAGGTGGATGAGTGGCTTTACACTTAGAGAGAAAATGAGAAACTAATATATATGTGATAAGGTTGGAGTAGCTCCAATAGTAGATAAGATTAGAGAGAGTCGCCCAAGATGGTTTGATCACATAAAACGTTATCCGTCCGATGATTCAATTAGGAGAGTAGATGTATTAGATTTGGCTTATGTTAAGAAAGGTAGAGGTTTAAAAAGAATTGGTTAGGAAGTATAAAAAATGATCTTAATTTATTTGGATTAAATGAGTTTATGATACCTAATAAGACACATTGGAGAAAAATGATTCATGTAGCTGACCTCACATAGTGGGATAAAGGCTTGTTGTTGTTGTAGTTTGACAACTGGTGCTTGATTACCTTCTCAAAATTTTTAGTGTGTTTAACCAAAGTACTTAATATTATAACAAATAAAAAGGTTACAAGATATGATATTGGCACATAAATTGTACTAAGAATTAATTAAGGGGACCTCCTAGTATTTGGAAAGTAAAATCAATCCTGAGATATTAGTTATTTCTCAAAGAATCTCAGCAACTAGAGGTCTGGAACCTTACTTTTATACGGAATATTGTGACTGATTCGTTGATTTTTTTACGAGAAAATTTAGGCCATGATTGGTTTTATACTTATTATATTTGCTTTGAGATGAGTGCAAAATATGACTAATCAATTAAAATTTACAGTCCACTCATCTTAAAGTGGTTAAACACCCAAATTTGGGTCAGCATATTTAAACTCAACATTTTTCCTGTTTGTTATGTCTAATAAAAAAAATCCTACAAAAAACGAAGTAGTTCCCAGTGAAATGGTCGCTGCTTATGCTAAATAGCATGCCATGAAAGTGGACATCAGATGGTTTCTTCATTTTGAAATTGAAGATTTTTGAGATGATGGATAAGTTTCAATTCTTGATGAAGATTTTGTGGATCTTTTCGTGAGGGCTAATTACTGGAATCTTGTATTGTCTTAGTTTGGACCTGTAATTTACTGCTTTGTGGTTTGATGTCTGTGTTTTCCAGTTGTATTCTGGAATCTTGTAGATGTTGTGCTTGGAAGAGAGAGAGAGAGAGAGAGAGAGAGAGAGAGTTGGAGGTAACATGGTGGCTTGCTCCATACCTTAGTAAGAAGTTCAGAATCACCAAAAAAAAAAAAAGAAGGAGAATAGTGCACATAAGTGAAAGAGGAACTTGTGTGTGGGAAGAATTGAAGATGCAGTTGGTATCTATCCTCTGCCAATTTTGTTGTAGAAAGCATTAAGTAAAAAACAGAGGCAGTTTAGATGATAATATAAAATATTTTGTCTGCGTTTAAAAAAATTTATTCATAAAAAATCGGCTTGTGAAAAGGATAAACCATGAAACAGTAATTGCCAGGAAGTTCTAACCTTCAAAGCAAAAACACAAGCCATATCAAATTAAACCGAAGTTACCGGTGAACTAAAACATACATGCACACGCACATGAAATTTCAATGTAAAACTCCTTAGAATTGAAACCGTCAATGTCGTCTAATACACACACAAATTGGAATTTCAATGTAAAACTCCTTAAAACTTAAAGTCTTTAATGTTGACAAGTGTTGTCCATTTGCATAAACCGGAATTTGATAACAATATGATGTTTTTGAGCACTGTAAGCAAGATTGGAACCAAACTAGAAAAGTTACTTGGTTAGAAAGGTAGAATCAACAATCATTCAATCTGTTTACTTTAGCTAGAAGCTCTTACAGCCATTGAAACTTAGCCCTTCAAGTGTTATTTTTGCAATTATACTTTTGCCGCGATTCACATTCTCACTTTTTGTTTTTTGTATGATATAATTTACCTTCGTATTGTTGTTAATTCTTTTTTGCAGAGATTTTTTTAATATTCTAGATGAAGAAAGAGAACTGAAAAATAGTGTGTTGAAGTTTCCATATTATTAGAAGGTTAAACGCCTTGATAAGCTTGAAAATAATTGCATTATCTAACATCAGTTGTAATCTATACTACATTATCATCATTTTAGTTAACTCTTTGGTTTCTCTGTTACTTAATCTCGTTTTACTTTTGTGGTTTTGTTTATCTTTTAGCTTGAAACAGAAGGCGGCATCCTCACAAAGCAAGATTACCTACGTTTTAAGGCATAGGCCAGCTCCCTCCATTTGATCTTTGGTTAGTTCTTTGCCTATGCAAGCTTCTAAGAAGTACAAAAACTGTGACAAGCCTCAGCAATTTTACCATATGAACAGCTCCAAGCCTGCAAGAGAAGCAGAATCACATTATCTGCCACAGAAGCATCAATTAGTGGATCTTTTTAGCCCCAACGACACATCCAGAACAAGAAACTTGTCACATCAGGAATCTAACATCCAGTACTGCACACTAGAATCCTCCTCTGTGGCTGCTAGTGCTATCCATGGAATTCGGCAATCATCAAGTATCAGCTTATCTTCTACTACTGGTAGCCCAGCGTCACAGCATGACTCCCTCTCGGACAATACTTATGGTTCTCCTGCAAGCGTTTCATGCTTGACTGAAGATCCGAATGATCTAAGACACAAGTTGAAGGAACTTGAGACAGCAATGTTTAGGCCTGAAATGGATAATGGTGATAGTTTTGAAACTTCCTTCGAGAGGCAACTCCTTGAATCCGAGAAGTGGAGATTATTGGAGATCGTGAGAGGGGACTTAAAGCAGGGGCTCATAGCCTGTGCTCGTGCTGTAGCAGATGATGATTTTATGATGGTAGAGTCTCTGATGGATGAGCTTAGACAGATGGTTTCAGTATCCGGTGAACCGATGCAACGTTTGGGAGCATATCTTTTAGAAGGCCTTATTGCGAGGCTGTCATCTAGCGGCAGTTCGATCTACAAAGCTCTGAAGTGTAAAGAACCTACGAGTTCTGAGCTCCTCTCATACATGCACATTTTATATGAGGTCTGCCCTTACTTCAAGTTTGGGTACTTCTCTGCTAATGGTGCCATTGCTGAGGCTTTGAAGGGTGAGAATGCAGTCCACATAATAGATTTCCAGATTGCACAGGGAAGCCAATGGATATCTCTGATGCAGGCCCTTGCAGCAAGACCTGGGGGGCCGCCTCGTGTTAGAATCACAGGAATTGATGACTCTATCTCTGAGTACGCCCGAGGAGGTGGTCTACATCTTGTGGGGCAGAGGCTCTCTCGTCTTGCGGAGTCCTGCAATATGCCATTTGAATTCCATGCTGCTCCATTGTCAGGTTGTGATGTACAGGTTGAACATCTTTTCATTCGGCCAGGTGAGGCATTGGCTGTCAACTTTGCTTACCAGCTGCATCATATGCCTGATGAGAGTGTGAGCACTGAGAATCACCGGGACCGAATCCTGAGAATGGTGAAGAGCCTGTCGCCGAAGGTCGTCACCCTCGTGGAGCAAGAATGTAACACAAACACCGCTCCTTTTTTTCAGCGATTTTTGGAGACCCTCGATTACTACACTGCCATATTTGAATCGATAGATGCAGTCCTTCCGAGGGATCACAAAGAGAGGATCAGCGTCGAGCAGCACTGCCTCGCAAGAGACATAGTGAATGTCATCGCCTGTGAGGGTGCAGAAAGGGTGGAACGACACGAGCTTCTTGGGAAATGGAAGTCGCGGTTCAGAATGGCTGGATTCTCACCTTATCCTCTGAGTCCTTTTGTTAATGCCACAATCAAATCACTCTTAAAAAACTACTGTGAGCATTACAAGCTAGACGATAGGGATGGAGCTCTATATCTTGGATGGAAGAACAGAGTGCTGTCAGTTTCCTGTGCTTGGATGTGAAGTTCTATAAAACTCTGGCAATTAACTAATGGTGGTTTGGAGCTTGCCTTTCTGCTTTGTTTCTGTTGAAAGTGGAGACTTTTGTAAAGGGTGTAGTGTCTCATATGATCTAGTTTGAATTTTACAACTAACTCGTTGACTAATATGCTGTGGTTTTAACTGGTATAGAAATAAATGTTGGACTAGAATTCCAAATGATTTTGGTGGTTTCTTATTACTAAACTATTTGTAAATTTTGAGCTTTGTATGGCACCTGCTTCTATTTTATTGCTGATTGAATTCCTTTTAGATGGTTTTTTTTCTAAGTTCTTTTCTTTGAACTGAATCAGCTAGCTGTAACTCACATGCATTTAAGCTTTTACTCTCTCTCAGAGCTTATTGAATCAATATATAATTAAAAGAGTGAAGGTTATATTTTCTCTGAGATTCATGGTAAATTATCATTGCATCTTATAATAGCTAATTAGATTAATGGTTTTGGTAATCTAAATTAGATAATTATATGTTAATTAAGTATCATATGATATTATATTATTGAAATTCAGTATCTTTCGCGCAACTCTCATGCGAGAACCTTCTCCTTGATATTTTTTCATTTTGGGACTCAACCCTCGCACCTCTCTGGTCTCTCCTCTGTATTTATGATATCTCACCTCACTGTCTCTCTTCCTGTTTGCATGCAACAAATTGCCTACAACCTGTAGCCCATCACCCCATGCAACACTTGAATCTTCGTTCTTCTTAGATAGAAGTAGCCACCCAAGCTAAAAGCTGCCTGCCCTACTCATTCCTTCTCCTTTGTTTTTCATCGACAAAAACCACAACGCTACGAACTCCTCACCCCCCTATAGATTCTCCAGTCTCCAACTCTACTCGCCCTTCTCCACTTGTGCATGGGGATCCCACTGACAAGCCCAATTCCGCATGTTTCCTCATCTCTGTCGCAACTCCCCTTCCCCATCTCATCCTAATCTGCTCATTCTTAACTGTTGCTCCCATCATCCACTCGCACACAACTAAGCATCAAAACCCCTGCCTCGATTTTCTTATTTGTCTCACATCTCTCCATCACACATTATACCCTCACTCTCTCGGTAGACGAACACAACAATCCCATTATTCCTTATCAGTCTCTGTTATGTGTAAACCACCAATCCTCTCCCTTTCCTGTTTAGAAACACTACTTCTCATACTTAATCCACCCCCCTCCTCCCATTTTGAGCCCCAGTTGCAAACCTCTTCAAGCTCCACACTCAGCCAACTCTTTTAAATCTCGCTCCAATCCAAGTTGCACACAAAAGAAAAAAACTCTCATCTGCAACTTTATTCTCAATTTTTTTTTTTTTTTCTGATAGCCTCCTAATTACCTATACAACCATCCTTCTCTCTCTTTCTCTCATTATTTTCTCTATGACACAAGTATAAAATTCTAAACAAAAATGTGTTGATCTCATTTTTGAAGAGAAGATTCAATCTTCCCATCATAGGTTTTCTAGACATTAAGAGTTTCTTAATCTTAGCTTAGATACTTCTAATGATTAAGTGAATATTTTATCTATATATTATCTTTTAAAAGATAATAATAATTCATGGATTCTTAAAGATTTAAGTGTTATGCATGTAAATATTAAAGTATTGGATATGTAAATATATAAACATTATGTGATAAGTACTTAATGCCCATAATAATAACAAAAATTAGTATAATTTTAAAAATTAAATTGAATAAACTAATTTGGTCAATTCATCCATAAATTGGTCCTTCGATGAATTAAGTTCAAGCCTAAAAGTATTTTCACATAACACCGATGAAAATTTGTGATTGAATTAATCAATCAAATCAATTTTTGATAAACTATTTGATTTTAATATTGATCATTTTTTTTGACTTTTTGATGTAGGACACAGGTGCTTTTTATGATATGATGTTTATTACATAATCCCTCATGAGTAATGATAAATGCACTTATTTCTCATATTATGAATTTAGTGAAATTTAAAGATCTTAGTTAAAGTTATATGTCCAGAGATCAGATCTTATAAGTCTGAAAGAAATAAGCGAAAATTGAGCGATCTAACATGCTTGATTTAAAGTAATCTCAATAAGTTCGACTCTACAACATCATCGTTGTGGAGATCGCGTTCCTTCCAGAAATTCTCAGGGTTTGTGAACTCACCTCAGTAGTCAGTCTCAAAAGCACAAAGAATAGTAAAGAAATTTAAGAGATAACTTTCATTCCAAATTCAGTATAGCATTACAATCTCCTGTTATAGGAATGAAAGGGAGAGTTAAGAATACTCAAACCTAACTCCAAACTCAAACTATCATTACCTTTCTGCATTATCAACCTCATCTTATCAATCCACCATTATCAACCTATCGTTTCATACCTACTGACTCGTTACTAACAATACATATAAAAGCGATAATAATTTCATGGCCGTAAGAATAGCATCATTTAACTCTAAAATATAAAAGCGATAATCCTAACTTAAATTATACAAAGGTCAAATCATTCATTTAAGCTTTATGATGATGGCGTCGACGACGGTGACGATGATTATGCATCACTTTTGGATGTCAATAAGATGATTTAAAATAAAATATTTAAATTAAAATATCATATATCATAATTCTAATTTAAAATAATATTCAAAATATTTAAATAAAAATTCTTTAAATTATAATATCTTATCTTAAATTCACGAGAATATTATTATTATACCATTTTAATCAAATTAAAATAATTTTAATTATTATTTTATTAGATTTAACCATCAATTTTATTTTCTTTTCTTTTTTTATGCCTTGGGACTTTGGAAAAATCATCATCCATAACCTCGTGATTACTATCCCTTTTAAACCAAACCTCAAATTCAATTTGTCCAAACTCAATCCAATCTCAATTCATGCTCCAATCCAAACCAAAATCAAATTAATTCGATCAAACCAAACTTAAGTCCTTTACTTCAATCCTATGGACTTAGCCAAATTTCCTTCAATCTAATTCAAATTCAATTGATTTTCTCATAAATCAATTCAACTCTTCAATCAACCCCATACCAAAATCTACAATCAAGTTCAAATTTCAATTCCAATTGAAAATCAAATCAACCTTGCTTAGGCCCTATGATCCTAATCCCATGAACTTAGCCAAATTCCTCTAAATCCAATTCAAGCTCAATTGATTTTCTCATAAATCAATCAATGCCTCAATCATCATTTCAAACCTAAATTAAAGCTACAATCAAATTCAACCAAGCCAAAATCAATTCAATCAAACATAACCTAACCCATTTGATTTGAAATACTAAAATGAGCCAAAATCTATTTCAACCTAAATCAGTTACAATCAAAGCTATAGATCTATCCTAAATTCATATATAAATTCAACTAAACTCAGTTCAACCCAAATTCAATTCAATTAGCCCAATTGGTCCACTTGACTCAAAGTGACCATTTGATCTATTTTAATCAAATTCTAATTCTACCCAAATTGGATTGAGCCAAACCAATCAATACCTCATATCATGATTATTGATCACCCTTGATTGATCAATTGTCATCAATTGGGTCAAACTAAGTTAACTTGACCATTTGACCAAGTTAATCCACTTAACCTACATGAGTCAAATTAGCCAAATCTTACCCTAAGCCAAATTAGTTTAAACCATTGAGCCATACTAATCCACAATCAACCTTTGAACATGACTTGAACATCAACTGAGCTAAACCTAACCTAATTGGCCATCTTGACCCAAGTTGACCCCATTTGACCTAAAAGATCAAATTGGGTCAAATGAAAATCTAACCCTAATTGATTGTAACTAATGGCTCAAGTTCATTCCAAATTGACTATAAAACATGATTGAAGTCATGATTGAACCCAATTGACCCTTTTAGCCCAAATTGACCTAAATGGTCAATTTGGCCTAAATTAAACCAAATCTAAATTAATTGAAATCAAAATATACATCTTCTTCAATTGATCAATTGAACATGAACCAATGCCTAACCCAAGCCAATTTTGCCACTTTGGTCAAATTGGTCAACTTGACTCATTTGACCCATTTGAACTCAAATGGGTCAAATCCAAATCTAAGCTAAATTGAACCAAACCAATTGCACCAAAATAATTCATATACTCATTTGACCTTGACTCAACCTTTGGTTTGACCCAATTTGACGAATAGATCAACTTGACCCAACCTAGCTCAATTTGACCTACATGAGTCAAATTGAGCCAAATCCACTCAAAACTAACACAACCCAATTGGGACCCTATTTGACCTATTACCCATTAGATAAAACTCTTCACATGGAACTAAACCCACTTTTGGATGGTCAACTCCCACTTTTGCATTTGGTAGCCACCCAAAGCCTGAAATAGAACCTTACCTAGGTGGCTAACCCATCCCATAGTGACTAGGTCGGCTATGGACCCAGGGGAGGTGCACCTCCCCTCAACCAAACCTAGGATGATGGAGACTACCTTGAGCCACCAACCAGAGCCCTTGGCCAACCAAACCGAGCCACCTCAGCCTAGTCCTATCCCCTCCGACCACCTATGGTGGCCGAACGGTTGAAAATGGCAGAGCTGATCTCCACCGTTCGATCTAAGGGAGGAGAGGTATACCCTATCTCACTTCAATCCAATTGACACACTTGAACCTTCAGTGAGCTTCAAAGGGCCATTTCAAAATCCCTAGAGCAATTTTCAAGCTTCTCAAGCCTTCTGTCTCCAGAAAACACCAACCCGAGATTGGACAACCTCCTCCTCCGTCCAACTTCTTCAAATCTCAACCCCATTCAAATTAACTTCACCCACACGTTCACCAAGCTCCAGCGAGGTGAAACGAATCCTTTCCCGAGCTGTATGACCACCAAAAGTACCTAGGCTAACTCCGGCGAGGTTTGCGACAGATCTTGGTCCAGAGCAATCGATAGAGAGGCATCACACCATCTTCTTAAAAGGGATTCACCTCGCCTAGGCAAACCTATCTCGGTTGGTTAGCCACCGGTTCAAAGCTCTGGTGAGGTAATTTTCTGGCAAACTGAGATTTTCCAAAAATTTTTAGGCCTTTTTGGAAAAAATGTTAATGTCATGCGAAATCCACCATTAGATCCCCTAGGATCACTCTCATGAAGGTGTGGGATCGATTTCAACCTCTCACGAGCTCTGACGAGCTTGGATAGAGCGGGGGAAGATGGACGGTGTCCGTCTTCCATTGTGCGGGAGACGATTGTCGTGCCGTCCGTTCCACATGATCGGAATGGATGGCTGTGATTAATCCATTAGATTAATCCAATTTTATCCTATAGAAATAGTGGCTTTAATCCTCCTCGATCTAGATCGGATGGTGAGAACCATCACAGCAATTGCTTCGCATTTAAGTAGCCAATCCCGCTGGAAAGCATGCATGTCAGATCCATGGCTTGAAGAGATTATGCTTAATTAATGAGTTTTAATCATTGAAACTTTGAAAAATCATAACAAGTAGAAAACTCCAAAAAATATAAACAATGCTCATTTTAAAGGTAATTCAGAGAAGAATTAATTAAAACTAATTTCAATTAATTTTAAATAATAATTAAAGCTTAATTAGGGTTTATTAATTAGTTTAATTAAGCTGTAATTACTTGGGTAATTAATTTCATGGGATGATCTCTGCCTCCCATAAAATTCTTGGAATTTATTACTTAGGTAATTAGGAAAATTGACCATTCAATCCTTAATTACTCTATTAATTAGTTTAATTTGATAATTAACCTCTCAAATAATAAAAAATTAATCTAATTAAGTTCACTAATCACTAATCAATAGTGAATGGATGAGGGAGAATAGTTAGGCCTCTTTCCTAATTTCTTTCCTAAGTTCATTTCATTAAGAAGGAAATTAATTTAGGATTTAATAAAAAGATTAGTTAATCAAATAATCAATGAAATTAATCAAATTAAAATCACAATCACTTTAGATAATGAATGTTTAAAATATGGGTTCCTCTTTATGTGTTTGATAGCATAAAGACTCCTAAGGAAATTATGATTAACCCATAATTATGAGAAAATCATAAAAGTACTTAATTAAAATTTTTTAACTTAATTAATCTTTAATTATGAGCCAATTGCATTAGGTCATTTAAGAGCATTGCAATTTTATTTTCGCACATGTTTATGTCATTTGTGGCTCATGATCAAATGATTAATCAAATTAAAGAAGCATAAGTAAGGGTAATTAAATTATTTGCTTATTGGTTTAACTTAATCAATTCATAAAATCTATTCAATTACCTTTCCTTATCAAATCAAATTATTAACATAAGATTAGGGTTAAAACAACAAATAATTTCTCTTATCTTTAAATTAATCCAAATCTAAAATCAAATTAATAAGAAGCTTTGGTTTTCTTCAAATGACTTTATTTAATGTGATTGTCCTTGTGAATTAATTTAGTTGAATGAACCATGTGTTTATATTTAGTTATTACTTTTCAATCATGTTAAATATTGTATGTCATTTGAGCCCATGCATTCATCTTTTCAAAATTAAATGAATTAAAATGGAATTTACTTGTGTAAGCTTGCATGTGTTGACTTAATCTAACTATATGTATGGCTATTATCACTATTAAATACAAAACTATTTTTTAATATTTATAATTTGATAATAATATGTGGAGTGGTGATAGTTATGAAAACATATAGGATTTGCATGTGCCTATAGCTTAAGTATATGAAGTGAAGCTCTCTTTCCTATGTCTACATATAGATTCATATATATTTGAATGTTAATAAGTATGTAGTCTGGACATCCCGGGAATACGAAGCTTTAAGTAGCCCCAAGGAGGTCATTTGATTATCTCACTTCCCTGGTTAACAATGACACTCACTTATTTGATTTCATCTTTATGTATTTTTGTATTAGAATTTGGATAAAACTTTAATTCATATACATAAATAACTGAACTAAATACAAATATAATTTTGCATATTTTTCCATTCTTATAATTTTTAATACATGTATATGTATTTAAGATAGCAAGTGTTTAGATATCTCGAGAATACGAGGCTTTAAGTAGCCCCAAAGAGGTCATTTGATTACCCCACTTTCCTAGTTTAAATAACATCACATACTTACTTACATCTTTTATACATGTGTGTGTGTATTTGAGTAGAGAATGATAATACTCTTTTTCTATTAAAAATGCATACATCCAAAATCACCTAAGTCACTGAACTATATTACATGTAAAGATGGTTCTCTCTTTTTTATGATTCATATATAAATATATGTGTTTGAATGTTAATAAGTATTTAGTCTGAACATCTCGAGAATATGAAACTTTAAGTAGCCTCAAGGAGGTCATTTGATTACCTCACTTCCCTGGTTAATAAAGGCATGTACTTATTTGATTTCATTCCTATGTAATTTTGTATAAGAATTTGGATAGAGCTTTAATTTACATGTATTTAATAATTCAATAAAATAAAATATAAGTTCTAAATATATGCATTCATCATTCAAGTGAGCCAAAATATATTGTATGCATAGATACATTAAATGTTAAAGTCATATGCATGTTACATATGATGGAAAGGAATGACTTAATATGTTTCATGTGATAGTAATCCAACTACGTTAATCTTAAGATGCCTTTCATAGTAAATAAGGTTATTTAAAGTTAGCCCAAATTTAGGATTAATAAAAACATATAATAAGCCATTCATTAAAGAGAACTAAATCATATGAATATGCTTTAGAAAATGGCTTAAGGTAGGGATGAAAGGGGCTAATCCTCTTTCTTCTCTTTATAGCACTTAAATATTAAGTGTAAAACATATGAAATCAAGTAAAACATAAATTAAAATTCACAAATTAATTAAACAAATTGAAATGAAACTAACCTTTATGTTAAATTAAATTATTCCACACTTAGAAAATCATAACTTTAATGCTTAGCTAAGACATACTACACAAAGCCTTAGCACACACATTAGAACTAAGTCACAACTTCTAGCTTCAAGTTAGGATGTTGTATGCGTTGTGATGTATGTTTTATTTTGTGATGTAATACTTTAGACTAGATGTTAGAGTGTATGCCATGTAGACTAGATGTTAGGCTGCTCTTAGCTTAATCATGTCTTTTGCAGGGGCTTAAGGGGTTGTTTAAAAATAAATGTAAATATTCTCTTTGTAGGTTGCTTAAATCCCTAAGCATAATTCAAGTTAGGATATGTGTGCTTGGTTACCCATATGTAGGGTGATAAATCCAAATTATAAGGATAACTGTTTGGATTTGTATGTATGTTTAGCTAACCTCTATTTTGCAGGTGTAGTTAGATTTACTTTTTTCTTATGAAATATAATTTTGCAATAAAATTAGGATTAGTGCTATGAGGGATTAGGATGATAGTGGCTAGAAGGCTTAGTCCTGGGGTGCCCTATGATGATTTTTGGAGCAGATCAATCAATTGTAAAATTATTCTTTCATATTTTGGGTTGTATAAGGGTAGAGTTCGGCTATCCATCTTTTCTCTTTTCAGGATATACGATGATACCCGACTACATCGGTCTCTTAATCTTTTACGGTAGCCTATAAAATTGATTGATGATTTATTTAGATTATGCAATAGGATTGCCTCCTTTTCATAATTTTTTTAATACTTGATGCTTTAATGTGTGGCCTGTATACGATAGATTCTTAGGATAAGATAATTTTTCTACCAAACTAATTGCTCATAACTAAGCTTTAAAATAACTTATAACCTCATCATAAATCTTAGACTTTAAACAAGATAATTAAAAGATTTAACCCCTTAGCTGAATGTTGTATGTCCCACATTATGCATAACATATTCTATCACTCTTGTAAAAATGAGGGTCTCGTCCTTACACAATAGGGACCGCTTAACCTATAAGAGAAACCCCTGACGATAGAGCTTCACCCTCTTTCTCTCTTAATTTAGCCAACAATCAATTTTCATCACACATTTAAGCATATAGAAATCCCAAGCCATTGTCTAAAATACCATGTCAAAATGAAATAAAATTTGAAAAGATTATGCATTTGTAGACTAATTCATATGCTCATAACACTCATGCTCTAGTCTCTTAAGGAGTGGGTTTAGGACTTTAGCCTCTTTCCAAATTAAATAACTACCCTAGCTATCTTGCAAACTCATAAGGCCAACATGGATTTGAATCGTAGGAGGTGTTAGCTGGTGGCCACTCTAGGCGCTTGTAAGTCCAAAATTAGACGAATTTACTCTCTTTTATGGAGATAAACCCTTATGTCCCCTTTTACTTAGATTTAGATAGTGTTTTAGCTCTCACTAAAGCTCCCTAGACTTAGGATCCAAGGTAGCTAGTTTTCTTTGGGCTACAAGCATAAATCCTCACCTCTTAGGCATTTTCATAATCTTGTATTAATGGATTATAAGCTCTACCAATCTAATAAAAAAAATTTCAACTCAAACAAATGAATCTCTTCACTTTCAAATGTATAAAGCCCCACCATAAGATAAGTTAGAATGCTCACTAGGTTTCCTAGTATCATTAGCATTTCTTACTTTCTCCCTCTGGATTCTAAAAATAAGTCTTCTACTTGGTCTCTCCCACTTGATTTTCCAAACATAACGAATCCTTTGATAGTCTAGCCTCAAAATCTTTGGAGATAATAGTTATTTATTTTAATTGAGAGTATTCTTAGGGAATTCATTCCCTAAGATGTAATTAACTATGGAGGCTTGCTTTCATAAGAAATTCAAGAACCCGGCTTAATATAAGCCCTGCTTTATTTATCCATGTAAAGTAGGGGAAAATTTTTTGGTATATTCAAAGACCTATCATGTCTTATGAGTCCTTATTAGGTGATTAGGTCCATTATAGGGTGATATTTTTATCTCTTGAGATAGTACATCATACCTCAATTATCATACCTAATCACTTTAATAAGTATCCCTTATGATCTGCGTGGTGTCCACCCCACATCCAAAAATAAACACCACAAATAGTCAAATCAGAGTCAAACAAAAGGATTATATTTTTTACCTCAAAATCATCATTAGCCTTATAATTGAAGGTGAAACATGGGGAATGCATAAAAATTTAAGCTCCCATTCATGTTTTTCTAATATTGCTGAAAAATCTATTAGAAAATTAAGCACTCGTTTATGTTGTTCTAAAATAATAAAATTTTTTTAGGATGCATTTATTTCATGCATGTATCAAAGACCATAGGCACACTTCTTATAAGGTGGTAGGTAGAGAACCCTTGGTCATGGTCTCACTCTACACTGATTGTGCATGCCTTTATAGGTGTGCCTTGTAGGCTAAGTAGTCCCTTATATGATGGAATGTTGCTAAAATTTTGCCAAAATTTGGACAATTATAAGATCTAAATAGAACAAAATAAATGACTTAAAAATAAAACTTAAAACATAATAAGTGAATGTTGATCTCACTTTTGGAGTGATGATTCAATCTCCTCTTCTTAGATTTAGGAGTCTTCTATTAGATTCTCTTTAGTCATAAACCACTTTTAGCAATTAAGTGAATACTTAACCTAAGTCTAGAGACTTAGAAGGATTAATCATAGGATTAGGCTATGTATTGGGACTTAGGGAGACTTACCTATCCTATAGCCCAAACCTAATCTATGCCTACCTCTTCAGCCTTAACCAACCCTCAAATTCAATTTATCCAAATTCAAATACCAAATTTGAAGACAAAATCCAAACCAAATGATTAAAACCCATAAACAAAATCCAAATTCAAATCAAACTTATCCTAAGTCATATGATTTGATCTCTTGGACTTAGCCAAAATCTCCTCCAATTCAAATCAATTTCAATTGATTCATTTCATGAATCAATTATTTCTTCAATCATCTTCCCAAATAGAAATGAAATCTAAATTCACATGACCTAAACCAAAATCCAATTTTAAGTCAAACCCTCCCTAAGCCATATAGTTAAATCCTGAACTTAGCCAAAATTCCCTTCAATATAAATCAAATTCAATTAATTTTCTTATAGATCAATTATTTCCCCAATCATCATCCTAAATACAAATCAAATCTATAATCAATTGAACCAAACCCAAAATCAATTCAATCAAACCTAACCTAACCTATTTGACTTGAAATATTCAAATGAACTAAAATCCATTCAAACCCAAATCAATTATAACCAAAGTTATAAGTCAATACTAAACCCATATATAAATCTAATTAAACTTAATTCGACCCAAAATCGGCACAACTAAACCTAATCGGTCCACTTGACCCAAAGTGATCAATTAGACCTATTTGAGCCAAATTTCAATCCAACCCAAATTGGATAGAATCAAGCCTACCAAAACCTTCTATCATGATTATGATCATCCTTGATTGACCAATTATCATCAATTAGGTCAAACCAAGTCAACTTGGTCAATTGACCAAGTCAACCCACTTAACCTATATAAATTAAATTAGCCAAATTTTATCCTAAAATAAATTAATTGAAACCAATGATTCATACCAACCTATAATCAATATTTGAATATGACTTGACCATCAATTGAGCCAAATCAAACCCAATTGGCCCTCTTGACCCAACTTGACCCAATTTGACATAAAAGACCAAATTGAGTTAAATTAAGATCTAACCCAAATTGATTGCAACAAATGGCTTAGTTCATTCCAAATTGATTGTTGAACTTGACCAAAGCCTCAATTGACCCAATTTGACCAATTGAATCTAATTGACCCATTTTGCCCAAATTAACCTAAAGGGTCAAATTGGCCTAAATCCAAATCAAATATAAATTAATTGAAATTAAAGCCTATAATCATCTTAAATTAACCAATTGAACATGAATCAACTTTTAACCCAAGCCAATTTAGCCAATTTGGTCAAATTGGTCAACTTGATCCATTTGACCTATATAAAATCAAATAAGCCAAAATCAAATCTAAGCCAAATTGACTCAAATGAATTGAACCAAAATACTTCAAATAATCATTTGAACATGAATTAACCCTTGGTTTGACTCAATTTGACCAATTGGTCAACTTGACCCAACCTAGCCCAATTTGACCTACATGGATCAAATTGAGCCAAACCCACTGAATCAAGCCCAAATCTTTTGAACTTGACCCAACCCATCATAAACTCATCTTGTGTTGGTCCCAAACTAGCCCAACCATATTTGAATCCAATCCAAAGCTATTGACCAATGGTTTAAGCTCACATGGGATTATACCAAAATTAGCAAGTCAACCCTTTCCCTTATCACTTGACAACCATTCAATGCCCCAAAATAGCACCTAGCCTACATGCCTAGCCCAACCCAAGTGGGCTAGGTAGGACATGGACCAAGGGGATGTGAGTAAACTCACTTACCCACACTTAGCCAGACCCATTGGATCCAAAGAGGAGGCGCTACCTTGAGCCACCAACCAATTCCCTTGGCCAACCAAATCGAGCCACCTTAGCTTGACACTGACCTCTCCAGCACCCGGACGGCAGCTGACCGACCAAAATCGAGGAGACGATCCAAGCCATTTGATCCAGGGGGGAGGGGATATACCCCCCTCATTTCAACTCAATTCACCCCTCCCCCCTTCCTGAGCCTAGAGATCAAAACAAAATTCCCTGAGCCCTCTCCAAGCCTCCCGAGCCTCCCCATTGCCAAAATCACTAAGTCGAAATAGGGCAAGCCTCCACTCAACCCAACTCCACCAATACTCAATCAAACTCAAATTAATTTCACCCTCCCTACACTCTATCGAGCAAGAACAAATCGTCTCCCGAGCCCTTTGACCACCGCAAGTACCACTTCGACCAACACCGACGTTCAAAGTGACGGTACATTGTCCATAGAGCCAACCACAAGGAATTGGTGTGTATTTGGGGCACCTCATCCAGAGAAGCTTCCTTGCTGCTACTCATGAGCTTTAGCGAGGTAATTTTCATTAAAACCAAGAAATCTCAAAATAATTTGGGCCTTTTTTGTCATGCAATTTTGACTATTGGACCCCTTTGGATCTTCGTTGTGAAGGCGTGGGATCATTTTCGTGGTCACCAGCTCGGGTGAGTTCAGATCGAGCGAGGAAAGGCGGACGACCTCTGTCTCTCATCGCTCGGGGACGATAGATCAAGCACCATCCCTTCCGCATGATCGAAACAAATGGTTGTGACTAATCCATTATATCCGATTTCATTTTATCTTATAGAAATTACAGGTTTAATCGGCTCGATCTTAGATCGGGATGAACAAAATCGTCCACGCCGACCACATAAAATGAGTCGAGGGTTTAAATAGCCAATCCCACGGTGCCATGTGGAAAGCGCGCCATGTCAGCGGTTTGCATGGCACTAATGGGATAAGGCTTAATTAAGCTTAATTAATTAATTTTAATGCGTGAATCTTTGAAAATTCATAACAAATTATAAAAAAATCTACAAAATACAAATAAATACACCATTTAAAGGTAAAATAGAGGAGAATTATTTAAAATTAATTCCAATTAATTTTGAACACTAATTAAGGTTTAATTAGGATTTAATTACAAACTTAATTAGTTTAATTAACCCTTAATTGCTCGAATAATTAATCTCAAACTTTTTGTGTTAGTCTACTGGGATGACCTCTACCTCCCATAATTTTTTTAGAATTTATTGTTTGGTTAATTAAAGGAATCGATCATTTAAGCCCTAATCACTATCTTAATTAATTTAATTGATTAATTAACCTCCCAAATAGTAAATATTGATTAAATTAAGTTCACTAATCACTATTTAACAATGAATGGGCAAAGAGGAATGGGGTTAGGACCTCCCTCATAACCTCTTTTTCCAAGTCCACTTCTCTTTAAAGAAAGTTAATTAAAATAAGATAATTATAAATTTAATTAGTTAATTAAGTGGCTTAATTAATCAAATTGAAATCATAACACATTAGATAATTAATAATGAAATTAAGGGTTTCCTACTATTTATTTAATAAAATAAACCCCTTAAGAAAATTATGATTAACTCATAAGTGTAGAAAAATCATAAAAGTACTTAATTAGGTTCTTTAATTTAATTAACATTGAATTATGAGCCATTTGCATTAAGACTTTGTAGGAGCATTGCAATTTTATTTCCTCACATGTTCATGTCATTTGTGGCTCATAATTAAGTGGTTAATCAAATTAAAGAAGCATAGGTAAGGATGATTAATTGATTTAATTAAAGGATCCAACTTAATTAATTCATAAAATCCACCTAATTACCTCTTCTTAAACCAATTAAGTTCACCAATGTGGGAATGGGATTAAAGCAGTAAGTGATTCTTCTCCTCTTTAAATTTAATCGAAATCTCAAGTCTTAAATTAATAAAGAAACTTTGGTTTTCTTTAAATGGGTTTATTTAATATGATTATCCTTAGGAATTAGTTTAATTGAATGAACCATATGTTTATATTTAATTATTCCTTTCCAATCACTTTATATGTTGTATGTTAATTTATTTCTTGCATTCATGTTTTCAAATATAAATGAATCAAATGAATTTCTTTATATAAGCTTGCATGTGTTGGCTTAATTTAATATAAGTGTGGCTATTATCAATAATAAATCCAAATCTAATTTTCAAAAGTTTATAAACTCATAATAATATGTGGTGTGATAGTAGTTATAAATATATAGGATTTGCATGTGTTTATAGCTTAAGCATATTAAATAAAGCTCTCTTTCTTATGATTCAATATAAATTTACATAAGTTTGAATATTAATGGGTATATAGTATGGACATCCCAAGAATACAAGGCTTTAAGTAGCCCAAGGAGGTCATTTGATTACCACACTTCCTTAGTTTAACAATAACACGACTCATTTGGTTTCATTCATATATATTTTGGTATTAGAATTTGGATAGAGCTTTAATTTATATGCCTAAATGATTTAACTAAAGAAAATATAATCTTTACATGGTTTCTATCTTTATAGTTATGTATACATTCATATGTATCCAAGATAGCAAGTGTTTAGTTTGGACATCCTAGAATATGAGGCTTTAGTTAGCCCCAATGAGGCCATTTGATTACCTCACTTCATTGGTCAACAATGGCACATACTTGCTTATATCTTTTGTACATGTGTATGTGTGCTTAATTAAAAGATGAAGATCCCCTTTTGTTACTAAAAATGCATGCATCCATATTCACCTAAGTTGATTAGCACATATTAGATATAAATTAGTGCTCTCTTTTCCTCATTCATGTATAGATTTTCATAGGTTTGGAATATTATTAAGTATATAGTCCCGACATCCCGAGAATACAAGGCTTTAGTTAGCCCGAAAGAGGTCATTTGATTATCTCACTTCCCTGGTTAACAATGACATGTACTTATGTGATTCCATCCTTATGTATTTTGGTAATAGAATTTGGATAGAGCTTTAATTTATATGTCTATGTAATTCAACCAAAATGAAAATATAAATTCCAAACATACACATTTATCATCATTTAAGTGTGCTAAAACATATAGTATGTATAGATATGCTAAGTATTGGATCATGTGCATGTTATATGTCATAAAAAGGAATTAATTCAATATATGTCATGTGATAGTAATTCAATTAGATTAATTTTAAAAATCCTTTCACATCGAATAAGATCATTTAAGGTTAACCTAAATTTAGGATTAATTAAAAATTATTTAATAAGCCATTCACTAAAGAGAACTAACTCAAATTAATATGCTTTAGAAAGTGGCTTAAGGTAGGGATGGAAGAAGGTAATCCTCTTCCTTTTCTTTATAACACTTAGTTGCTAAGTGTAAATCACATGAAATAAAACAAAATACAAATTAAAATTTATAAATCAATTAAACAACATCAAATGAAACCCACCATCATGTTAATTTAAACAATTTTTGAACTTAGAAAAATACAACTCTAATGCTTAGTTGAGACATACCACACAAAGCCTTATCACATAAATTAGAATTAAGTTACCACTTCTAGCTCTATGTTAGGATGGTGTATGATGTGATGTTTATTTTTTTGTGATGCAATATTTTAGACTGGATGGTAGAGTGTATGCTTCATAAACTGGATGTTAGGCTGCTCTTAACCTAATTATGTCTTCTGCAGGGGATTGTGCTTAAAGAGATGCTTAAAATAAATATAAATGCTCTCTTTTTGCAGGTTTCTTAAGCCCCGTGAGCATAATCCAAGTTAGGATAGGTGGGCTTGGTTACCCATGTGCAGGGTGCTAAGTTCAAATATATATATAACTGCTCAAGAATGTGTGTATGTTTAGCTAATATTTATTTTGCAAGTGCAGTTAGATTTACTTTTTTCTATATAAATATAATTTTGTAATAGGAATTAGGATTAGTGCTATGGGGATTAGGATGAGCCAGAAGGCTTTCTGGAGGCGATGCCTTTGAAGCACAAAACTAAATCAAAGGGAGATAAGGTGGACAAGAAGATATGAAGAATGAATACCCCATAGCATGTATTCATTTATAATATAATTATTCTTTCATATAGGTTGTATAAGGGGGTTACCCATCTTTTCTTTTAGGTTATGTACTGCATTTCGACCTGTTATTTTTTTACGATAGTTTATAAAATTGATTGATGATTTGATTAAATTGTGCATTAGGATCACATCTTTTTCATAATTTCTTTTGTTTGATTCTTTAATGTGTGGCCTAGATGTGTTAGGCTCTTAGGATAAAATTAAATTTTCTATTCAACTAATCACTCATAATTAAAATTTTAAAAACTCATAACCTCATCATAAAGCCTAGGCTATAATCAAGATAATTAAAAGATTTAACAACCCCTTAGATGTATGTTGAATGTCTCACATCATGCATGCATCTTCTATCACTGTTGCTAAAAATGAGGGCATCCTTCCTTACACAATAGAGACCGCTTGACCTATGAGAGCAACCCCTAACGATGGAGCTTCACCATCTCTCTCTTTTGATTTAGCCAATAACATATTTTATCATGCATTTAGGCATAAAGAAACCCTAAAGCCTTCGTATAAAATATTGTGTTAAAATGAAATAAAATTTGAAAATATTTTACACTTGTAGATTAAGTCATATGCTCATACAACTCATACTCTAGTCTCTTAGGGAGTGGGTTTAGGACTTTAGTCTCTTTCAAATTAAGTAACTATCCTAGTTATCTTGCAATTCATAAGACCGAACTACACAATTTTAAAATCGTAGGAGTTAGGTGACCTCAGGCGATTTGTAAGTATAGTCAGTTTATCTCTCTTGTAGAGATAAACCCTTATGCCCACTTGTCACTTAGATTTAGGTTGCGCTTTGACTTGTGCTAAAGCTTCATAGATTTAGGATCCGAGGTAGCTATTTTCTTCAGGATACAAGCATAAATCCTCACCTCTTAGGCTTTTTCACGATCTTGTGTTGGTGGATTATAAGCCCTAACAATCTAATAAAAATTTAACTCAAATAAATCTCTTCACTTTCAAATATATAAAGCCCAATCATAGGATAGCTTAGAATGCTCACTAGGTCTTCTAGTATCATGAGCATTCCCTACTTATTTCTTTTGGATTCCAAAATAAGTCTTCTCCTTGGACCTTCCCAATTAACTTTCCAAATATAACTAATCCTTTGATAGTCTAACTTTGAAATCTTTGGAGATAATAATTATCTACTTTAATCAAGAGTATTCTTAGGGAATTTTATTCCGTAAGATGTAATTCTATGGAGGTTTGCCTCCATAAAGAATTTAAGAACCTAGTTTAATATAAACCCTACTTTATTTATCCATGTAAAGCAGGAAAAAAAATCTCTAATATATTCGAAGACCCATCATGCCTTAGGAGTCCTTATTAGATGATTAGATTCATTATAAGGTGATACCTCTATCTTTTGAGATAGTCCCCCCCACATCTAAAAATAAATGCCATAGATTTTTCTGGCAACTTCACTGGGGATATGTTCCTCTCTCCATATATAGTAGACAATTATCATCTCCAAGCATCGATAGTGGACTTATATTTTATATAAGCTCAAGACTATGTTTCTTTCCATTGGTATTTTGCTCATTTTATTCTTAAACAAAGGTAGCCAACATCCTTTAGGTTTTAGGATCTCACTCCCGTGCAGGTCCTAAGACTCATATTGGGTCTTCCAATAGGTAATAAACTAATAATATGATAATTAACAAAAGGAAATGAGAAAATACAAGTCAAATAGGATTTATAACCTCTTATCACTAGCATGGTAAAGCAAGGTTCATTTCATATTTGATAAAACTTCAATGAAATCCAAAGTAAAATAAGTAAAATCTTTTGTAAAATTTTTAAAGTCTTTTCAAAATGGAAATCATGTGAACTTCACTTAACATAATAAAAATTTGCCAAATGATACTTTTCTTTCAAAATTAAAGTTAAGTAAAACAAAATCAAAATCTTTCAAATTTCTTTTTCAAATAAAATTAATTGAACCTCACTTAACATATCTAAAATTTCCATGCGAGTGTTCTCCTCTTTCAAAATAAAAAATTAAATAACAAACCTCTCTTTCAAAAATAAATGTATTCAAACCCTCTTTCAAAAATTAACCAACCCCATTTAACATACTTAAATTTGTTAAATAAGGGTACCCTTTTCAAAATCAAAATCAAATATACCCAAAATATTGTTAAACAAACCAAATCCATTTAACAAACCCAAATTTGTTAAAATGTGAGTCCCATTTTTTTTTCAAAATTGAAATTAAAATCTAAACAAGCAACACAAAATTAGACTTCACTTAATATACCCAAATTTGTTAAGTGAGGGTTTCCTTTTTTAAAAATCAAAATCAAAATAAACTAACATATAATTGGACTCCATTTAACATACCACATACCAATATTTGTTAAATGAGAGTTCCAACTTCAAAATCAAATTAAAATCAAAATATCCAACACACATTTTGAACTCCATTTAGGATACCCATATTTGTTAAATGAGAATTCAATCCCCAAAATTAAAACAAATCACACATCAACATAAAAATAAGCAACACATGAGTGAGCTTCATTTAACATACCTAAATTTTTAAAATGAGAGTCTCATCTTCAAAACAAGATCAAGTTCAAACAACAAACACCAAATATATATTTTTGAGACATACCTAAATTTGTCAAACAAGAGTTCTCCTTTTCAAAAATCAAATCAACAACAAATATTAAACACATAATTGAACCCCATTTGACATACTTAAATTTGTTAAATGAGAGCTCTTCTTTTTCAAATCAAATTAAAATATCAAACAAACAATGATCAAACCATTAAGACATAAAGCATTCAAATGTACAATTAAACCCCATTTATCATACCTAAATTTGCTAAAGTAAGGGTTTCCAAAATCAAAATTTAAATAAAAGATAAATAACAAATACATCTCCAAAGGTCTCTCCAAAACATTTGAATCCCATTCAACATACCTAAATTTGTTGAATGAGGGTTCCAAATCAAAATCAAAATCTTATGGCAAAGTCTCTCCTCAAATTCCTAAATGTATCCAATATAATGAACCCCACTTAGCAACTTAAATTTGTTAAGTGTGGGTTAAAATTCTAAAGTTAATCAAGAAATCAATAATTCAAGATAATTATCAAAACAAGGGTCTAATTTAGTTCTGTTTCAACAAATGCAGAGATACCAACCCAATACTTTTCTCCTTCCTACGATTAGTCTTCCACCATGTCTTTTGGCAAGGTGATCTTCTCATTTTCTTCTGGTGTGGATTTGGCCTTGGATCAGGCCATACTCACCACTACTACACACATGATTTAGTTTGGACGTGGCTTTGAGAGCGTTGGAGTCACATGTGAGGGGCCAGCCCTCACCACTGTCAGCAAGGAGGAGCTGGCAGGCAAGAAGCCATTTCTTTATTTTGATTTGCAGCCCGTTCTAGGTTTCCATCACTGAAGAGGAAGGCCGTTGTGAATCCTACACCCCTGCCAGTGTTAGTGTCAACTTCAGCTTCAACTTCAATGCCAGTACAGTTTGTTGCTCCTACTATAGTTCTAGCGAGGGATAACACCACCTTCATTGTTTCCCATACTCTGAAGGGGAAGGATGTCTTAGCCTCTGAGATAGTCTCTTCCACCTTCGAGGTTGGTACTAGCTCCCGCTTCTCCCCACTCACTAAGACACAACACTATAATAAGAACTGTAAGATCAAGAGACAATACAAGCGTGAGGTGAGCCAAATTGATGATGCCTCTCATGTTTCTGAGGAGAGTTCCCCTTGTGAGACCTCTCCACTCTGAGTGGCAGTAGGTTTTGCCCCATCTCAGCTTCAGAAGAAGAGGAGGATTATTACAGAATTGCTGCATCACCCCACCGCTTGTAGAGTTAGCAGAGCCCAAAGATGCTCGAAGTTTGGTATGCTTAATGAGTTGAGGAGTTTGATCCCTAGGAGCATTATGGGTCAGATACATAGAGAGAGAGAGAGAGAGAGAGAGAGAGAGAGAGAGAGAGAGAGAGAGAGAGAGAGAGAGAGCCATTGAGGGTAGAGTCATTGCCCAAGCAGCCAAGAAAAGGAGGAGAAGATATGCTAGGCAGTTGACAGTCTATGCTTTGATGGACTTTCCTGATTGGCGAACTACTAGAGCCGATCATTTTGATCATATAGTTCTCACTGACATCGACAATAGTAGGAGGAGAAATCTGGTGGATAGGCAGCTGGTGGTTCCACCATCACACCGCTCCATTAGCTATCCACCCTCACCAGTCCAAGTTCAGTATCCATAATTCCCACCAAGCTGCATTAGCTCCCTGGAGAGAGGCCCTTTCATTTGGTTATCTGGCTACAGCCCACGGATCCCACTCCATCTATTCCACCCATTGAGATTAGATCGGGCTCTCCTGTTCGACCTTCCACCTCGGCTATGGTAAAGGAGTGGTGACCCAAGAGCATTGTGGTCGCCCCACTTTCATAGTATGAAGGAAGAGGGGATAGGGGATACTAACATAGTCCACATGATAGTTGAGCCAGGAGTGCACCCCACCAGCTTAGAGCATTCAGTGTATATGATATGCAGAGTTCAGCCTGGAGGTCAGTCGTCCACCAACCTATATTCTGAGAGAGCATGACAGAGTAGATGATCGTTCTCTAGATGACATCATAAAAGACTATCATGTAGCGATCAAGGTGATAGGGAGTGACCATTTGATCAGGAGGAGGGTAGAGTTGACTTTGACCTAATGAGGATGACATGTTGGATGATATAGCCAAAGTTCACATGGTTGACACTCGAGGATCCCTGCAGATGGAACAATATAGCCAGGAAGGTGCTGTAGTTCAGGAAGGTGATCCCTCTCACTCAAGTCAACACCTCCTCCACTAGATCAAGTAGAAGGGAAACCAGATTGACAGGATGGAGAAGAGGGTAGAAGAATTGATGGCAGTGGTCTTAGCATTGTAGAACCCAGCTCCAGTCTCACAGCCTTCTCCTATGGTGTCCGATCGGCTAGAGTTGGTGCATACCTTAGATCATTCTAAGTGCACTCCCATGAATGATGATGCTGGTAGTTTACATAAGAATGTCATGGATGACACCTCCATGCATGAGAAGGATATCAAATATATGGTGGAGCAGCAGGTGAATGAAGCGTTGGTGCAGGCTCGGGGAGCTCATCTATTCTAAAGAGTAGACCCTATCCAAAGGAATTTGATGTAGTTCAGTACCCCAATGGTTTTGCGCCCCATCCTTCAGGGTCTTTGATGGTAGTGGGAACCCACAATAGCATATTACACATTTTAGAGCTTGTTGCTGCAACACTGATGGCAGTGACGCACTCCTGTTCAGAATTTTTATTAGCATCTTGGTAGGGGTTGCATTTGATTGGTATGCCGAACTGCCCAATGGTTCAGTGAAGACCTTTGCTGAGTTAGAGCTTCTCTTCATAAAGAGATTTGCAAGAGCCCATCAGAGGGTGACTGTGGTGACCTCGTTGTAGAGAAATAGAAATCAAATGAGTCCCTTATTGATTACATTCTCAGATGGTGCAACCTGAGTATGAAATACAAACAACAGCTGTTTGAATATCATGCCATTGAGATTATCCTTAAGAATATCCATGGCTCGGTCGCCTTCATGCTTAAGGGCTTCACCATCAAAATATTTGAGAAACTAATCAACAAGGTTAGCCTTCAAGAGGAAGCCAAATAGTTACCCTTCCTGGACCAATCATCTAGACCAAAGCCGTGGAAGGTGTTTGAGAAGAAGCTCGGGACAGTTATATCAGTGGATATAGGGAAGCGGCCAGCTAGAGTGTAGTATGAGAGACCATGAGCTCAACAATCTTCTTTGCCATCTTCTCTTCTACCACCTTGACCGCTATACTGGCCACCACAGCAGCCACAATGACCACCACAGTCGCCACAATAGCCTACCTAGCAGTGTATTCATATCCACCACCAGGTAGCTATTTTACACTAACTCTTGCTAAGAGACTAAGCAAGCCATACTCATTCAAGAGGGAGGTAGTCAAGAAAATCTTCAAGGATCTCTTGAAGAAACCTAATTTTTAACTACCCGAGCCTAAGAGGCCGGAGGAAGTGGGCAAGAGCGATGATCCTAACTATTGCCCCAACCATTGCATGTTTGACAATGTCTTAAAGGATTGTATCACTTTTAATGACTGGCTTGAGCATAGCTAGAAGTCGGGAATCATAGTTATCTCTAAGAAATACTTATTAGAATAATCATCTGGTTTTGTTAGAGTAATCCTTGGGGATACTTCTGATCCTCTTAAGACCAAAGAAGATTGAGAAATTTTCTTATCATGTACCACTAAGAAAATTATTTCTAATATTAAGAAAATTTTCTTGCAGGTGCGTGAAGCAACTCAAATCTCCAATATCAAGGAAGGTTTGCTAGTTACAAAAAATAACTTGGGAGGGTGGAAGCCCATCAGCAACCTACCACACTTTCCCGGGATAGATCTGTAGCGCAACCACCGTTCGAGTGCAACACTTCTTCCACCATTGTAGCTATTACCTCCTCTGCTAGCTCCTCCTCTAATGGTAGGAGCATTGTATCTACTGGACGAGGGCACCAAACCCCTCACTCGCTTACTTTACTTGATTTCTATCATGTACCTTGTTGACCCCATTTTTAGGATGAGCTATCAACCCCTTTATCTTAGACATATGATTCCTCTTAGACTTTAAGAGATCCTTAGTCTTAAGACACATCTAGTGATTAGGTGGACACTCAACCTAGCCCTAGAGAGTTAGAAGAGTTAGCCATAGGAATAGGTCATGCCTTAGGAGTGTTAGAAAATTTTTTCTACCCTATAGCTTGAACCAAATTCCTCACTTCCTTCCATCAAGTCAAACTTAAATCAATTCCAGCTTAATTGATTATCTCTAACTCCAAATCAATTCCAAATGATTGAAATCCATGATCAATTTTAAATGATTGAAGCTTATGCTTGAAATTACGAGATAAAAAATCTTTCTTGAGTCCTTTGATTCCCTCTTAAGGACTTAGCCCAAATCTAGTTCAAACCACCTCAAATTCATGAAATTTCTCACAACCAATTTATATTCTCATTTATATTCACATATATAAATGAAATATTAATCCAAATCAATCAAACTAAATCCAAATAAAAAACCTTTCCTAAGTCCTTTGATTCCTTTTTAAGGACTTAACCTAAATCAAGTTCAAATCACTTCAAATTCATGAAATTTTCTCATAACCCATTTATATTTTCATTTATATTCACATATATAAATGATATATAAATTCAAACAACCAAAACCAACTACAAAAATCAAACTCATATTCAATCAAAATCCAACCTAAGCCTTTCAAGTCAAAATCTTGAACTTAGCCAAATCAATTTCAAATCAAGACAAACTCTTAAATTTTCTTCATGATTCAATCAATCCTTCAATCATAAATCCAAATATAAACACAAAGTTTAATCATCAAACCAAAACTAAATCCAAAAAAAAAAAAAAATCAAACCCAAGTCAAACTCATGTTCACCCCTTGAACTTGAAATTATCAAATGAATCAAAATCCATTTGACTTCAAACCTCTTGAAATGGATTTTAATTTTGATCATCAATTCATATGTGAGTTCAATCAAACTCAAATTAAGCTTTGATCAAGCCATTTGACCCACTTAGGCACTTGACCCAAAGTGCCCTAAAGTATCCTTATGAGCCAAATTCTAATCTTAACCAAATTGGATTGAACTAAGCCTACCTAAACCTCTCATCATGATCAACAATCATCATGAGATGATCAATCACTCAAATTGGGTTAAATCAAGTCAAATCAAAGAGTTGACTAAGTCAACACATAGCCAAAATGAAACTTAAACTAGCCAAAATTCACCATAGGCTAAATTGATTGAAACCATTGATCAAAACTCATTCATGATCAATGTTTGAATTTGACCAAGTTAACATTTGAGACTAACCTAGCCTAATTGGCCACTTAACCCAAGTTGACCCAACTTGACCTAAAAAGTCAAAATATGTCAAAACTTGATCTAAGCCAAATTGATTGAAACCAATGGGTCAAGTTCATTCCAAAATGATTGTTGAACTTGACCAAAGCCTCAATTGGCCAACTAGACCTAACCTAGCCCAATTGACCATGAACCCAACTTGACCTAAAAGGTAAAATTGAGCCAAACTAAAATATAAACCAAATTGGTTGGAAATAAAGATACCAATCCATTTCAAATGACCAACCAAACATGAACCAACCCATGACCTAACCCAAATAGGTCAAATGGGTCAATTTGGTCAACTTGACCCCTTTGACCTAAATGAACTCAATTGAACCAAACCAAATATAAACCACATTGAATCAAACCAAAGCAACCAAAACATTCAAATGTTCATATAAACTTGTCCCAACCCTTGGTTTGACCCAATTTGACCAATTGGTCTACTTGACTTAAGTTGACCCATTTTGACCTAAATGGGTCAACATGAGCCAAATCACATCAAACCAATTCCAAATTCAATGAAACTTATCCTGACCTATTATTCAAACATATCAAACATATTCAAATTGAAACCTAAGCTAAATGACCATTTTACCCCTTGGACATAGAGTAAAATTTAGCCAAATCCACTTGGAATTTGGTCAAATCTTTTTCCTGACCACTTGGCACCCTCTTAGTGGACCAAGTGGACACTAGTGAGTGTGTGCATCTAACCCAATGGGTTTGGGTCAGCCAAACCTAGCCTAAGGTCAAAACTGACCACTTGCTTGAACATGGCCACATGGAATCTCTCCTCCACTTGATTTAATCACATGGGAGCTCCACTACTCCACTCCTTAGGCCAAATCGAATGCAAGGACACTTTAAATGGACTAACAAACCCATTCAAGAAGCTCAATTGGATCAAAATGGCAAGAGAAGGCTCGACCATCCGATTGCTCTAGGGGAGATATACTCCCCCTAATTTCACTTGAATCTCATTCTACCATATTGATTGAAGCATAGGAAGCCAGAGGAGCCATTTTTTAGTGTTCCCGAGCTTCCTAGAGTGAAATTGAAATTCCATTTTCTCAATTTTCATAGACGAAAAATAGGGGAGCTCCACTTGAAATTGAACTTACTCCACACTCAATACCAAGCCAATTCCTCCTTTGAGCACCCTCAGAGGATCAAATCGAACTCACTTCAAGCTTCATTAAAGTTCCTAAGGCAAGGGAGGACCACTCTTGATCAAGATCGAGCTCAAGTGATGGTGGACTTGACCCATAGAAGGATCCATCCAATTTCAAGGCCTCAAAACTTAAACAAAGCTTCATCTCACTAGATGAAGCTTCTCCAAGGGAATTGAGCACTGGTGATGGCCTGGTGAGGTATGCCATTAAACCGAGCATAGTTTCAAATTTTCTTGGTCCTTTGTGAAGAGAATCTTTACCCCATGCAAAACTAACCATTGGATGTTCATCCCCTTGCTTGATGATGGTGTGGGTTGAATTTGGGATTAATCCAAGCTTAATCGAGCTTGGATCATGCCATGGAAGATGGACGGTGGCCATCTCCCATAGGCGATCTCTGGGATAAATCACAGACTATCCATCTTGCATGTTTTGAATGGATGGTCTTGATTAAATCCACTTAGATCCACATTTTAATCCTTTTAGAACCGCGGATCTAACCTCAGCCGTCCGATCCTTGATCAGATGGATAGGGAGAAAGCACATAGCACCGCCGTTGACATGACGCTATGATGTGATAACTTAAATAGAAAATCCCATCACATCATGTGGAAGCTGTGCACCGCATCATCCTCCATGTGGCGCCGATGGGATTAACCATATAATTAGGGATTTAAATGACTTAATTAATCAAGGAAACTTCAAAAATTCATATCTAAGTGTAGAAAAATCAGAAAAATGTGAAATAAATTGCATATGAAAGGTATTTACATCTAGAATATTATAAAATTGATTTCAATAGATTTTGAATTGTGTTATTTTCTAGATTTAGGTTTTATTGAGAATTTGATTTGGCTAATTACTCTTTAATTACCCCACTGATTAATTCTAAACTTATTGTGTATGATTATGGGATGATTCTGCCTCCCCTAATTTTCTTGGGATTCATTGATGGTTTAATTATAGGAATTGTTAGATTAATTTCTAATTACCCCTTAATGTAATTAGCTTAATTAAGTGAGTAATTAGTGGTTTAACCCCTTGATTAAGTTAATTAAGGTTTTTTAAGTGAACAGGTGGTTTAGGGAATAATTTTGGGATCTTTTTCTTATGCTATGCTTTAAACCCCCTATTTTTCCTTAATACAAACTTAATTAAGGATTAATTCACTAATTACCTACCTAATTAATTCAATAACATTTTAAAACTTTCCAGAACTTAACTAATCCATCTTGGGTAGATGCTTAGGTGTTCAATAACCTAAGTACATTAAGGAAATCAAAATCCAACTCACATGTGTGAGAGGGGTTATGAAAGTACTTAATTTAAACCCCTTAGCTTAATTAATCATTAATCATGAACCAAATGCATTAGGCCTTTTCTTCTTAGGTGCATTGCTGATTTGAATTCCTTGTGTGGTTTTATTTCATATCATTGTCTTATAATTATTTGATTAAATATACTAAGGTGGTATAGATAAGGGGTAATTAACACACTTAATTCATACCTTAACCTAATCAAAATATAAAAATCATATAATCATCTAAAGATTAAATTATAATGCCATACATATGGGGGAAATGGGTTAGGACCAGCAAACATTCTTTCACATTTCCTAAATCAAACATAAAATAAATTCAAAACCAAAATCACATTAAACAAACTTTGATTCACTTTAAACTTTCTTATTTCATAGGATTATCTTTAGGAATTAATTAGGGTGAATGAATTTACATTGCTTTCATCACTTTATTTCTTTCCTAGCATGCTAAATGTGTATGTCATATGAAATTCATGTATTCATATTTTTTAAAAATAAAAATCAAAATAAATATTTTCTTTATGTCAAATTGCATGTTTTGGCTAAAGTAAAGATATGAATGGCTATTATCACTATTAAATCCAAGACTATTTTTAAAATCTATAAATCAAACATCTAAAATTGAAAGTGTGCTACTTATAATTATTTATAAGCTTGCATGTGGATATAAATATGAAGATGTGCATAGTGTGGCTTTCCTTCTCTTTTCTTTTAGCATAGTTTTGATTTGGATTTGGCAAAGTGTATAATTCATTTGAAAAGAACACAACACTTGCCTAACCAGCATTTCTATCTACAAATCTACCATGGCGTGTTTAGAGTAAATGTAAAAGAACCCAAGTGGCATCCTATCCTTCATTAACTTAACACAAACATAAATTACACATGAAACATAAATAAATACACATATTTTGTCTCATCCTTTGAGTTAACATAACACCCCCAATAACCCTCACTATGTAGCTGCTCTAGGTTAGTTTTGATTCGCTACTTGGTTACTGTGTCACCCTAGTGGTCTTCCTACTTTGGAGGATGTGAGTTTGCTATGCTTTCTTCCTGGCTTAATCATTGTATACATCGATGAGCCCCTTAGTTTGTATGGTAGGCCTTATTGCATGATCGATAAGCTACCATCGTGTTGGCTTCATTTAAGAAGATGTAAGTCTACTACACTTTCTTCTTGGACTAGCCATTGCGCACTAACTGGGTCGAGTATATTTGAGGTTTAGGATCAGCCCCCCTCCCTCAGCCACTCCTTTCCTCCTGACTACTTCAAGTTTGGGTCCAGTCCTCACTCGGGACTCCCCGCTTAGTAGTCGCCCTAAGTCAAATAGCATCCGTCCCGCTGACGATAGACTATCATGATGATCATTTCCATCTATGAAGATGTAAGTCTCCTACACCTTCTTCTTAGATTAATTGTCACACACCAATAGGCACTTTAAGTTGGTTGGTGTTCTCCATGATGACAACCACCTGGTAGATAGACCACTCATGATAGATGTAAGTCTGCTATGCTTTCTTCTTGAGTTGGCCACTGTACACCTATAAGCTTTCTTTCCAGGGATCAGGATAATGCCACTATTGGCACTTTCCTTGTGGGCACTCTATTTGGATCATGTCCTTTGCAACCCCATCTAGACACTACCCAGGTTATTATTGATTGGACAGTTCCCCTTTCTTAGTAACCACCCCTGTGGTTGGAGAGTCCATACTGCGGATGTGCAGATTCTCCCTTAGTCCAGTAAACCTGAGATAGGTCAAGGTTGACATAGCCCCTTCTTAGTGTGGTCCCTCACACACTAACAAGGTCCACACAAACATATAAACATAAAAATATATATATTTGCTTGTGGATTAGGAGGACACCCCCCTAGCGGTACCTTTTTCCAAGCAGGCATCCTATCTTTTGGGAAGTGTTAGCAAAACTCCCTATAAGAATCACCTGACTACTCTTGAGTTAACATAAGTCGTTAGCGACACTTATTCAATAGTCGCCCTAGGACGGTTTTGACTTGTTGTGCATCCAGGCCACCCCAACGACTACTATACTTTGGAAGATGTAAGTCGCTTTTTTCCTAGCATGATCATTGTACACCAAAAGGTAACCCTTAGGTTGAATAGTCTCACCTTTCGGTTGGTAGACTATCCCTTTGGATTTATAAATCTAAGATAGCCTCCATGCCCCCTTCTTAGTGGATCCATCGCATACCGACAGTGAATTAAATTAAACTAAATTAAATTTGATCAATCGAATCAAATCAAATGAAATTAAAATGGAATTAATTTTGACTACTGATCAAGTCCTTAGCGACACTCACTCGTGAATCCCTAGATCGGGTTTGAGTTGTAATCCAAATCAACGATTATTCTACTTTGAAGATGTCTGACGCTTTCAAATAATTGCACACCAAAAGGAAACCTTTAGGTTGGTTAGTTCTACCCCATAGTCGGTAGACTATCCCTTTGGATTTCTAAATCTAAGATAGGCCAAGGCCCCCATGGATCATTCTTAGTGGGTCCTTCGCACACCAATAGGGTCCATAAATCAAATCAAAATTAAGATCAATCAAATTCATTGAGCTCATGAATATACCCTCAAACCAAACCAAATTAAATTCAACTTGATTCTCCCTAGTGGAGTTAAATCACACCCTTCTCCCAATGGAACCCAAATCAACCAAATCAAATAAACAAATCAAAATCAAAACCAACCTCCTCAGTAGAGCCATAACTAATTAAAACAACCTAAACTTGGTCTAGATCCCTGGTGGGTCAGGCCCATATCCCCAGTGAATATGTACCACATTCAAATAAATTACATCAATCAAATACAACGTTGATCCCCGACATATTCAAGCATGTATCCCCACCTCCCTCCATAAATTAAGTCAAACAAATTAAATAAAATCTTCATCCCTAGTGGATACCCCTTAAAACAAAATAAAAAATAAATTCAATCAAACCTGATCCCTAGCAGATTTCTTCCTTATGCCCTGACATAAGTCTATCTCACACCCAATTCATGTGTGATTTCCCAACAAATCCTCCTTCAAGTCCTTAAAATGAAATGTTCATCAAACCCCTTTAACTCTCTTATGACTTTGGCATGAATTGAGTTGCATTGTACTAAGATTATGATTCTATCTATCTTTCAGGTTTAGATAAAGACTATTTCTGTTAGTGCTTACAATCTTTTGGACATTGATTGATTGCCTCAGTCAATGCCAATATGTATGGTGTGCCTTGTCAATTACACCACACCTATTGAGGGTCCTTTTGTTGAACTCACTTTTAGAGTGAGGATTCAATCTTCTCTTCTTAGATTTAGGAGTCTTCTATACACAAGATTCTCTTTAGTCATAAGACACTTTTAGCAATTAAGTGAACACTTAACCTAAGCCTAGACTTAGAAGGGTTAATCATAGGATTAGGCTATGCCTTGAGACTTAGGGAGACTTACCTATCCTATAGCCCTAACCCAATCTATGCTTACCTCTTTGATCTAAACCAAACCTCAAATTTAATTCATCCAAATTCGAATCCAAAATCCAAACCAAATGATTGAAACCCATAACCAAAATCCAAATTCAAATCAAACATATCCTAAGCCATATGATTTGATTTCATGGACTTAGCTAAAATCCCCTCCAATTCAAATCAATTTCAATTGATTCTTTTCATGAATCAATTATTTCTTCATCATCTTCCCAAATATAAATGAAACATACATTCACATGACCTAACCCAAAATCTAAATTCAGGCCAAACCCTCCCTAAGTGATATAATTCAATCTTAGACTTAGACAAACTTCCCTTCAATTCAAATCAAATTTAATTGATTTTATCATAGATCAATTATTTCCCCAATCATCATCCCAAATATAAATCAAATCTACAATCAATTGAACCAAAGCCAAAATCAATTCAATCAAACAAAACATAACCTATTTGACTTGAAATATTCAAATGAACCAAAATTCATTCAAACCCAAATCAATTATAACCAAAGTTATAAGTCAATCCTAAACCCATATATAAATCCAACTAAACTCAATTCAACCCAAAATTGACTCAACTAAACCCAATTGGTACACTTGACCAAAAGTGACCAATTTGACCTATTTGAGCCAAATTCTAATCCAACCCAAATTGGATTGAACCAAGCCTACCAAAACCTTCTATCATGATTGCCAATCATCCTTGATTGACCAATTGTCATCAATTGGGTTAAACCAAGTCAACTTGGTTATTTGACCAAGTCAACCAACTTAACTACATAAATCAAATTAGCCAAATTAATTAAAATAATTGATTCATACCAACCTATAATCAACATTTGAACATGACTTGACCATGAATTGAGCTAAACCAAACCCAATTGACCATCTTGACCTAAGGTGACCCAATTTAACTTGAAAGACCAAATTAGGTCAAATCAAGATCTAACTCAAATTGATTGCAACCAATGGATCAAGTTCAGTTCAAATTGATTGTTGAACTAGAATAAAGCCTCAATTGAACCCATTTTGTCCAATTAAACTTAATTGACTCATTTAACCCAAATTGACCTAAAGGGTTAAATTGACCTAAATCCAAACCAAATCCAAATTAATTGAAATTGAAGCCTGCAATAATCTTCAATTAACCAATTGAACAAGAATTAACCCTTAACCCAAGCCAATTTGGCCAATTTTATCAAATTGGTCAACTTGACCCATTTAAACTATATAAAATCAAATGAGACAAAATCAAATCCTAGCCAAATTGGCTCAAACCAATTGGACCAAAATAGTTCAATCATTTGAACATGTCTCAACCTTTGGTTTAACCCAATTTGACCAATTGGTCAACTTGACCCAACCTACCCCAATTTGGCTTACATGGGTCAAATTGAGCCAAACCCACTTGAATCAAGCGTAAACTATTTGGGACTTGACCCAACCCATCCTAAACTCATCTGGGGTCAACCTCAAACTAGCCCAACCCAGTTTGTATCCAATACAAAGCTAACCAATGGTTTAAGCTCCCCACATGAGATTATACCTAAATTAGCAAGTCAACCCTTTCCCGTGTCACTTGATAGCCATCCAATCCCCAAAATAGCACCTAGCCTACATGCCTAGCCCAACCCAAGTGGGCTAGGTCGACCATGGACCAAGGGGAGGTGAGTTAACTCATCTCCCCACACTTAGCTAAACCCATTAGATCCAAAGAAGGGCAGTTGCCTTGAGCCACCCACCAAGCCCCTTGGCCAACCAAACTGAGCCACCTCTGCTTAACATCAACCTCTCTGGTAGCTGACTGTCCAAAATCAAGGAGACGATCCAAGCCGTCCGATCCAAGGGGGGGGGACATACCCCCATCATTTTGACTCAATACACACACACACACACACACCCTCAGAGAGCCTCTAGAGACCAAAATGAAATCCCCAGAGCCCTCTCCAAGCCTCCCGAGCCTCACTATTGATGAAAATCACCAAGCCAAAATATGGAAAGCCTCCACTCAACCCAACTGCACCAATACTCAATCAAACTCAAATTAATTTTACTCACACACTCCCCACACTCTATTGAGTAAGAACAAATTGTCTCCCGAGCCCTTTGACCACCAGAAGCACCACTTCCACAAATCCAGACATTGAAAGAGATGATACATGGTTCACAGAGCCAACTGCAAGGAATTGGTGTGCGTGCAATTCAGCAGGGCCTCACCACATCTAGGCGAAGCTTCCTCAAGCATTGCGCCACCATTCTTGAGCCATAAGGTAATTTTCATTAAAATCGAGAAATCTCAAAAACTTTTGGGCATGTTCAAAGGAAATTTGTATTTCATGCTAGTTTGATTGGATCCCTTTAGATCTTCTTTGTGAAGGTGTGGGATCATTTTCATGCTCATTCAAGCTCGGGTGAGCTTGGATTGAGCGAAGAAAGGCAGATGACCTTCGTCTCTCATTGCTTGAGGGATGATAGATCACACACCGTCTATTCCACATGATCAGAATAGACGATCATGATTAACTGGTTAGATTTGATCGCATTTTTTCCTATAGAGACCACTAGTTTAATCTACGCTCGAAGAATGGCGATTAAATCCTCGTCGCCACCACGTAAGTGTTGGACTTATTTAAGTAGCCAATCCTATGGTGCCACATGGAAAGCATGCCTCATTAGTGGTCCACATGGTGTTGATGGGATTAGGCTTAATTAAGCTTAATTTATTGGCTTTAATGACTGAATCTTTGAAAATTCATAACAAATTGTAAAAAAATCTAAAAATACAAATAAATACTCATTTTAAATGTCAAATAGAGGAGAATTATTTAAAATAAATTATAATTAATTTTAAATAATAATTAAGATTTAATTATAAACTTAATTAACCCTTAATTACTGGAGTAATTAATCCTAAACTTTGTGTGTTAGTCTAGTGGGATGACCTCTGCCTCCCATAAATTTCTTGGGATTTATTGCTTGGTAAATTAAGAGAATTGATCATTTAAGCCCTAATCACTCTCTTAATTAATTTAATTAATTAATTAACCTCCTAAATAGTAAAAATTGATTAAATTAAGTTCACTAATCAATGTTTAACAATGAATGGGCAAAGGGAAATGGGGTTAGGACCTCCCTTCTAACCTCTTTTCCCAAGTCCACTTCTCTTTAAAGAAAATTAATTAAAATAAGATTAATTAATGGTTTAATCAATTAATTAAGTGGCTTAATTAATCAAATTGAAATCATAATTACATCGGATAAATAACAATGAAATTAAGAGTTCCTCTTTATGTGCTTAATAACATAAAGATCCTTAAAGAAATTATGATTAATCCATAAGTGTGGAAAAATCATAAAAGTACTTAATTAGGTTATTTAATTTAATTAACATTTAATTATAAGCCATTTGCATTAGATCCTTGTAAGAGCATTTCTATTTTATTTCCTCACATATTCATGTCATTAGTGGTTTATCAAATTAAAGAAGCATAGGTAAGGGTGATTAATTGATTTAATTAAAAGATCCAACTTAATTAATTCATAAAATCCACCTAATTACCTCTTATTAAACCAATGTGGGAATGGGATTAATGCAGTAAGTAATTCTTCTCCTCTTCAAATTTAATCAAAATCTCAAGTCATAAATTAATAAAGAAACTTTGGTCTTCTTTAAATGGGTTTATTTAATATGATTGTCCTTAGGAATTATTTTAATTGAATATACCATATATTTATATTTAATTATTCCTTTCCAATCACTTTAAATGTTTCCTGTTAATTGATTTCATGCATTCATGTTTTCAAATATAAATGAATCAGATGAATCAGATGAATCTCCTTTATATAAGCTTGCATGTGTTGGCTTAATTTAATATATGTGTGGCTCTAATAAATCCAAATCTATTTTCCAAAAATTTATAAATTGATAATAATCTGTGGATAGATAGTAATTATGAATATATAGGATTTGCATGTGTTTATAGCTTAACCATATTAAATAAAGCTCTCTTTCTTATGTTTCATATATAGATTTATATAAGTTTGAATAATAATGGGTATTTTATCATCCGTGAATACTGTTTTAAGTAGCTAAGGAGGAATTCCTCACTGGTTTAACAATAGTATGTACTCATTTGGTTTCATTCTTATGTATTTTGGTATTAGAATTTGGTTAGAACTTTAATTCATATGCCTAAATGATTTAACTAAATAAAATACAATCTTTGCATGGTTTCTATCTTTATAGTTGTGTATACTTTCATATGTATTCAAGATAGGAAGTGTTTAGTCTGGACTTTTGGGGAATATGAAGCTTTAATTAGCCCCAAGGAGGTCAATTGATTACCTCACTTCTCTGGTCAAAAATAGCATGTACTTGCTTACATTTTTTATACATGTGTATGTGTACTTAATTAAAAGATGAAGATCCCCTTTTGCTACTAAAAATGCATGTATCCATATTCACCTTAGTTGATTAACACATATTATATATAAATTAGTGCTTGCTTTTCCTCATTCATATAGATTTACATAGTTTTGGAGTGTTAATAAGTATATAGTTTGGACATCCCTGGAATACAAGGCTTTAGTTAGCCCCAAGGAGGTCATTTGATTTTCTCACTTCCCTGGTTAAATGACACATACTTATGTGATTCCATCCTTATGTATTTTGGTATTAGAATTTGGATAGAGCTTTAATTTATATGTTTATGTAATTCAACTAAAATGAAAATATAAATTCTAAACATACACATTCATCATCATTTAAGTGTGCTAAAACATATTGTATGTATAGATATGCTAAGTATTGGATCATATGCATGTTATATGTCATAGAAAGGAATGATTCAATATATGTCATGTGATAGTAATTTAATTAGATTAATTTTAAGAAGCCTTTCACATTGGATAAGATTATTTAAGGTTAACCTAACCTTAGGATTAATTTAAAATCATTTAATAAGCCATTCACTAAAGAGAACTAAATGAAATCAATATGCTTTAGAAAGTGGCTTATGGTAGGGTTGGAAGAGGGCAATCCTCTTCCTTCTCTTTACAACACTTAGTTTCTAAGTGTAAATCACATGAAGCAAAACAAAATATAAATTAAAATTCATAAATCAGTTAAATAACTTTAAATGAAACCTACCATCATGTTAATTTGAACAATTTCCAAACTTAGAAAAATACAACTCTAATGCTTAGTTGAGACATACCACACAAAGCCTTAACACAAACATTAGAATTAAGTCACCACTTCTAGCTCTATGTTAGGACGGTGTATGATGTGATGTATATTTTGTTTTGTGTTCTAATATTTTAGGCTGGATGTTAGGGTGTATGCTTCGTAATTGGATGTTAGGTCACTCTTAGTTAATTATGTCTATTGTAAGGGATTATTCTTAAGGGGACACTTAAAATAAATATAAATGCTTTATTTTTATAGGTTGCTTAAGCCCCTTGAGAACAATCCAAGTTAGGATAGGTGGGCTTGGTTACCCATGTGTAGGTGCTAAGTTCAAATTATATATTTATATAACTATTTAGGAGTGTATGTATGTTTAGCAAATATTTATTTTGCAGGTGTAGTTAGATTTACTTTTTTCTATATAAATATAATTTCACAATAGGAATTATGATTAGTGCTATGGGGAATTAGGTTGAGTAGTGGCTAGAAAGTATAGTATTGGGAGGCCATGTGATGCCTTTGAAGCACAAACTAAATCAAAGGAGGAAGACAAGGTGGACAAGAAGATATGAAGGATGAAGACCCCATAATTTGTATTCATTTCTAATTATAATTATTATTTCATATACCGAGTTGTATAAGGGTAGAGCTCGGCTACCCATTTTTTCTTTTCGGGTCATACGACGACACCTGACTGCACTGACCTGCTATTCTCTTATGATAGTTTATAAAATTAATTGATGATTTATTTAAATTATGCATTAGGATTGCATCTTTTTCATAATTTCTTTATGTTTGATGCTTTAATGTGTGGCCGGATGCGGTAGGATCTTAGGATAAGAATAAATTTTCTATCCAACTAATCACTCATAATTAAAGTTTTAAACAACTCATAACCTTATCATAAAGCCTAGGATATAATCAAGATAATTAAAAGGTTTATCAACCCCTTAGCTATATGTTGAATGTCTCACATTATGCATGCATCTTCTACCACTCGTGCTAAAAAATTAGGCATTCATTACACAATGGGGACCCTTGACCTATGAGAGCAACCCCTAATGACGGAGCTTCACTCTCTCTTTTTTGATTTAGCCAATAACATATTTCATCATGCATTTAGGTATAAATGAATCATAGAGCCTTTGTCTTAAATATTATATAAAAATGAAATTAAATTTAAAAAGATTTTTCACTTGTAGATTAAGTCATATGTTTATACCACTCATGCTTTAGTCTCTTAGAGAGTGGGTTTAGGACTTTAGTCTCTTTCAAATTAAGTAACTACCCTAGCTATCTTGCAATTCATAAGACTAGACTACACAATTTTAAAATCATTAGAGGAGTTAGCTGGCAACCACTTCAGTGGTTGTAAGTCCAAAAGTCAGACGAATTTACTCTCTCTTATAGAGATAAACCCTTATGCCCACTTGTCGCTTAGATGTAGGTCGAGCTTTGGTTTGTGCTTTCCTTCGGACTATAAGCATAACTCATCACCTCTTAGGCGTTTCCACCATCATATGTTGGTGGATTATAAGTTCTAACAATCTAATGAAAATTCATCTCAAATAAATCTCTTCACTTTCAAATATATAAAGCCCAATCATAGGATAGATTGGAATGCTCACTAGGTCTCCTAGTATCATGAGCATTCCCTATATATTTTCTTTGGATTCCAAAATAAGTCTTCTTCTGAACCTTCCCAATTGACTTTCCAAATATAACTAATCCTTTGATAGTCTAGCCTTAAAATTTTTGGAGATAATAATTATCTATTATGGAGAAAAATTTTTATATACGAGTGTCACATTTCAAATATGTTGGTGAGAACTGAAAGGGGAAATCATATAAAAATTCATCTTTGTAGGATGCCATGCAGATCCATAGATGTACTTATTCAGGTGATTGAGTACATCATCAAGGAAATAGTGTACTATCTCGAAAGACAGAAATTGCTACCCTTTAGTGGACATAATCACCTCAATAAGGACTCCTAAGGATGATGAGTCTGCATATGTACCAAAAATTCTTTCCCTACTTTACATGAAAAAGTAAAGCAGGGTTTATTTTAAACCAAGTTCATTAAGTTCCCTATAAGGGCAAGCTCCCATAGTTAATTACATCATAAGGAACAAAGATTCCTTAGGAAAACTCTCGATTAAGGTAAATGATCATTGTCTTGGAATATTTAATAGGAAGGGACTATCAATTGATTGGTTTATTTTTGAAGATCAAATGGGATCGATCGAAGAGGGAGTTATTATCGAAGCCATAATGGAAGATATGTAGGAGATGCCCATGATGCTAGGAAACCTAGCGAGCATCTCAAACTATCCTATAGTTGGGCTTAACATTTTTCAAATTGATTTAGTTTGTTTAAGTTAAATTTTTCATTAGAAATTTAGAAATTATGATTTTCTTAACATAATATTAAGGAAATGCCTAAGAGGTGAGGAATTACACTTATGGCCCACAAAGGGGAGAAGCAACCTCAGAACTTAAATCTAGGGAGCTTTGGTGACAAAAGCATAATCTAAATCTAAGTGGTAATTGGTTTGCCTCTACAAGAGAGGACAAACCACGATAGCTGACTTACAACTTGGGGTGGCCAACTAACTCCTCCTATGATTTTAAATACATGTAGGCAAGTCATTATGCTTATGCAAGATAGCTAGGCTATTATTTATTTAGAAAGAGACTAAGTCCTTAAACTCACCCCCTAAAGAGACAAGATCATGTAAAGGGACATGCTTCAAATGACCTAAATCTAATGCAATTTAAATTTCATTATTTTATTTTATTTTTGGACAAATATTTTGACTCACACTAATAGGATTCATATGCCTAATGCATGATAAATAAAGTTATTGGCCAAAATCAATGAAAAGGGAGAAGGTGAGTTTCCACCATGGCTCTCAAAGGTCAAGCCAAGTTTCTTGCAAAAGGTGGAAGCCTCCAATCAAGAGTGAAATAAGATGCATTTGTGCATGAAATTACAAAAGAAATGCTCATCCAAAGGGTTGCTAATTCTTTTATCTTGATTTTAAACCTAAGCATTAGGTGAGGTTATGAGTTATTTAGTTTTTATTTTGAGTTGTTAAGTTGGGTAAAAGATTTATTTTTCCCTAAAGACCCTAATCCACATTCAGGCCAAACATAAAATAAGGAAGAAACTAGGAAAAACATGCCACTTAATGCACAAGCTAAACAAATCATCAACCAATTTATAAAGCTAATCACAAAAAGAATAAAAGGCCGTTGTGGTTGGGCACCACCGCACAAACCAGAAAATATCAAAGTGGATTACCGAGCTTTACCCTTATACAACCCATATTACAAATGAATTAAATTACAATTAAGTAAGAATTCATTATTATGGGGGTCTTCAAGCTTCATTTCTTCTTTTCTTCTTTTGGTTCCTTTTTTGGATGGTTGAAAGGTAGATACTCCAAGGCTTCACTTGGTGCATAAGATAGAGTCTTATGACCAATGCTCATCCTAATCCCCATAACAATCATTCCAAAATTCTAATTGCATAAATTTACATGAAATGGAAAAAAAAGGAAAATAATAGAAAATCTAACTAACACCTGCAAAAAAAAAAGGTTAGCTAAAATAGACCACACAAATCCCAAGCATGTATGTTGGACTTATCACCCCACACATGGGTGACTAAGTCCACCTGACCTATTAGATTATGCTTAGGGGTATAAAGCACCTACAAGCAAAAGCATTTATATTTTTATTTATGATAGCGCCCCCTTAAGCATAATCCCCTATAGAAAATAATAGTTAGACTAAGAGAATCCTACCATTCATTCTATGAGCATACACCCTAACATCCAGTCTAAAACATATATCACAAAACAAAAACAAAATATCAAACCATGCATCGACCTAACCTAAAGCTAGAAGTTGTGACTTAGGCTAATGTGTGTGTTTTGTGAAGGTTTGGTATGCTTAGCTATGACTTTAGGTTCAAATTTTCTAAGTGTGAAAATATGTTCAACTTAGAGAGGGGGGTTCTTTTAAATTGTTTAGTAATTTTGGGTTGATTTTATTTCATGTTTTGATTTGGTTTAAGTAGATCCTACAATTAATTACTAAGTTATGAAGAGAAGAGAAGGAGACTTCTATTTCCTTCCCTAACCTAAGTAATTTTTAAAATAGATTCACATTTTAGTTTTATTTAGGTGAATATTTTGATTAAATATTTTAATTAATCCTAAGTTTAGATAAACTCTAAACAAACCTATTCAAAAGAAAGGCATTTTAAGATTAAGTAAAGTGAATCAAAATTCACATAACACACATTACTTCATTTCTTTCCGAACATATATAACATGTATATGGATGGACCCTAAGCATATCTATACATACTTATGAGAATATTTAGCACACTTTATGATGCATGCTAAGTAATCCATTTAAAAAAATTTAGAAGTTGAATATGCATGATTTTTCTTAAGTAGAAAGGGGTTTCCTTATCCAAATTTTCACATACACACATGAAAGTAAGAAAGGCATAAGTGAGTACAACACTATTGTTAATCGAGGTGTAATACAAGATACTACTTAAAGCCTCATAATCTCTTGTCCGGACTAATATACCACTTTCCTTAAATACAAACATGTGCATGAAAGAAATGAAATGGAAAAGAAGAATGCAAAAGTTGCATTAATGGATTCATTTTGTTTATGCAATTTACGTAAGCAAGTGTAGGCAACCCTTCTTAGGTGATATCATAGAGATGAATAGGATATGGAATTAGGTGAGTGTTGAGCCCTTTTCAAATGAACCAAATATCTTACCAAATTCTATTCAAAATTATGCTAATCATAAAGGAGACAGGAAACCTATGCCAAGCATACCTTTATATTCTTTCATATGCAAGCTTATAATTAGAATATAAGTAGCATACTTTTAGATTTGATATTTGATTTATATGTTTTGAAAATAATTTCAATTTAGTTGTGATAATAGACATTCATATTTCTACTTTAGCCAACACATGCAAATTTGACATAAAGTAAACGATTTCAATTTTAAATTTGAATTTGAAAAATATGAATGCATGAAACCACATGACATACAAATTTAACATGTTGGGGAAAGATTCAAAGCAATAAAAGCATGTAAACAAACTCACTTTAATTAAATCCTAAAGACATTCTTATGGAATAAGAAAGTTTAAAATAAATCAAAGTGTATTCAATGTGATTTTTGTTTAGTTTGAAGTTTGATTTAATTTTGAAAAGGTGAGATGAGTTTGCTGTTCCTAACCCATTCCCACATGTGTTTGATATTTTTGTTTAATTTTTAGATAATTAGATCCATTTTATGTGTTAATTAGGTTAAGGTATGAATTAAGTAACTTAATTAACCCTTACCTACACCACCTTAGAATAATTAACCAAATAATTATGAGCCAATGAGATGACATAAAACTCATAAGAAATTTAAATTTGCAATGCACCTAATAAGAAAAGGCCTAATGGAATTTGGCTCACAATTAATAGTTAATTAAGCTAAGGGGTTTAGCTTAAGTAATTTCAAAACACCCTTTCATACATATGAATTGGGTTTTGATTTCAATTGAACTGTGCTATTAACACCCAAGCATCTACCCAAAGTTGATTAATTAAGTTGGAAGTTTTTAAAATTTTTAGAAATTAATTAAGGGGATAATTAATAAATTAACCCTTAGTTAAGAGAAGATTAAGGAGAGAAAAAGGGGGGAATAGCTTAGCAAAAATTCCCCAAAATTATTCCATAAACCTCCTATCTACTGGATTTGACCTTAATCAACCCTAATCATGGATTAAAACCACTAATCATACCTTAATTATCCTTAATTACATAAAAAGGGTAATTAAGAAATCCATATGCAATTCTTCTAATTAAGCCCTCAATAAATCCCAAGAAAATTAGGGGAGGTAGAAGTCATCCCCTAAATCATACCCAAGAAGTTTAGGATTAATCAGAGGTCTAATTAAAAGGTAATTAGTAAAATGAAGTTTCCCATAAAATCTAAAATCATGGAAAATTATAATTCAAAACCCATTGAAATTAATTTTAAAATATTCTAGGTTGAATTATCTTTCCATAGGATTTTATTTCATATTTTTTTTGAATTTTGCAAAGAGAGTTATAAATTTTGGAAGATCCCTAGATTAATTAGAATTAATTAAAGTATTTTAACTAATCCTCTCACGCACGCATGTGGTGGTGATGCGCTTTACATGCATCTTGCAATGAGCCGCTCACTTAAGTTGTCAAATCTAAAAGGCCACTGATGACGTATGCGCTTTGATCTCGACCGTCTAATCAAAGATCAAACGACCAAAGATCTCCCTGCGATTTTAAAAAGGATAAAGGAAATTCTAAACGTGGGAATTATCTTGATCGTCCATCCAAAATGTGCGGATGGACGGCTAAGATCTCCTAACTTCTTCCCCTTGATCAATACAGAGGCCTTCCCTGATCTTGGGTAAGATCCAAGCTTGATTGAGCTTGGATTCAAACCAAATTTAACCCACACTAGCTAAAGCCAAGGGGAGTGACATCCAACGTTGGATTCACTTGAATTGAAAATTCTCTTCACAAAGGAACAACACCTCCTATCCTAAGTGGTTGGAAAATTCCATACCTCATCGGAGGTGATCATCGACACTCGATTCCCTTAGAGAAGCTTCTTCTGGTTGAGACGAAGCAGTAGTAGAAGAATGAGCTCTTGAGATTATGTGAGTTGCTCTATGGACTAGCTCCCCTTTGCGGCTTTGATCCAATTCAATTCCTTCTTACTATGGAAACTCCAATGGAAGCTTATGTGCACTCGACTTGCCTCTCTGATGGAGTGTGCAAAGGGAATTTGGTGGAAATTGAGTATGGAGAAAGTTAGCTCTTCAATTTTCCTCCTCTATTTTCACTGTTCAAAAACTAAGGATAGGAAAATGGTTAGAGCTCTAGGAAGCTAGGGATCACTCTCTGATGGTTCCTTACTCTCTCTAGTACTCAACAAAATATTGAATTGCACAATTTAGATTGAATTAGGGGGAGTATATCTCCACCTTGAAGGATCGGACGACCGTAAGCCATTATGCCATTTTGATCCAATTAACCACAGTGGGAGGGCTGTTTGATTAGTTAGATGTTTACACATGGTCAAGGCCTTGAGTGAAATGCCAACCTCGCATGTGCTTGAATTTGAGTGGGAGATGGATTTTGAATTAGCCATTTTGACCCATGGGGTCGGGTTTGGTCTAGGGGCCAATTGAGCTAACCCAAACCCATTGGGTTGGGTGCACCACTCTTCATTAGGTCCCCTTGAGCTATTAGAAAAGCATCAAGTCGATATAAAGAGGGTATGACCAAATTACCCATGGTTTAAGCCAAAATTTGTTCTATGGCCTAAGGGTAGAATGGTCATTTTGCTGATTTTTTTTACTTTGGATATGTTGGGTATGTGGAGAAATTGGGTTTGGCCAAGTTTCATGAGATTTGGAATTCATTTGATAGGGTTTGGCTCATGTTGACCCATTTAGATCAAAATGGATCAACTTGGGTCAAGTTGACCAATTAGTCAAATTGGGTCAAACCAAGGGTTGGGTCAAGTTCATATGACCATTTGAAATATTTTGGTGGCTTTGGTTTGATTCAATTTGGGTTAGTTTTGAATTTGGCTCATATGACTTCATTTAGGTCAAATGGGTCAAGTTGACCTATTTGACCCATTTGACCTATTTGAGGTAGGTTAGGTTAGTCATATGGAGTGGATTGATATCTTTGTTTCCAATCAATTTTGGTTAAGTTCAAATTTGGCTCAACATGACCGCTTTAGGTCTTGTTTGGTCTAAGGTCAATTGGACTAGGTTAGGTCTAGTTGGCCAATTGAGGCTTTGGTCAAGTTCAACAAGTGATTTGGAATGAACTTGATCCATTGGTTTCAATCAATTTGGCTTAGATCAAGTTTTGACACATTTTGACTTTTTAGATCAAGTTGGGTCAACTTGGGTCAAGTGACCAATTGGGCTAGGTTAGGCTCAAATGTTGGCTTGGTCAAATTCAAACATATGTCATGAGTGAATATAGATTAATGGTTTCAATCAATTTGTCCTATGGTGGAATTTGGCTATGTTAGGTTTCATTTTGGGCGAAATGTTAACTTAGTCAACTCTTAGGTTTGACTTTATTTGACCCAATTTGGTTGATTGATTATCCTATGATGATTGTTGATCATGATGAGAGGCATAGATGAGTTTGGTTCAATCCAATTTGGTTAGGATTAGAATTTGGCTCATAAGGGTACTTGAGGTCACTTTGGATCAAATGAGCCTAAGTGGGTCAAATGGCTTGGTCAAAGCTTGATTTGAACTTGATTTATCTTGTATATGGACTCATGATTGAAATATAAATCCATGTACAAGTGGTTTGAAGTCAAATGGGTTTTGATCCATTTGACAATTTCATATTCAAAAGGAAGAATATGAAAGAATTTTGGCTTTGATTTTTGAATTAGGTTTTGATTGTTTGATTGAAGTTTGGAATTATATATTGGCTCATGATTGTAGGGTTGATTGAATCATGAGAGAAAATCAAGAGTTTGGCTTGATTTGAAAATGAGCTAAGTTCAAGATTTTGACTTGAAAGGCTTAGATTGGATTTTGTGGATTTGAGTTTGATTTTTGGAATTGGTTTTGATTGTTTGCATTTATATTTCATTTATATATGTGAATATAAATAAAAATATAAATGGATCATGAGAAAATGTCAAGGATTTGAAGTGGTTTAGGTTTGATTTGGGCTAAGTCCATTTAGAAGGATTTAAAGGACTTAAGAAAATTTCATGAAGTTTGGAGTTTGAATTTTTGAATTTGGTTTGATTTATATTTATATTTCATTTGTATGTGAATATAAATGAGAATATAAATGAATTATGAGGAAATTGCATGAATTTGAAATGGTTTGATCAAGATTTTAGATAAGTCCTTTAATGAAAAATTAAGGCACTTGGGAAATTTTTAGATTGGGAATTTAATTGGAGAGTTTGATTTAATTGATTTGTATTTATATTTCATTTATATATGTGAATATAAATGAAAATATAAATGAGTTTTTGAGAAAATCCCATGAGTTGGAATTGGTTTGATCAAGATTTTGGATAAGTCCATTAATGGAAAATTATGGACTTAAGAAAGAATTTAGATTTGGAATTTAATTTGAGGATTTGATTTGATTGATTTATATTTATATTTCATTTATTTATGTGAATGTAAATGATAATATAAATGAGTTTTGAGAAAATCCCATGAGTTTGAATTGGTTTAGAGTTGATTTTGGCTAAATCCATTAATGAAAAATTAAGGGACTTAGGAAAATTTCATGAATTGATTTGGAATTTTGAGTTTGGCTTGAATTTATATTTCATTTATATATGTGAATATAAATGAGAATATAAATGAATTATGAGAAAATCTCAAAGATTTGATTTGGTTTTAATCATGATTTTGGTTAAGTCCTTAAGGGAAGATTAAAGACTTAGGCAAAATTTGGACTTAGGAATTTTGATGGATTTTGATCATAGGTTTGATCATAGATTTGAATCATGGATTTCAATCATGTAATTGATTTGAGTTAAGGAAGTGAGGAATGGTTTAAGCTAATGGTAGAAAATGTTTCCTAACACCCTTAAGGCATGACCTATTCCTATGGCTAACTTTTCTAAGTCTCTAGGGCTAGGTTGAGTGTCCACGAATCACTAGATGTGTCTTAAGTCTAAGGAGCTCTTAAAGTCTAAGAGGAGTCCTATGTATAAGATGGAGAGGTTGAGAGCTCATTCTGAAAATGAGATCAACATCTACTTTAATCAATAGTTTTCTTAGGGAATTTCATTCCCTAGTATGTAATTAACTATGGAGGCTTGCCTCCGTAGAGAACTTAAGAACCTGATTTAATATAAACCCTGCTTTATTCATTCATATAAAGTAGGAGAAATATCTCTGGTATATTCGAAGACCCATCATGCTTTAGGAGTCCTTATTAGGTGATTAGGTCCATTATAGGGTGATACCTCTATCTTTCAAGATGGCACATCATACCTCAATATCGTACCTGATCACTTTAATAAGTACTCCCTACAATCTGCGTGGTGTCCCCTCCCCCCGGCCCATCTAAAAATGAACACCATGGTGAAAAAAACCCATAATAAAGATGATATACTAATAATCAATTTAAAAGAGAAGTTACATGGATCTGAGAAAGTATTGGAAGACTCGCTTGGAAAGTGAGTCAAATCTCCTCATATATTTCAAAACTTATATAACTTCCACTCCTCAACACATAGAATAAATGAAATAATGAAAATGAACTATCAATTTTTAGAATTAGAAAAGGAATCTTCATGAGGCCCTCAAGATATTAAAATAATACTTAAGTATGAGATGAGTATAACATGTGAAAAGTATGTTATACCTTCCCCTAAATTTTGAACCATTCACTACCAGATCTATAATTTCTTATACTTGAACTAAAACTCTTGAAAATATCATTTAAACCTAACCTAAGTCTTGGTTTGACCCAAATTGACCAATTGGCCAACCAACCCAACATGAACCCATATGAACCCATTTGACCAAATGAAGCCAAAACCTATAAAACCAACCCATGGGACTTTTGTGGCTAACCAAACCTGACTCAAATTGACCCTAGGTCAACCAAAGTCAGCCCAAAAGCCAGGTGGACCTCACCCAAGCCATAATCCATTGGTTAAGCTTTCTTCACATTGGATTCCATCCATAAATGGCAAGGCCCACTCTCCCATCATCTTGGCAGCCCTCACTCACCCAAATGGGGGTGCACCTAACCCACCTAGGACACCTAACCCTTGCTAGGTGGGCCATGGACCAAGGGGAAGTGAGTTGACTCACCTCCCATGCAAGCCTGAACACCCAAGAGAATAAGGAAACAAAATCTCCCCATATCAGACCTTGAGCCACCTCCCATGACTTCCTCCAACCCAATTGAGCCATGTGGATCCGATTGAGACCTCTCCAACACTCTCACGATGACAGGCCAACCAAAAAAATGGGAAGCCATCCCGTCTATCCAACTCAATAAATCAAGGGGGGTATACTCCCCCAATTTGAATGGGAATCACTGCAATTCACTTTGTGTAAGCTTCCTAACACCAAGCTAAGCTTCCTTGTGAGTTCTAGAGCAATTGCAAGTCTTCTACATTCATCATTCTCTCTTCCCGTGTGAAACTAAAATAGGGGAGGCTAGCTTCGATCTTAACTTCACCAATACCCCACCTCAATCAAATTCCTCATTCCTCATCGAAGCCACCCAAATCATTTCTTGAGCTCCAAATCAACTACAAGTTCAAGTTTGATCAAAGCCTAATGCCAAGGAGGAGGATCTTGGTCTCCAAGGCAATTCACACCAAATCGAGGTTCATCAAAATGGCTTCATCTCAACTAGACGAAGCTTCCTCAAGCATGCGAACTACTTCTCTTATCTCCGGTGAGGCATTTTCATGAAAATCAATCACTAGTTTAAGTGAGGTTGGTCCTTTTTAAAGAGAATTTCCATTGCATGCAATCTTGATCATTTGATGTGGTCGTCTCCTTCCCTTGATGGCGTTAGTTGATTTTGAAGTTCATCCGAGCTCGGGTGAGATCGGTCGAACGATCCATGGCGGACGGATGTTATCGTTCATTGCTAGTGGGAAGGAAGATCACAGGCCATCCATTCTGCATGATTGGAATGAATGGCTCTGATAAAATCATGCTAGATCAAATGAGATTATCCCCTTACGCCTTGGGTTTGATCCGCTCCATCCGATCTCAGATCGGACGGGGTGATCGCATCCACCACCCGGACGGCGTGTGATGATAACTTAAATAACCAATCCCATGACACCATGTGGAAAGCGCACTGCGTCAACACACCATGTGGCACTCGTGGGATTAGGTTTAATTAGGGATTATTAATTAGATTTTAAGGCTGAAACTTTCATAGTTTATAACTAATTATAGGAAAATCCAAAAAATACAAATAATGGCTCATTTTAAAGGTATTTGGAGGAGGATTTAATAAAAATACTTTAAACTAGTTTTGAATAGTAAACATAGCTTAATTAGGGTTTAATTAAAAACTTAATTAGCTTAATTACTCTCTAATCTCTCAAGTGATTGATCTCAAAATTTCTAAGAATATTTGAGAGGATGACTTCTGCCTCCTCTAATTTTCTTGAGATTTATTACTTGTTAAATTAGGAGTATTAATTAATTAAGCTCTAATTATTCTCTTAACTTGATTAAGGGATAATTAAGCACATGAATAGGAATTAATTAATTATTTGGACTCCCTTATCATTGTTGAATAGTAGGGGGACATAGGAATTGGATTGGGGCCTTCCTACTAATCTTTTCCCTAAGTTTCCTTCTCTTTTCACCCAAAATGCTATTTAATGATTAATTAACTAATTAGTGATTTAATTAGAAAAATTAAAATTCAAATCACATCAAGTCATGCTTGGTTAGGTAGGTGACTTATGGAATTAGGTTGGGACCTCTTTCCCAATCTTTTTCCCTTAAGCCCATCTAATTGCTAAGATAATTGTTTAACTTTGGCAATTAATTAAAGGAGAAATGAATTAATGGACTAATCATTTAATCATTAAATTTAAAAATATAATTAAATCTATTTTTCTCCCTTAATTCATCCTGGGTAGATCTTTAGGTGTTCAAGAACCTAAAGAAGTTTAATGAAAATATGATTAGCTCACATGTGTGAGAAAATCATGAAAGTAATTAAAATAGTTCCTTAAGCTTAATTAGTAAATCATTATGAGCTAATTGCATTAGGCCCCCTTCATTTCATAGGAGCATTGCTATTTAATTTTCAATTCATTTGCATATTATATTGGCTCATAATCATTTATCAATTACCTTAAGGTAACATAGGTAAGGGTTTAATTAAGTGATTTAATCCATGATTAACTTAATCAATCCATAAAATCAATCTAATTATTTCTTGTTAAATCAAATTAACTCAAACATATGGGGAATAGGATTAGGATTAGCAAACCTTTCTCACATCTCTTAAATTAAGTTAAACACAAATCAAAAGTGACATTAAGAAGCTTTGGTTTATTTTAAATAAACTTATTTGATATGATTGTTTTTAGGAATTAGTTTGATTGGATAAAATTACATGTTTGTATTTTTTTATTTCTTTCCAATCATATTAAAATGTTATATGCCACTTGATTCATGCATTCATTTCTTCAAAAATTAATTAAAAATAAATGATTTCCTTTATGTCAAGTTTGCATGTGTTGATTCTAATTAATATATGTGTGGCTACTATCATTAGTAATTCCAAATATATTTTTCAAATCTTATAAATAAATGATTATATATGCTATATATGCTAGTTATAAATACATAAGAAATGCAAATGATTATATCTTAAGTATATGGAGTAAAGTACTTTTCTCTCAATATTAAAATTTCAATAGGAATTTACTTCATGTACATAAATCTTTTCAATCAAATGAAACACAACTTTTGCATGGTTTATTCTCCTTTGTTTGTGTGTACATTCATATGTATTTGAGTAAAACAAATAGTTGTCTGGACACCCTGGGAATATGAGGCTTTAAGTAGCTCCAAGGAGGTCATTTGATTATCTCACTTCCCTGGTTAACAATGGCATATACTAGCTCATATCTCTCATTCATGTGTCTATACTTAATTATGGAGTCAAAACCCCTCTTTCTTTTACCAAAAACACATGCATTTGTAATTATTTAAGTGATAGAATTAATTATTCATGTGATTAAAGTTCTCTTTCTTACATTTATGTATGCAAGCTTACATGTTTGAATACAAATGGTATTTAGTCTGGACATCCGGGAATACAAGGCTTTATCTAGCCCCAAGGAGGTCATTTGATTACCTCACTTCCCTAGTTAACAATGACACGTACCTATTTAACTTCATTCCCATGTACTTTTGCATAAGAATTTAGATAAAGATTCAAATTAATATGATAATAGTAATTCAAACAAAAGGAAAAATATAAACTTTAAACATACATGTTCATATTCATCATTTAAGTATTCTAAGACATAATGCATGTATAAATATACTTAGGACTTAGTCATATGCATGTTACATATAAATGTGAAGAAATGAATAATCATGCATTATGTGATAGTAATTAATTCCAATTAATCTTAAGATGCCTTTCTTATTGAATAAGTCTATTTAAAATGAACCTAAACTTAAGATTAATTTAAAATATGTAATATGCCATTCACTAAAAAAAATTCATTTAATTAATTTGCTTTAGACATGGCTTATGGTAGGGATAAAAGAGAGTGATCCTCTTTTTTCTTCTCTTTATAACACTTAGTTGTTGAGTGTAAACCAGGTGGAACAAAAGAAAACATTAAGTGAAAATTCCTAAATCAACTAAATCATTTAAAGTGAAACCATCTTTTATAATTAAATCTCATCTTGCTTAGAAAATTATAACAAAGCCTAGTTAAGGCATACCACACAAACCTTAATGCACACACTTTAGAATTAATTCACCACTTATGTTAGGGCGGTGCATGGAGTGATGTGTGTTTGGTTTTATGATGTATTATTGTAGACTAGATGTTAGGGTGTATGCTTCGTAGACTGGATGTTAAGTCGTGATTATACTAATCATGTTTTTTTGTAGGAGATTATGCTTAAGGGATGCTTACAATAAATATGAATGCTCTCTTTTGCAGGTTGCTTAACCCCTAAGCATAATCTAAGCTAGGACATGTGGACTTTGTTACCCATGTGCAAGGTGCTAAGTCCAAATTATTCATATAATTGCTTGTATGGTGTGTTTAGCTAACACTTATTTTGGGTGTAGTTAGATTTATTTTTCCTATTATTTTAATGTAATTTTGCATTAGAAATTAGGATTAATGTTATGGGGGATTAGAATGAGCAGTGCCTATAAGGTTTTATCTTGGGAGGCCCCGTGATGCCTTTGAGGCAAGCAAATCTAAATGAAAAAAATGAAGGAGACATGAAGATATAAAGATAAGAAGACCCCCATAGCATTTATTCATTTGTATAATTTGTAATTATTATTTCATATACTAAGTTGTATAAGGGTAGAGCTCAGCTACCCATTTCTCTTTTCAGGTTGTACGACAGCACCCGACCGCACCGACCTGTTATTCTTTTGCGTTATATTTATAAAATTGATTGATATTTTGTTTATAATTGTGCAATAGAAATGACATGTCTTTTTATAGTTTCTTCATATATGGTGATTTAATGTGTGGCTTGGATCCGATTAGGCTTAGAAAAAAATAAATTTTCTACCCCAATTACAACTCATAATTAAATTTTCTAAATAACTCATAACCTCATTTAAATCTTAGGTATTAAATTAAAATAATTATAAGATTTAATAACCCTTAACTGAATATTGTGTGCTTAATATCATGCATCCATATTATTTCACTTTTGCTAAGAGAGGGTTTCCATCCTTGCACGATAAGGGATGACTTGGCCTTTGAGGGTCTCTCTTGTGGTGGAAAATACTTATTTCTCTATGATTTAGTCAATAATCTCATTTCAACATGCATTTAGACATATAAAATCCTATGGCCTTTGTCAAAATGAGGTGTCCAAAATCAAATAAAAATTTAAAAGATATGCATTATACTAAGTCATTACTCATACCACTCATGCTCTAGTCTCTTAGAGAGTGTGTTTAAGGACTTTAATTTCTTTCTAAATAATAATACCCAACTATCTCACAAAATTATATGACATGAGAACATGGTTTTAAAGTGTAGGAGGAGTTAGCTGGCTACCACTTCAGGCGATTATAAGTCCATCAGTCATGTAGTTTACCCTCTCTTATGGAAGTAAACCATATACCCATCTTCACTTAGATTTAGGATGTGTTTTGGCCCTCGCTAAAGCTCTCTAGATTTAAGATCTGAGGTTGTTATTTTCTTGGGATACAAGCATAAATCCTCACCTCTTAGGCATTTTCACAATCTTATATTATGGGATTATAAGTCCTAGCCCTCTAATAAAATTTAACTCAAATAATTTTTTTTTTTCAATTTCAAACATATAAATCCTAATCATAGAATATATTGGAATGCTTACTAGGTTTTCTAGTATCATGAGCATTTCTTACTCATTTCTTTTGGCTTTGATAATAAGTCTCTCCTTTTGATCAATCCCATTGATTTTTAAAATATAGTCAATTTATTGGTAATCTATCTTTGAAATATTTGGAGATAATAATTGCCTACTTTAATCGAGAGTATTCCTAAGGAATTCACCTTCCTTCAGATTTAATTAACTATGAGGGGCTTGCCCCATAGGAAATTTTAGAACTTGGTTTAATATTAACCCTACTTTATTCATCCATGTAAAGTAGGGGAAAAATCTCAGGTATATTTGAAGACCCATCATGCCTTAAAAGTTCTTATTAGGTGATTAGGTCTATTGTAGGATGGTGATGTCTATCTTTCGAGATAGTGCACCATTCCTCAATATCATACCCGATCACCTCAATAAGTACACCCTCAGATCTAGTGGTGTCCCTCATACACATATCAAAAGTAAACACCACAGATTTTTCTAGTGACTTGGGGATAGTTCCTCTCTCCATCTCTAGTAGATAATTTTTGTCTCCAAGCATCGATAGTGGACTTGCATTTCATGTGAGTCCAAGACTATCTCTTATTCTATTAACACTTAGCTTATTTCATTATTAAGTAAAGCTAGCCAACATCTTCCAGGTTTTAGGACCTCACTCCTTGTAGGTCTTAGAACCCCTATTGGATCCCCTAATAGGTAAAAAATAAAATTAACTCATGAAAAGAGATGATAAAAATTTAGAACCTCCTTACCACTAGCTTGGTGAGGCAAGGTTCATCTTATATTTAAAAAAATAAACTCTTTTATAGATGTCACTTTCCAAAAGTACTTTTCAAAAATTCACATAACAAATTATCTTGCACAAAATTCATAAGAAACTCTCAAAAAAAGAAAAAAAAAAGAGAGCACAAAACTCATATAACCAAACCACATTTAACAATCCACATGATTGTTACATGGAGGTTCTTTTCAAAATAAAAAATTAATTTTTTTTAAATCCCTTATTTTTGAAAATAGTTATCTCAATTCAACATAACCAAGTTTATTGAATGAAGTTCCTAACTTCAAATAAAATCATGACATAAAATTGAAACTCCACTTAACATATTTCACATATGCTAGAGTTGAAGTTTCCTCTTTTCAAAAATAAAAAATCACACAAAAAATTAAGACATATTTTGAACCCTATCTAACATACCAAAATTTGTTAAATAGGTTTCCCTCTTTCAAAAAATCATAAATACACTTTACTCTTATTTAACATAGCAAATTTGTTAAGAGTGTCATTTTCAAATTATAAACACATTTGGTTTCCTACTTAACATACCAAATTTATTAAGTAAGAACCTCACTTTCAAAAGCAAACATTAATCCTCACCTCTTAGGCATTTCCATAATATTGTATTATGGGATTATAAGTCCTAGCCCTATAATAAAATTCAACTCAAATAAATAATGCTTCTCAACTTCAAACATATAAAGCCCAACCATATAATAAATTGGAATGCTCACTAGGTTTTGTAGTATCGTAAGCATTCTCTACTCATCTCCTTTGGCTTCGATAATAAGTCTCTCCTTTTGATCAATCCTGATTGATATTCTACATATAGCCAATTTATTGATAGTCCTATCTTTCAAATATTTGGAGAAAACAATTGCCTACTTTAATCGAGAATATTCTTAAGAAATTCACCTTTCTTAGGATGTAATTAACTATGAGGGCTTGCCCCCTAGGGAACTTTAGAACTTGGTTTAATATAAATCTCACTTTATTCATCCATGTAAAGTAGGAGAAAAATCTATGGTATATTCGAAGACCCATCATGCCTTAGGAGTCCTTATTAGGTAATTAGGTCCATTGTAGGGTGGTGATGCCTATCTTTCGAGATAGTGCACCATTCCTCAATGTCATACTTGATCACCTCAATAAGTACACCCTCAGATCCCCGTGGTGTTCCCCATACACATCAAAAATAAACACCACAAATTTTTCTAGAGACTCTACGGACATTGGTGTCACGACGCCGCGCCCTCGAGTATTTGAGTTATAAGAGCAGCACTGGAACGTTCTAACAAAATCCCATGATGCCACTGTGCTAGAGCATCAGCATCGCGACACCATACCCATGTATCGCTTGAAATATGACTTTGTTGACCTCACTTTGGAGTGAGCTCTAAACCTCCTCTTTTTAGACTTAGGACTCTTCTAGACACTAAGAACCCCTTAGTCATAAGACACTTCTAGTGATTAGGAGAACACTTAATCTAAGCCTAGAGACTTAGAAGGGTTAATCATAGAATTAAACCATGACTTAGGACTTAAGAAAATCACCTATCCTATAACCTAAACCTAATCTAGATACACTTTCTCAAATCAAACCTAGATTTAAATCTCAAACTAAACCTCAAATTCAAATTCAAATTCCAGATCTAATTCCAAATTTGACTCAAAATGATTGAAACCCAAAATCAAGTCAAATCAAAATTCTTCCTAAGCCCTATGATTTATCTTATAGATTTAACTTTAGCCAAATCCAAATCAATCCTAATTCAATTGATTTTCTCAAAGATCAATTCAACCCCTCGATCAATTTATTAAATTCAAACTCAAAGTCAACTTCAAATCATGATCCGAACTTAAATCCAAACCCTTAAGCCAATTTCATGGACTTAGCCAAATCCTATCCAAATTAACTCAAAATCAATGGATTTTCTCTTAAATCAATCATTCATTCATTTATCTACCCAAATATAAATGAAACCTACATCATCAATTCAAATCGAAGCCAACCCAAGTCAAACCCAACCTAGCCCTTTTGACTTGAAAATTTCAAATGAGCTAAAATCCATTATACTCCAAATTGATTATTGTTGAATTTCTATTTCAATCCAGACTTCATATATAAGTTTAACTAAACTCGAATCAAACAAAAACAAAACTAATTAGCCCACTTAGGTTCACTTAACCCAAAGTGACCTAAAGGACCCATTTGAGTGAACTTTTAATCCAACCCAAATTGGATTGAACTAAGCTCACCAAAACCTTCCATTATGATTGTTGATCACCCTAGGATGATCAATTGCAATCAATTGGGTCAAACCAAGTCAACTTAGTCATTTGACCGAGTCAACCCTTAGCTAAAATGAACTATAACTAGCCAAAACTCATCATATATCAAATTGATTGAAACCAATGATTGAATCAACCCAAAATCAATATTTAAATGTGACTTGACCACCAATTGAGCCAAACCAAGCCCAATAGGCCATTTAATCTAAGTTGACCCAAATTAGCTTAAAGGACCAAATTAGGACAAATCATGACAAGCCAAATAGATGACAATCCAATGGATCCAAGTTCATTCAAATTGATTATTGAACTTGACCAAAGCAAATATCTAATTTGACCTATTAGTCAACTTGACCCAACCTAGCCCAAATTGACCTAAAGGGTCAAATTAGCCAAAATTCAAATTAAATTCAAATTGATTTAAACCAAAGACCACATTCATCTTCAATTAGATAATTGAACATGAATCAACCCATAACCCAAATCTATTTGGCCAATTTTAGTCAAATCGGTCAACTTGACACATTTTGCTCATTTGATTTCAAATTAGGCAAAATCAATTCTAAGCCAAATTAAATCAAATTGATCATATCAAAACTCTTCAAATCATCATTTGAACTTAATGTAAGCCTTGGTTCGACCTAATTTGACAACCTAACCCTATATGACCCAAATTGAGCTAAATCCCTTGAAACCAAGCTACCCATTGGGGGCTGATCAAACCTAACCCAAACCCATTTGGGATTAACCCAAAATCAACCCAACCCAATTAAATCTCTCATGGATCCTCCCTCACATAAGATTTTCCCCAACTTCATTTAATTCTTTCCATCACATGCATTCAACTCCTTCCAATTGATGGCATTCAAGGTAGCTTATCATATGATAGTGTTGACCTCATTTTTAGGATGAACTCTCAACCCCCCCCGTCCATCTTAGACATAGGGCTCCTCTTAGACTTTAAGAGTTCCTTAGTCTTAAGACACACCTAGTGATTAGGTGGACACTCAACCTAGCCCTAGAGACTTAGAAGAGTTAGCCATAGGAATAGGTCATGCCTTAGGGGGTGTTAGGAAAGTTTGCCTACCCTATAGATCAATCCCACATGATTGAAATCCATGATCAATTTCAAATGATTGAGGCTTATGATTGAAATTCCAAGTTCAAAATATTTCTTAAGTCTTTTGATTCTCTCTTAAGGACTTAGCCTAAATCAAATCTAAATCACTTCAAATTCATGAAATTCTATCATAACCCATTTATATTCTCATTTATATTCACATATATAAATGAAATATAAATTGAAATCAATCAAACTAAATCCTAAAATTCAAATCCAAATAAAAAATCTTTCCAAAGTCCTTTGATTCCCTCTCATGGACTTAGCTTAAATCAAATCCAAATTCACTTCAAACTTAAGAAATTTTCTCACAACCCATTTATATTCACAATTATATTCACATATATAAATGAAATATAAATTCAAATTAATCAAACTAAATCCAAAATTCAAATCCAAATGAAAAATCTTTCCTAAGTCACTTTGATTTCCTTTTAAGGACTTAAATTAAATCAAGTTCAAATCACTTCAAATTCATGAAATTTTCTCATAAACTATTTATATTTATATTTATATTCACATATATAAATGAAATATAAATTCAAACAGCCAAAATTAACTCCAAAAATTAAACTCAAATTCAATCAAAATCCAACCTAAGCCTTTCAAGTCAAAATCTTGAACTTAGCCAAATCAATTTCAAATCAAGCCAAACTCTTAATTTTTTCTTCATGATTTAATCAATCCTTCAATGATGAATCTAAATATAAACATAAACTTCAATCACCAAACCAAAACTAAATCCAAAAATCAAACCCAAGTCAAACTCATGTTCACCATTTTGAACTTGAAATTGTCAAATGAATCAAAACCCATTTGACTTCAAACCACTTGCAAATGGATTATATTTCAATCACAAGTCCATATGTGACTTCAATCAAACTCAAATCAAGCTTTGACCAAGCCATTTGACCTACTTAGGCTCACTTGACCCAAAGTGACCTAAAGTATCCTTATGAGTCAAATTCTAATTCTAACCAAATTGGATTGAACAAAGCCCACCTAAGCCTCTCATCATAAGATGATCAATCACTCAAATTGGGTCAAACCTAAGGGTTGACTAGGTCAACACTTAACCAAAATCCACCATGGGCTAAATTGATTGAAACCATTGATCAAAACTCATTCATGATTAATGTTTGGACTTGACCAAGTCAACATTTGAGCCTAACCTAGCCCAATTGGCCACTTGACCCAAGTTGACCCAACTTGACCTAAAAAGTCAAAATGTGTCAAAACTTGATCTAAGCCAAATTGATTGAAACTAATGGGTCAAGTTCATTCCAAAATGATTGTTGAACTTGACCAAAGCCTCAATTGGCCAACTAGACTGCCCAATTGACCATGAACCCAACTTGACCTAAAAGGTCAAATTGAGCCAAACTCAAATATAAACCAAATTGATTGAAACAAAGATACCAATCCATTTCAAATGACCAACCAAACATGAACCAACCCATGACCTAACCCAAATAGGTCAAATGGGTCAATTTGGTCAACTTGACTCATTTGACCTAAATGAACTCAATTGAACCAAAATCAAATATAAACCAAATTGAATCAAACCAAAGTCACCAAAATATTTCAAATGATCATATGACTTGACCTAACCCTTAGTTTGATCCAATTTGGCCAATTGGTCAACTTGATCCAACTTGATCCAAGTTGACCCATTTTGACCTAAATGGGTCAACATGAGCCAAATCAAATCAACCCAGCTCCAAATTCAATGAAACTTGACCTAACCCATTTTTCAATCATACCAAACATATTCAAATTCGAACCCAAGCCAAATGACCATTTTACCCCTAGGCCATAGGGTAAAGTTTTGGCCAAATTCACTTGGAAATTTGGTCAAATCCTCTTCATGACCACACCCTCTTGGACCAAGTGAACATTAGTGGGTGCACAATGGGTTTGGGTCACCCAACCTAAAGGCTAAACCACTTTGCATGAATGGACACATGGAATCCCTCCTCCACTTGAATTATGCACATGGAGCTTCACCACTCCATTCCTCTTGCCAAACCAAATGCAAGGACACTCCTAACAGCCTAACAAACCCACTCAAGGTGGTCAATTGGATCAAAATGGTAAGCTCCTTTATGGCTGTCTGATTGCTCTGGGGGGAGATATACTCCCCCTAATTTCACTTAAATTTTATTCTAGCACACTCGATTGAACTTAGGGAAGCCAGAGCAAGCATTTGGAACTCTCCCCAAGCTCTCTCAAGTAACTTGAACTTCTCCATTTCTTAATTTCTCAAACTAAAAATAGGGGAACTCAAGCTGAAATCCAACTTACTCCACACTCAATACCAAGCCAATTCCTTCTTTGAGCACCCTCAGAGGATCAAATCAAACTCACTCCAAGATTCATTGAAGTTTCTAACCTAAAGGAGGAGTACTCTTGACCAAGATCGAGCTCAAGTGAAGGTGAAGTTGGCCTTTAAGAAGATCCATCCAATTTCAAGGCCTCAAAACTTCAGCAAAGCTTCATCTTCACTAGACGAAGCTTCTCCAAGGGAATCGACGGGTGATAGCCTCCGGCGAGGTAAGCCATTAAACCAAGCTCAATTTAGCCATGGTCTAGTCCTTTGTGAAGTGAAATTTTAACTCATGAGAATCTAGCAGTTAGATGTGATCTTGCATGGTGATGGTGTGGTTTGAATTTGAGATCAATCCTAGCTCAATCGAGCTCAAATCATGCCAAGGAAGATGGATGGTGGCCATCTCCCGTAGGCGATCTCAGGGAAGAATCATGGGGAGTCCATCCGTGCATTTTGGATGCACGATCATGATTAAAATTCGTAGGATCCACAGATTATCCAAGAATCATGGATCTAATCCCTCCAATCCATCATCGATGGTGGAGAAAGCATAACACCGCCGTGGCTACGATGTGACAACTTAAGTGATCATTCTCATTGTGCCACATGGAAAGCACGCGCCGTGTCAGCCTCCATGTGGCGCCGATGAGATTAGTCACATAATTAGGCTATTTAATTATCTAATTAAGCATGGAAACTTCAATTATTCATATCTAAATGTAAAATCAAAAAAATATGAAATAAATGGCATATGAAAGATAATTGAATGTAGAATATTATAAAATTAATTTTGATGGATTTTGAATAGTGTTATTATCTGAATTTAGGTTTTATTGGGTATTTAATTTGATTACCCTCTGATTATTTTGTTAATCAATCTCAAACTTCTCATGTGTATTTAATAAGATGACTTCTGGCTCCCCTAATTTTCTTGGGATTTATTAATAATTTAAATAGGGTAATTGCTGGATTATTTCTAATTGCTCTCTTAATGTAATTAAGCCTAATTAAGTGTGTAATTAGTGGATTAATATTTTTATTAGTTGATTTAGGTTTGTTTAAATGAATTGGAAGTTTAGGGAATAATTTTGGGATATTTTTCTTAAGCTATTCCTTTAACCTCCCCTCTTTCTTCCTTAATCCAAATTCAATTAAGGATTAACCCACTAATTACTTACCTAATAAATTTGATAAAATTCTAAAACCTTCTAGAACTTAACTAATCCAACTTGGGTAGATGCTTAGATGTTCAATAACCTATGTACATTAAGAAAATCAAAATCAAACTCACATGTGTGAGAGAGGTTATGAAAGTACTTAAATTAAACCTTTTAGTTTAATTAATCATAAATCATGAGCTAATTGCATTTGGCCCCTTTTCTTTCTTAGTACATTGCTGATTTAAATTCCTTGTGTGGTTTTATGTCATATCATTGGCTCATAATTATTTGATTAAATATGCTAAGGTGGTATAGATAATAGATAATTAACACACTTAATTCATACCTTAACCTAATCAAAATATAAAAATCATCTAATCATCTAAAGATTAAACTAAAATTCCATACATGAGGAAAATGGGTTAGGACCAAAATTCTTTCACATTTCTAAATCAAACATAAAACAAATTCAAAACAAAAATCACAATAAACAAACTTTGATTCACTTTGAACTTTCTTATTTCATAGGATTATCTTTAGGAATTAATTAGGGTGAATGAATTTACATTACTTTCATAACTTTATTTCTTTTCTAGTATGATAAATGTGTGTGTCATATGAAATTCATGCATTCATACTTTTTTAAAATCAAATTAAAAATGAAATATTTTTTTTATGTCAAATTGCATGTTTTGGCTAAAGTAAAATATGAATGGCTATTATCACTACTAAATCCAAAACTATTTTTAAAATCTATAAATCAAACACCTAAAATTGAAAGTGTGCTACTTATAATTATTTATAAGCTTGCATGTGGATATAAATATGAAGATGCATAGTGTTTCTTTCCTTCTTTTTTAGCATAGTTTTGAATAGGATTTGAAAAGTGTATAATTCATTTGAAAAGAACACAACACTTGCCTAACACCATTCCTATCCATTCCTATGCTATTACCTAAGAAGGAAATCCACACTTATACAGATAAATTGCATAAATAAAATAGATAAAGAAATACAAACTTTTTGCATCTCTTTTTCCATTCATTTCTTTTGTACATGTGTTTTTATTTAAGGAAGGTGGTATATTAGTATAGACAACCCGGGGTTTCAAGGCTTTAAGTAGCCCTAAGTAGGCCTTGTACCTTACACCCTCGGTGCTAACAATGATGCTGTACTCACTTATGCCTTTCATACATACACATGTGCATGTGAATAATGGATAAAAGAAACCTCTCTTTTCTACTTAATGAAAATCATGCATCATAAAGCATTCCAATTTTCTTAAGTAACATTTCTCAGCATTCATCATAAAGTGTGCTAAAGATTTCTATTTGTATGTATAGATATGCTTAGGATTCATTCATATGCATGTTATACATGTTGGGAAAGAAATGAAGTGAGTATTTTGTGATATTAATTTACTTTACTTAATCTTAAAATGCCCTTTTTTAATAGGTTTGTTTAGGAAAAATATAAACTTAGGATTAATTAAAATACATAATAAAACATTCACTAAGAAAAATCAAACATGAATGTGCTTTAGAACTTACTTAAGGTGGGGAAGGAAAGAGAAGTTCTCTTCTCTTTTCCCTCTCTTTACAACCTTTAGTAATTAAGTAGGTCCATTTAAACCAAACAAAAAATCATCAAATAAAATTAACCCAAATCAACTAAATAACTTAAATGAAACTACCCATTAAGTTGAACACTTTCATACTTAGGAAATCTAGGCCTTAAAGCCATGGCTAAGCATACAACACAAACCTTTAAGGCACACACATTAGACTAAGTCACCATTTCTAGCTTTAGGTTAGGGTGGTGCATGGTTTGATGTTTACTTTTATTTTGTGATTTATTATTTCTAGTTTGGATGTTAGGGTGAATGTGTGTAGAATGAATGGTAGGGCTATCTTAGTCTAACCATTATCTTCTGCAGGGGATTGTGCTTAAGGGGCACTATAATAAAAATATAAATACTTTTGCTGTGCAGGTGCTCATACCCCTAAGCATAATCTAATAGGCTAGGAGGACTTGGTTACCTATATGTAGGGTGTTAATTCTAATATACATGCTTGGGATTTGGGTTTGTTTAGCTAATCTCTATTTTGCAGGTGTTAGTTAGATTTACTTTTCCTCTTCATGTTATTTTGTAATTAGGATTTTGGAATAAATGTTATAGGGGATTGGGATGAACATTGGTCATAAGATCTCATCTTATGTACCATGTGAATCTTTTAGAGCAACCACCTTCCTACCATCCAAAAGAAGGAGACAAAAGAAGAAAGAAGAAAGAAGAAAGAAAAAAGAAGAAGAAATGAAGACCCCATAACATGAATTTCCTTACTTGATCATAAATTAATTCATTTGTAATATGGGTTATATAATAGAAGAGCTCAGCTACCTAATTTATTTTTTTTTGGGTTTGTGCGGTGGTGCCCGACCACAAATGGCCTTTTATTCTTTTACATTATCTTTATAAAATGTTTGATGTTTTGTTTAGCTTGTGCCTTAAGATGGCATGATTTTCTAGTTTCTTTCTTACTTTGATGTATGGCCTGGATGATGATTAGGCTCTTAGAAAAAAATAAATCTTCTACCAAATTAATCAACTCAAAATTAAAAATAAACAACTCATAACCTCCCCTAAAGCTTAGGCTAAAAATCAAGATAAAAGAATTAGTAGCCCCTTAGTTGGATGAGTATTTCTTTTCTAACATTATGCATAAAAACAAATTATCTCACTCTTGATTGGAAGGCTTCCACCTTTTCCAGAGAACTTGGCTTGACCTTTGAGAGCCATGGTGGAAACACACCTCCCCTTCTCACTGATTTTGGCCCATAATCTTATTTCTCATGCATTAGGCATATGGGTCCTATAAGCCTGAGTCAAATGATTGTCCAAAAATAAAAGTAAAATGTGATATGTTTTGCATTAGAACTAGGTCATTTTTCATTCCCTTACATGATCATTCTCTTAGGGAGTGAGTTTAAGGACTTAATCTCTTTCTAAAATAAATAACAACCTAGCTATCTTGCACAAAGCATATGACTTTCCTACATGAATTTAAAATCATAGGAGGAGTTAGTTGGCGACCACCCCAGGCGGTTGTAAGTCCAAGCAGTCGGGTGGTTTGTCCTCTCTTGTGGAGGCAAACCAAATACCCATTTTCACCCTAGATTTAGGTCATACTTTTGGCCCTCGCTAAAGCTCCCTAGATTTAGATTTTGAGGTTGCTTCTCCCTTCTATTGGTCATAAGTATAAATCCTCACCTCTTAGGCAATTTTATAACCTTGTATTGTGAAATTATAAGCTTTAAACTTCTAATAAAAGTTCAACTCAAATAAATAATTCAATTTCAAAAATGTAAAGCCCAATCATAGGGTAGTTTGGGATGCTTACTAGACTTCTTAGGATCTTAAGAATCCCTTAGTTATTTCCATTTGGCTTCTATAAGGACTCCCTCCTCTTGATCGATCCCACTTGACTTTCTAAAAATAAATCAATCGATTAATAGTTCTACCTTTTTGAAATCTTTGGAGACAACGATCATTTGCATTCATCGAGAGTATTCCTAAGAAATCTCATTCCTTAGGATGTAATTAACTATGGAGGCTTGCCTCCATAGGGAACTTAATGAATCAGTTTAAATTAAACCCTACTTTACTTTTTCATGTAAAGTAGGGGAAGAAATCTCTGGTACATATGCAGACCCATGTCCATAGGAGTCCTTATTGAGGTGATTAGGTCCATTGTAGGATGGTGACTTCTATCTTTGAGATAATACACCTCTCCTTAATGTCATACTCGATCACCCTAATAAGAACATCTACTGATCTACGTGGTGTCCAAATGCACAAAAGAGTATATTTTTATCTTCATTTTATTCCACATAGATTGAAGATGGAAGTATACACTTAGAAAAATGAAAATTTTTTTATCACAGATTTTTCTAGCGACTCTGCTGGGGAAGGTTCCTCTCTCCATCTTTGGTAAATGATCATTGTCTCAAAGTATTAATAGTGGGTTTATACTTTATATGAATCCAAGCCTATCTTTCTTTCTGTTGGCACTTAGCTTATTTCAACCTTAAGTTAAGCTAGCCAACATCTTTAGGTTTTATGACCTCACCCGTGTTGATCTTAAAACCCCATTGGTTTCCCAATGAGTGAAAATAAAAGTTTAATAAAAAAATTAATTAAAGACCTCCTCCTTACCATTTTTATGGTAAGAAAAGGTTCATTCTAAAATAATAAAGACAAAATAAATCCTTCATAAAAATCTTGTCTTTCAAAAAGCACTCTTTCAAAATGCACATAATAAAATATTTTGCACAAAACTTTTTCCTAAATCGCCTTCATCTAACAATCTTCATGATTGTTATATGTAGGATTATCTTTTCAAAAATAAAATTCCAACAATCACATTTTCTAAAAGCACAAATGAACTTCTTCACTCGATTCATTTTGCTGAAGACTTCATTTTCAAAAATAAAATTCCAACAATCATGTTTCCAAAAGCATAAAATTTGAAGACGGGCCTTTCCATTCAATACATCCAAATGTGTTGAATGGATATTACATCTTCAAGCAAAATCACAACTTTGAAATTCCACTCAACACATTCCACTTGTGTTAGGTTGGAATTTTTACATTTTCAAAAAAAAGTATATATGAAACCTCTCCATTCAATATACCCACATTTATTGAATGGAGGTTTCATTTCCAATCAAAATCAAAAATAAACTTCCAAAAAAAGCACATATGAATATCTCCATGCAATATGCCCAAATTTATTGAATGGAAATTTCATGTCCAAATAAAATAACATTATTTTGAAATGGTACTTAACATATTCCATATATGATTAGGTTGGGATTTCCTCTTTCAAATAATAAAAAAATAATAATAATAATCACATGCAAAAATACATCCTTGGAAAATGAAACATAATTGATTTCCATCTTACATACCCAAATGTATATAATGGAAATCTCTTTTCAAGATCAACAAAAATAAAATTTTTCAAAACATATTTGGATCTTCATTCTAGCATACCCCATTTGCTAAAATAAAGTCTCCCTTTTTCAAAACCAAAAATTTGAAACACATTTTTAGAATTTCATTTAGCATACTCAAATTTGAAAATGTCCATTCCACAAAATTTTCAAAACACTTTTGGAACTTCATTCTTTAGCATACCATATTTGCTAAAGTAAAGTCTCCATTTTCAAAACAAAATCAAAACACAAAAAAAAAATTAAACACATTTTGGAAATTCATTTTAGCATACTCAAATTTGCTAAGTGAAATTTCCATTTCACAAAATTAAAGAAATACATTGGAACTTCATTTTAGGATACCATATTTGCTAAAGTGAAGTCTCCATTTTTTTTAATCAAAATCAAAAGAAACACATTAGGAATCCATTAACATATTTAAATTTCCTAAGGATCCTACTTTTCAAAATCAAATTAAAATCAAAAGAAACACATTAAGATTTTCTTAGCATACTCAAATTTGCTAAGAGTCCTATTTTTTCAAAAATTTCCAAAAAAAAACACACTTGGATTTCATCATTTAGCATACCCAAATTTGCTAAATGAGGACTCCATTTTTCAAATCACAAAATGATTCAAAAAATAAAGCAAACAAAGAAACAAAATGAAGAAATTATTTTCAAATATCTCACTTAGCATACCAAATTTGCTAAGTGAGTAAATTCTGAAAATCACAAAAAAAAAAAAAAGAAGCAAATTGACCCTTTACTTTAACATACCCAAATTTGTTAATTGAAGGGTCCTCAAAATCAAAATCAAAACTCAAATATGAACCTATGGAAGCATCTCTTCAAAAATATTTGAACCCATTTTCAACATATCCAAATTTGTTAAAAGTGGGTTCTACATCCAAAAAAAAAAAATCCTCTTTCCAATCAAATCTGAAAATCTATTCTAAATCATTTGAGCTAGACTTAACATTTTCAAAATATTGAGTATGGGTTCAAATTCTAAATTCAAAATTCAAAATCAATAGAAATCTGATTCAAGTTTATTTTTAACATTGCAAACTCTCATTCATCGATAGTTTCAGTTTCAATCTCAGTTCGATTTTCAGTTGATAGAAATGATAGCACCCAAATATATTTTCATGTTTCCCCATGGGATAGACTTGGTCCTGGATCAAGCCGGCCTTCCTTGCTCTAACTATGCCCATCTCATCCACTTTGGATGAGGTTTGAGGGGGACGAGGATTACTTGAGAGGGCACTCCCCTCACCACTATTAGTAGGAGCATAGTGACCGGGTAGAAGCTGGTCATTCATTGACATGCCATTGGATTCTAATATTCCCTCATTGAAGAGGAAGTGGTTGGTTCTTAAAAGCTCATTAGTACAGTGCCGTGCAAGGCGCTTGTTATTTCATGCTCAGTGAGGAGCACTCACTCATTAGCACCTTCCAAGGAGATAGCTCCCCTGATCCCAAGGATTATCTCCCCTACTTCTAAGGTTAGGTCTAGTTCTTACTATGCTTGCCACACCAAGATCCAAAGGAGGTACAAGAATCGCATGATAAAGAGGTACCATACTTGCATCGCTAAGGAGATGGTGGCAGCTACATGGTCTGTTGTTGAGAAGTTGCCCACTTTAATTTCCCCCTTGGTTACAGTGAACCCATTCCATCCTCTCTAGGTATCAGAGAGGATGAAAGAGGATCCTAACCTCCACCCGGTTCAATTTAGTGACCCCGTGAGTAGAGGTTATATGCTAGCCTCTGTTCTGCCAAGTTGGTGGAGCCTATGGATGATTTGAGTCCAGGGTTCAATTTTATTTGAGATTTGTTATCCTCAGTGTGGGAAGTATCATTGGCAAGAGAGGCCAGAGCTCACTCACCTCATCGTGAGAGGTGGAGGTTTAGTCGATAGTTATGGCCCTCAGACTCATTGATTTTTCTGACGTGCCACCGGCCGATCATAAAACAATATTCTGCTCATGGGGACTACCCATCACAGGAGGAGAGCTCTTATTCTGAGAGAGTCGACGGTGTCTCCACCACACCGCTCTACCCCCCATCCACCATCGCCTATCCATTTTTTAGCATCTCCATTTCTCCAAAGGCCATGAAGGCCACATCTGGCGAGAAGAGGACCCCGTTGGTGATCCAACTATGGCCAAGGGATCCCACTCCATCTACACCTACTGTGGCAGGGTCGAGCTCTCCTACTCAACCTTCCGCCCCAATTTTGGTGCGGAAGGAATGATGACCCTGAAGCATAGTGGTCATCCCTTCACCACCACCACCAGAAGTGACATAGAAGATGATTACAAGTTGAGAGGGTGGCAACCCTTGCACTATGATGATAGATCCTCTAGAGTGTCACCCCACATGTAGTGGATAGTCATGAGTGTATTTCTTCAGCAGTCCAGGTTGATTCTCTAAGGGGAGGTCCTGCTCACAAGACATGATAGTGATCCCACCATTGGTCACCAAGTCATTTATGCTAGTTCGAGGGATCTTCTAGTTGATATAGTAGCTCATTCATGGAGAAGAAGGAGATCCTAGATAAGATGAGGAGAAGGTCAGCTTTGATCCTAATGAAGATGATTTGTTGGGAGCCTCAGTAGGGGTTTGTATGGTAGATACCAGGGGTTTCCTCCTTAAAGAGCAGCAGACTATGGAAGGTGATGAGGCCGAAGCAGAAGACACACCCACTCAACAACACCTCATAGCATAAAAGTAGAAGATGAAAAGATAGATAGATGGAGAAGAGGCTCAAGATCTCATAGCTTGTTAGCATTATAGAACCAAGCCCCAGTAGTTCATCTTACCATAGGTGAGACTAGTCAGCTAGAGTTGATGCATGTCTTAGACCCAGCCAAGACTTTACCTCTAGTAGAGTAAGGTAGCACCAGCATGTATAGGAAGGTAGTGGACAGTACCTCCATACAGGAGAAAGACATCAAGTCCATGGTTGAGCAGCAGGGGAAGGAAACATTGGCTCAAGCCTGAGGAGGATCATCAGTTCCAAAGGGTAGAGCCTACCCGAAGGAATTCGATGCAATCTAATATCCTAAGGGTTTCGTGCCACATTCCTTCAAGAGTTTTGATGGAAGTGGAACCTGAGGCACACATGCATTTCAAAGCTAGTTGTTGCAATGCTGGTGGCAGTGATGCTTTACTCTTCTGTCTCTTTGTCAGTAGCTTAGTAGGAATAGCTTTTGATTGGTATGCTGAACTTCCTAATGGTTCAGTAAAGACTTTTGCTGAGTTGGACCAACTCTTTATCAAGAAGTTTACTGGAGCTTAACAAAGGGTCATTATTGGCAATCTCGTTGTGGTTCAATAAAATCCTGGTGCATCCTTCATTGATTACATTCTTAGATGGCATAATTTGAGTATAAAATACGAACCACAGCTGTTTGAACAGCATGCCATTAAGATTCTGCTTAAGAATATCCATGGCCTGGTCGCTTTCATTCTCAAAGGTTTCACCATCAAAACCTTTGAGAAGTTAATCAAAAAGATGGTTCGCTTGCAAGGATAAGCCAAATAATTACCTTCTTCAGATCTACTAATAAAGCCAAAGTTGCTTCCTCCTCCTCTACCACCATTGAGGTAGCCTTGCGGGCCAATAACACCCCTATGGCTACCCTCCCTCCCTCACCACATCATCAAGATCACATACCACCAGTAGCTATGGTCTACCTACTCTTTGGATAAACTTAATAAGCTTATTCATTTAAGAGGGAGGTAATTGAAGATCTTTAAGAATCTTTAAAGAAGCCTATTTTAGCTTCATTTAGAGATCGAAAGTGGGCAAAAGCCATGATCCTAACTTTTGCCCCTTCCACAGATGTCATAGGTCATTTTTGGAAGATTATTTCACATTTAAGGATTGGCTTGAATATAGCTTCAAGACTAGTGTTATAGTCATCCCGAAGGAATACCTTGTGGAACAACCATCCAGTTCCATTAGGGTAATCCTTGGGGATACTTATGATCCTTCCAAAACCAAAGAAGATTGGATATCTCCTTATTTAAAACCTTTAATAAAAGTATATCAAAGATCAAGAAACTTTTCTTATAGGTGTCTGAGTCAGCTCAAACCTCAAACATCAAGGAAGGTTTGGTTGCTGCAACTCAAGGAAAGGGGAGCTCAGATGTGCCAACCCGAGATAGCCTAGTAGTAATCACCACCCAGTCCATTCCACCACCAGCTACCACATTAATTACCGCTACTTCAACTAGTTCTTCTTCTTCTAGTAGACATCTTGTATCGACGGATGAGGGCATCAAATCCCTCACCCCTCTTAATTTACTTGATTTCTACTTTGTACCTTCTATCAAATCCAAGAAATTAAAGAATAAAGCTAGCTTGAATTACATCTGTGTCACTTCTCATGGGTTGTCTGAATCTATTCTAATAACTCTTCAAGTCAAAAATAACTACAACATAATTTCCTTCCATTGAGTTAGATTTTCCTACTCAATACCAATGGGTTCACCTGAGATAGACTTGGAATTATCTGATTCCAAGGGTCCCATAAGAGAAGTTGTAGGTGAGCATGATGTGCATGTAGAACCTTCCATTACCCTGCCACAAGAGATCACCGAAGTCAACCTCCGTAGAGGCAATGTTCTACCTCTTAGGGTAGCACCTTAAGATAGAGCGAAACAAGTCATTGGTTCAGAGGATCGAGAAGCCCCTCCACAAGATGCTCCACCCTTGGATATGCTTGTGGAGGATCAGCCCAAGGTGGACTGTAATGTCCTCTCTCACCTAACAAAGCTATCATCTAAACTAAGTATATACGATGCCTTTGTCTTATCCAAAGAGATGAGGGAATCATTCAAGGCTCTCCTTGATCCTAAGATATGCTTAGCTTAGTTGATCACTATTGGTGAGGAGGCACATTATTCCAGAGAAGCCTAGGGGATCACTTTCATAGATGAAGACATTCTGGAGAACATGGAGCATAACTGTCCCCTCTACATTATAGTTGATATGGGGAGATTCAGACTTGCCAGAGTTCTCATTGATCCAGGTGCACTGATGAACTTTATGAGTCTAAAGACCCTTGCCTATTTAAGGATCGACATATCCACACTCCGAGGAGATCAAATGATCATGAGAGGATTCAATGAACAAGGCGAGCGGGCTTTAGGTTCCATAGTGTTACCTTTGGAGATAAGTGACTAGAAGACTGAAGCCAAGTTTTATATCATTGATTTGAATACTTTGTTCACCGCTTTGCTTGGTAGGCCTTGGATACATCAGAACAAGATAATTCCATCCTCCCTCCATTAGTGCATCAAGTTCAGGAAGGATGGGATTGGTACTGATGAAAAGTCTTTAGAGAGGTTGAGATATATGAGGATGCAACCTACTATCTTTCTCGAAATACTCTTTCTCATGAACTTGGACAAAACTCAAATTCAAAAGAAAAAGAAAATGAAGCAAAAAAAGAAAAGGCAAAAGAAAAAAGAAAAGAAATGTGAAAATCCAAGTGAACAAGAAAGGAAAATTGAAGAAGAAATAGAGCCACATATGACATTTCCACCCACAGTTCATTCCTTCATATGGACATGTGGGTATCTGTAGAGGTAGAAATAGAGGGTTGAGAAGACTCGGTTGGCCATCACCAATATAGGTTATGTTCCAAATCATGAGTACCCATACTATTCATAGACTTAAATGAAATTTGAGGATGAGTCTAATGTGATATACCCAACCCCCTCGGTTTCATTGGAGGTGACACTCCGGACAATGATGAAGATTAATGGGACAAAGCAAAATATTCGAATTAGATGTATGTAAAACTATCAGGCATGAGTTGGGAACCTTAGCTTTAACCTCACTTTCACCCTAAAAAGTTGAAGGTTTGGTTCCTCATATATGGTCTAAGCATAGGCCAAAATATTTTGAGAAGCTGTGGAACAATATAGGGAGGGAAGCACAATCAAGAGCAGGACTATGATTTGGTACAGTAGGTCCAGTCGATGACGACGATTACTACTTAGTTATTACCAATCATTGGGAGTCTGATAGGTTCTTTTCACACAACACCACCTGTTATGAGAGTGTGATTTTAGAAATTTTAGATGATCCAGGTGATCTCTAAATCAAGGATTCACCACCAAAATTTGAAGAGGAGATCCATTCAATAATTGATAAGCTTAAATAATCAACCTCGGGATAGAAGAAAATCCACGCCCGACATACATCAGTTCATTGTTGAATGAAGAAGAAACCAATGACTTAATTAGGCTATTTACCGAGTTTAAAGACTGCTTTGCATGGAGTTATGAAGAGATCCCCAGATTATCTCCTGACATAGCAATCCACAAGCTAGCAATAGATCCTAGAGCTAACCCTATCAAGCAAGCTCCTAGACGCATGCGATTAGAAATCGAACAACATGTCATTTCTAAAGTTAATAAATTGATCGATGGTGGTTTCATCAGGGAAGAAAAATACTCTACCTAGTTAGCCAGTGTCATCCCACTTAAGAAGAAGAATGGCCAAACTTGCATTTGCATCAATTTCAGGGACTTAAATAAGGCATTTCCTAAGGATGAGTTTCCTCTTCATATACTAGAATTAATGGTGGACAACGCCTCATCTCATGTAGTTTTCTATTTCATGGATGGGTCATCTGGCTATAACCAAATCAAGATGGCCCCCGAGATGAAAGAAACATTGCTTTTCAAACCCCGATCAAAATCTATTGTCATAGGGTCATGCCTTTCGACCTTAAAAAATGTGGTGCTACATACCAATGGGCCATGACTAAGATCTTCAACGAACTCATCCACCATCTAGTTGAGTACTATGTTGAAGATATAGTAGTCAAGAGCAGAGAAAAGGAAGATCATCTCTTTGACTTTAGAGTAGTTTTTGAATGTATATAATAATATAACCTCAAGTTGAATCCCCTGAAGTGCATTCGGAGTAGTTTCGAGAAAATTCTTTGAATTTGTTGTCTGACACCGAAGAATAAAAATAGATCCAGAAAAGATCAAAGAAATCTTAGAAATGCCACCTTCTAAGAGTTTAACTCAACTTAGAGCTTTCCAAGGATGGTTGGCGTATTTGAGATGCTTTATTTCCAACCTATCAGGGAGATGCAATCCATTTTTAGCACTTGTCAAAAAGGATGCCAAGTTCAAGTGAAAAGTGTCAGCATGCTTTTGAAGATATCAAGCAGTATTTGGTGAAGTTTCTAGTTCTAGTAGCCCCTATCCTGGGTAGGCCACTCATTCTTTACACTGCTGCATTGGATGACTCTATTGGTGTTCTGTTGGCCCAAGCCAATGATGAAAGGAAGGAGAGTGCTCTATACTACCTCATCCATCATCTGATTCTAAGCGAACTATCCACCTATTGAGAAACATTACTTAGCTTTGATCTTTGCATCCCAAAAGCTATACACTATATGCTTTCTCATAAGGTAAACTTGATCTCCAGAACCAATCCACTACAATATCTCATGACACGGCTAATGCTATCTGGACATTTGGCACGATGGTCTATGATTCTCTTGTAGTTTGATATCACATTCGTACCCCTTCGTGTAGTAAAAGGACAAGCACAGGAGAATTTCTTAGCAACACACCCACTTCCTGCAGATTCTCTGCTTAGTGATGATCTCCCCGATTAATAAATCATGAACTTAGGCAAAGTTGATAACCGCCGATGGGAGATGTATTTTGATGGTGCTTCTTTTCATAAAGGGAGCACCATGATCTATTCCGTGAAAAGGCGGGTAGGAATCATTCTCTAACTCCATACGAATGTGATGAGATTCTCATACTATCTTTCCAATGCACCAATAACAAGCGAAGGTTTTGATTATCGGTTAGCCATCATAATCGGTGTCAAGAGCATCAACATCTTTGGGGATTCTTAATTGGTCATTAACCAAATTACCAAGTCCTACAAGGTTCTCAAAGCCAAGCTTTGTCATTACCATGAGTATGAAGTGTAACCCAAAATTCTCAAGTCACCATCTTTCCCGCAGAAAATAGTAGATGCTTTGAAAACTTGCCAAAGAATTGGCATGTCAAGATGATGAGTCCAATAAGGGTCCAAAATAGACATATCCCTTATTGATGTTAAACTCATCGAGAGACTTTCTCTTGTAGGGAAATTTGCAAAGGACAGGAGCGGGATTGGAGGAAACTTCAGTAAAACTACCCCAAGAAAAGTCATCAACAAGTGAAAGAGATCTCTCTATGCTCTCATGATGGGATAATCCTTTGACATGTGACAATGTTGGTAACCAGGTACATTCAGTCTGGAGCTCATCAATCCGAAGATGAAGATGAAGATCAAGAGACTAGGATACTACTGGCCTTCGATGATTACAGACTGTATGGATGTAGCTAGGAGATGTCATCAGTGTCAGGTACATGGTGTGGACCTACATTAACCACCCAACATTCTACACCCTACATTGGCCTCATGGCCATTCGAGTGTTGGGGTACCAACATTGTGGTTTGATCCTCCTAAGGGTCATCTGCTCATCTGCCACCACTACTTTCCAAGTGGGTGGAGGTCCAAAAGAGGTCACAACTCAGCATGTGCTTAATTTCTGAACCATATCAAATATAGTTGGGTGCCTCGAAATTATATCGATAATAGTACCGCAAAAGCACCAAGATCAATAGCTTTAAGGAAAAAGACATATTTTTTACCATCTACTATCCCAGAGCAAATGGTTTAGCAAGCATTCAACAAACTCTCATCCAAATACTAAAGAAGACTCTTGGCAACAATAGTGGAATGAGCAATTGGTCAAGCCTTGTGCCTACCGCACTACACATAACTCCAACTCACCCATCATATTTTGTTATTATATAAAGCCATTCTCCTTTAGAAGTTCAATTCCCATAAGGATAGCATTGGGTAACAAAATCACTACAAATGAATGCTTGGTTAGAAGAGCAAGGTTTGGAGGAGAGTGCCATGGAAGTGCAACCTCGAGTTGTACAAGGCCAAAATGATTCAAGCTCACAACAAGTGGTTCCGCCTAGGTCTTTAGAAGAACTTGTGTTAGTCCTAAAGAGAGCAGTTATTGCTGAAAGATGGGAGGCAAGTTTGAACTCACTGGGAAGACCCCTACGTCATAGAGAAGGCCTACTGTTGACCTCTTTTTTTGGATGAGCTCTCAACCCCTCCATCTTAGAAATATGTCTCTTCTTAAACTTTAAGAGATCATTAGTATTAAGACACATCTAGTGATTAGTTGGACACTCAACCCAGCCTAGAGACTTAAAGAGTTAGCTAGTAGTCATCTTGGTGTGAATTTTCACCCCATACTTGAACCATTCCTATCCTTCCTTCAAGTCAAACACCAAATCAATTCAACATCAAACCTAAATCAATTCCAACTTAATTGATTTTCCAAACTCAAATCAATGCCACATGGTTCCCATAATTAAACTTATGATTGAAGTTATGATTGAAATTCCAAGTTCAAAATATTTCTAAGTCCTTAAAAGGACTTAGCTAAATCATGTTCAAATCAATTCAAATTCATGAAATTTTCTCTCAACTCATTTATATTCACATATAAAAATAAAATATAAATTCAAATCAATTAAACTAAATCTGAAATTCAATTCCAAGTTCAAATCTTTCCTAAGTCATTTTGATTCCTTCTTAAGGACTTAACCTAAATCAAATTCAAAACACCTTAAATTCATGAGAATTTCTCACAACTCATTTATATTATCATTTATATTCACATATATAAATGAAATATAAATTCAAATCAATAAAACTAAATCCAAAATTAAAAATCAACTCAAAAATCTTCCTAAGTCCTTTAATTCTCTTAAGGACTTAAATTAAATCATATTCAAATAAATTCAAATCTTGAAATTTTCATAACCCATTTATATTCTCATTTATATTCAAATAAAAAAATATAAATTCAAACAAAAAAACTAACTCCAAAAAATCAAACTCAAATTTAATCAAAATCCAACTTAAGCCTTTCAAGTCAAAATCTTGAACTTAGCCAAATCAATTTAAATCAAGCCAAACTCTTGATTTTTCTTCATGATTCAATCAATCCTTCAACTGAATCCAAATATAAACATAAACTTCAAACCCAAAACTCAATTCAAAAATCAAACCTAAGTAAAACTCATGTTCACCCCTTGAACTTAAAATTGTCAAATGAATCAAAACCCATTTGACTTCAAACCACTTACAAATGGATTTGTATTTCAATCATAAGTCCGTGAGTTCAATCAAACTCAAATCAAGCTTTGCCATTTTGACCCACTTAGGTTCACTTGATCCAAAGTGACCTAAAGTACCCTTATGAGCCAAATTCCTAACCATTGATTGAACTAAGCCCACTAAGCCTCTCATCATGATCAATAATCATAATGAGATGATCAATCACTCAAATTGGATCAAACCAAGTCAAAACTAATGGTTGACCAAGTCAACACTTAGCTAAAATGAAACCCAACATATCCAATGTTCACCATAGGACAAATTGATTGAAACCAATGATCTAAGTTCATTCATGGTCAATGTTTGAACTTGACCAAGTCAACATTTGAGCCTGACCTAGCCCAATTGGCCACTTGACCCAAGTTGACCCAACTTGACCTAAAAAGTCAAAATGTGTCAAAACTTGATCTAAGCCAAATTGATTGAAACCAATGGGTCAAGTTCATTCCAAAATGATTGTTGAACTTGACCAAAGCCTCAATGGCCAACTAGACCTAACCTAGCCCAATTGACCTTGAACCCAACTTGACCTAAAAGGTCAAATTGAGCCAAACTCAAATATAAACCAAATTGATTGGAAACAAAGATACCAATCCATTTCATATGACCAACCAAACATGAACCAACCCATGACCTAACCCAAATAGGTCAAATGGGTCAAATTGGTCAACTTGACCCATTTGACCTAAATGAAATCAATTGAACCAAATTCAAATATAAACCAAATTGAATCAAACCAAAGCCAAAAAAACATTTCAAATGGTCATATGAACTTGACCCAACCCTTGGTTTGACCCAATTTGACCAATTGGTCAACTTGACTAAGTTGACCCATTTTGACCTAAATGGGTCAACATGAGCCAAATCATATCAAACCAACTCCAAATTCAATGAAACTTGGCCAACCCATTTTTCAAACATACCAAACATATTCAAATTGAAACCAAGCCAAATGACCATTTTACCCCTAGGTAAAAGGGTAAATTTGGCCAAATCCACTTGGAATTTGGTTAAATCCTTTCATGACCACTTGGCACCTCTTAGTGGATCAAGTGAACACTAGGAGTGTGGTGCACCCAACCCAATGGGGTTAACCCAACCCAAGGTCAAACCGACCACTTTGAAATTGGCACATGGAATCCTCCTCCACTTAAAGCACATGAACACTCCCACTTCCCCTCGCCAAAAATAACCCATGTGCACTCTAACAAATAACAACCCATTGAATGAGCTCAATTGATCAAATGGCAAGTGAAGGCACATCTGATTCAAGGGGAGATATACTCCCCTAATTCAATTGATTCCATTCCCTAATTGAAGATAAGGAAGCAGAAGCCATTTCACCTCCCAAGCTCTAAGCATTTAAATTCCATCTTGATTTTCATAAATTGAAAATAGGGAGCTCCACAAAATTCAACTTACTCCACACTCAAATCAACCCAATTCCCTTTGCAAGCTCCATCGAGATCAATCAACTTGCCAAGCTTTCCCAAGTCCAAAGGTAAGGGAGATTCTTGATCAAGAGAGCTCAAGAAGGAGGAGTTGGCCCATAGAAGGATCCACCCAATCTCAAGACCTCAAACTTCAACAAAGCTTCATCTCCACTCAAAGCTTCTCCAAGGGAATTGAGCATGGTGATCCTCCTCATGAGGTTAGCCATTAAACGAGCTTAATTCAATGGTTTGGTCTTTGTGAAGAAATTTAATCCCATGAAAAATCTAGCGTTGGATGTGCATTGCTTAGATGGTGTGTAATTTATCAGCTCAATCAAGCTGGATCATCCTAAGATGGATGTCCATTATTCATGAGAAATAGGATGATCATGGGCCATCCATCCATGCATTTTGGATGACATGATTAAGACACGTAGATCCCATTTTCCCCTATCCAGCTTTAATCGCCATCGATCCTTGATCGGATGGGTGAGAGAAAGCGTAGCACCACACATGCGACGCTACAATGTGACACTTTAATATTAATCCCATCGCCACGGAAACATGCCATATTAAAACATTTAATTAGTTTTAAATCACTAATTAACCATGGAAACTTCTAAATTCATATCTAAGCCTAAAAAAATCAAAAAAATATGAAATAAATTGCATGAGATAGATAATTGAACATAGAATATTCTAAAAAATAATTTGAATGGATTTTGAATAGTGATTTTATTTTGGATTAGTTAGAATGTTATTTTGCTAATTACCCTCTAATTACTCCACGATTAATCCAAACTTTGTGCTTAATTAGTGGATGACTTGCCTCCCCTAATTTTCTTGGGATTTATTTTGGTTAATTAGAGGAATTGCTAGTTCATTCTTAATCACTCTTAATGTAATTGCTTAATTAAGTTTAATTAGTGGTTTAACCTCTGATTGAGTCAATTAAGTTTTATTAAGTGAATATGAGGTTTAGGAATAATTTTGGGATACTTTCCAAGATATTCCTTAAACCCCTTTCTTTTTCTTAATCTAATTAAAGGGTTAATTCACTAATTACCCCCTTAATTAATTTCATAAAATTCTAAAAACTCAATTAATCTTGGGTAGATGCTTAGGTGTTCAATAACCTAAGTACATTAAGAAATCAAAACCCAACTCACATGTGTGAGAGTTATGAAATTACTTAAACCCTTAGCTTAATTAATCATTAATCATGAGCCAATTGCATTAGGCCTTTTCTTTCCTAGGTGCATTATGATTTAAATTCTTTGTGTGGTTTTATGTCATCTCATTTGGCTCATAATTATTTGATTAATATGCTAAGGTGGTATAAGGTAATTAATAACACACTTAATTCATACCTTAACCTAACCAAAGCATAAAATTGATCTAATCACCTAAAAAATTAAACTAAAACAACAACATATGTGGGAATGGGTTAGACAAAACTCACCTCACATTTCAAATTAAATCAAACTTAAAATAAAATCAAACCTTCCTTAAAATAACTTGATTTGTTTTAAGCTTTCTTATTTCATAAGATTGTCTTTAGAATTAATTAGTGAATGTGTTTACATGATTTCATCACTTTAGTTCTTTCCTAACATGCTAAATGTGTATGTCATATGAATTTCATGCATTCATGCTTTCAAAATCAAATTAAAATGAAATATTTTCTTTATGTCAAATTGCATATTTTGGCTAAAGTAAAATATGAATGGCTATTATCACTATTAAATTCAAAATATTTTCAAAATCTATAAATCAAACATTCAAAACTGAAAGTGTGCTACTTATAATTATTTAAGCTTGCATGTGGATATAAATATGAAGATGTGCATGGTGTAGCTCTCTTTCTCTTTCTTTAGTAGATTTGCAAAGTGTATAGTTCATTTGAAAAGAACACAACACTTGCCTAATCTCATTATTCATTCTATGCTATTACTTAAGAAGGACATCCACATTTGCACATATAAATTGCATAAACAAAATAAATAAACAAATACAAACTTTTGCATCTTTCTTTCCATTCATTTCTTTTGTACATGTGTTTGTATTTAAGGAAAGTGGTATATTAGTCCGACAACCCCGGGTTGAGGCTTTAAGTAGCCTAAGTATTCTTGTACCTTACACCCTGCTAACAATGGCCAATCTTTATGCCTTTTATATATACATGTGTGTGAAAATGGATAAAAGAAAACCTCTTTCTACTTAATAAAAAATCATGCATCATAAAGCATTCAAATTTTCTTAAGTAACATTTCTTAGCATTCATCATAAAGTGTGCTAAACATTTCCATTTGTATGTATAGATATGCTTAGATTCATTCATATGCATGTTATACATGTTGGGAAAAAGAAATGAATGTGTGTGTGTGATATTAATTCACTTTACTTAATCTTAAAATGCCTTTCTTTTGAATAGTTTGTTTAGGAAAATCTAAACTTAGGATTAATTAAAACATAATAAAACATTCACTAAATAAAAATCAAATGAATCCACTTTAGAAATTACTTATAGGGAAGAAAGAGAAGTTCTCTCTTTTCTCTCTTTATAACTTAGTAATTAAGTAGGATTCACTTAAACAAACCAAAAAATACAAATAAAATCAACCTAAATCAACTAAACAACTTAAATGAAACCACCCATCTAAGTTGAACATCTTCACACTTAGAAAATCTAAACCTTAAAGCCATAGCTAAGCATACCACACAAACCTTTAAAGCACACATTAGTTAAGTCACTCACTTCTAGCTTTAGGTTAGTGGTGCATGGTTGATGTTTGCTTTTATTTTGTGATATTTTTTAGCCTGATGTTAGGGTGAATGTGCATAGAATGAATGGTGACAATTTAGTCTAATCATTATCAGGGATTGTGCTTAAGGCATTGTAATAAAAATATAAATGCTTTTGTGCAAGTGTTTATACCCCTAAGCATAATCCAATAGAGGTGGACTTGGTTACCCATGTGGGTGCTAAGTCCAATATACATGCTTGGGATTTGTATGGTTTGTTTAGCTAATCTCTATTTTGTGTGTTAGTTAGATTTACTTTTCTTTCATGTTTTTGCAATTAGATTTTGGAATGAATGTTATGGGGATTAGATGAGCATTGGTCATAAGATCTCATCTTATGTACCATGTGAAGCCTTTGAGCAACCACCTTCCAACCATCCAAAAGAAGGAACCAAAAAGAAGAAAAAGAAGAAATGAAGAATAACATGAATTTTTTTTACTTGATTGTAAATTAATTCATTTGTAATCGGGTTGTATAAGGGTAGAGCTCTACCCAATTTGTTTTCGGTTTGTATGGTGCCCACCACAAATGGCTTTTATTCTTTTGCATTAGCTTTATAAAATGTTGATATTTTTGTTTAGCTTGTGCATTAAGATATGTTTTCCTAGTTTCTTCCTTGCTTGATGTATGGCTGGATGATGATTAGGCTCTTAGGAAAATAAATCTTCTACCAAATTAATCAACTCAAAATTAAAATAAACAACTCATAACCTCATATAAAGCCTAAGTTAAAATCAAGATAAAAGAATTAGCAACCCTTAGCTTGGATGAGTATTCTTTTTATAACATCATGCATAAAATATATTATTTCACTTGATTGGAGGGCTTCCTTAGAAAACTTGGCTTGACCTTTGAGAGCCATGGTGGAAACACACCTCCGCTGATTTTGGCCCATAATTTTACTTCTCATGCAGGCATATGAATCCTATAAGCTGAGTCAAATGATTGTCCAAAAATTAAAATAACATGTAATATGTTTTGCATTAGATCTAGGTCATTTTTCATTCCCTTACATGATCTAGTCTCTTAGGGAGTGATTTTATGGACTTAGTCTCTTTCAAAAATAAATAGCAACCTAGCTATCTTGCATAAAGTATATAACTTGCCTACATTAATTTAAAATCATAGGAGGAGTTAGTTGGTGGCCACCCCCAGGTGATTGTAAGTCCAAGCAATCAGGTGGTTTGTCCTCTCTTATGGAGGCAAACCAAATACCCATTTTTTGCCTTAGATTTAGGTCGTGCTTTTGGCCCTTGCCAAAGCTCCCTAGATTTAGGTTCTGAGGTTGCTTCTCCCTTTATGGGCCATAAGCATAAATCCTCACCTCTGGCATTTCCATAACCTTGTATTATGGAATTATAAGCTCTAAACTTTAATAAAATTCAACTCAAATAAATAATTCAATTTCAAAAATGTAAAAAGCCCAACCATATGATAGTTTGAGATGCTCACTAGGTTTCCTAGCATCGTGAGCATCTCCTACTTATCTTCCTTTGGCTTCGATAATAACTTTCTCACTTTAATCAATCCCATTTGATCTACCAAAATAAATTAATCAATTGATAGTCCTACTTATTGAAATCTTTGGAGACAATGGTCATTTACCTTAATCGAGAGTATTTTTAAGGATTCTCATTCCTTAGGATGTAATTAACTATGGGGGCTTGCCTCCATAGGGAACTTAACTAACCTAATTTGAAATAAGCCCTACTTTACTTTTTCCATGTAAAGTAGGAGAATAATCTCTGGTACATATGTAGAGCCATTATCTTTAAGAGTCCTTGTTGAGGTGATTAGGTCCATTGTAGGGTGGTGACTTCTATTTTTTAAGATAGTATACCTCTTCTCAATGTCATACCCGATCACTTTCAATAAGAACATCTATAGATCTATGTGGTGCCAAAAATACATAAAAAGAAAGTATATTTCTATCTTGATTGTATCCTGCATAGATTGAAGATGGAAGTGTACATTCTTTAGAAATCTATAAAATTTCACCATAGATTTTTCTGGCGACTCCGCTGGGGATGTTTTCTCTCTCCATCTTTGGTAAATGAACGTTCTCTCCAAGTATCGATAGTGGGTTTGTACTTCTGTATGAATCTAAGACTATCTTTCTTTCCATTGACACTTAGCTTATTTCATCCTTAAGTTAAGCTAGCCAACATCTTTAGGTTTTAGGACCTCACCCCATGTTGGTCTTAAAACCCCTTGGTTCCCCAATGGGTAAAAATAAAAGTAAAAAAGAATTAATTAAAGACTTCCTCCTTACCATTTTTATGGTAAGGAAAGGTTCATTCTAAAATAATAATAAAGACAAAATAAATCCTTTCATAAAATCTTTTCAAAAGCACTTTTCAAAATACACATAATAAAATATTTTGCACAAAATTTTCCTAAATCACCTTCTTCTAACAATCTTCATGATTATTATATGTAGGATCATCTTTACAAAATAAAATTCCAACAATCACATTTTCTAAAAAGCACAATGAGTTTCTTTACCCAATTCATTTTTGGTGAAGGCCTCATTTCCAAAAATAAAATTCAACAATTATATTTTCAAAAACATAAAATTTGAAGATGGGCCTTTCCATTCAATGCATCCAAATGTGTTGAATGGATATTACATCTTCAAGCAAAATTACAAATTTGAAATTCCACTTAACACATTCCACATATGTTAGGTTGAAACTTTCATATTTAAAAAATAAAAAATTTCAAACAAAATCAAAAATAAATTTTCAAAAAGCACGTATGAATATCTCCATTCAATATACCCAAATTTATTGAATGGAAATTTCATTTCCAAATAAAGTAACTTTATTTTGAAATGCCACTTAACATATTCCATAAATGATTAAGTTGGGTTTTCCTCTTTCAAAAATAATAATCACACAAATATACACCTTTGGAAAATAAAACATAATTGATTTCCATCTTATATACCTAAATTTGTTAAGTGGAAATCTCCCTTTTTAAAAAGCAACAAAAACAAAAAATTTCAAATTATATTTGGAACTTCATTCTAGCATATTCCATTTGCTAAAATGAAGTCTCTCTTTTCTTAAAAAAAAAATTAAAGAAAAATTGAAACATACTTTTGGAGTTTCACTTAGCATACTCAAATTTGCTAAATGAAATCTCCCTTCCACAAAAATTTTCAAAACACATTTGGAACTTCAATTTAGCATACCCCATTTGCTGAAAGTGGAGTCTCCCCTTTTCAAAATCTAAAACAAAAATTTGAAACACACTTTTGGAATTTATGTAGCATACTCAAATTTGCTAAGTGAAATTTTCACTTCACAAAATTTTCAAAAAACACTTTTGGAACTTCATTATTTAGCATACCATATTTGCTAAAGTGAAGTCTTCATTTTCAAAATAAAATTAAAACACAAAAAATTTTAAACACATCTTTTGGATTTTTATTTAGCATACTCAAATTTGCTAAAGTGAAATTTCTATTTCACAAAACAAAAAGAAACACATTTGGAACTTCATTCTAGCATACCAAATTTGCTAAAGTGAAGTCACCACTTTTAACCAAAATTCAAAATAAAAATGAAAAAAAACACATTAAGATTCCCTTAGCAAACTTAAATTTGCTTAGGATCATACTTTTCAAAAAAATCATACCAAAACCAAAAGAAACACATTAGGATTCCCTTACCATACTTAAATTTGCTAAGGATCTTACTTTTCAAAATAAAATTAAAATTAAAAGAAACACATTAGAATTTTCTTAGCATACTAAAATTTGCTAAGAATCCTATTTTCAAAATTTCAAAAACAAAACATTGGATTCTCATTTAGCATACCCAAATTTGCTAAATAAAATTCCATTTCTAAATCAAATGATTCACAAAACAAAGTAAAGAAAAACAAGAAGAAAATTTGTTTTCAATATCTCACTTAGCCATTTGCTAAGTGAATAAATTCAAAATCTCAAATCCAAAAATAAAAATTAAACCTTTTACTTAAATTTGTTAAGTAAAGGGTCCTCAAAATCAATTAAAATTCAAATATGAACCTATGGAAGCATCTCTTCAAAACAAAAATATTTGAATCTATTTTCAACATATCCAAATTTGTTGAAAATGGATTCTATATCTAAACAAATCCTCTTTCCAATCAAATCTCAAAATCTATTCTAAATCATTTGAACTCAACTTAACATTTTCAAAATGTTGAGTATGAGTTCAAATTCTAAATTCAAAAACAACAATCGATTCAAGTTTATTTTCAACATTGACTTTGATTTTGATTTCAATATCGGCAATTTTTGATTTGAAATGGTACGAAATATGTTTTCCTTTCCCCATGGATGGACTTAGGATGCCTTCCCATTGATTACACCTCATTCATTGGATGAGGTTTTGAGGCGAGGATTACATGTGAGGGCACTCCCCTCACGTTAAGAACAAAGTGGTGAACCCGTCATTCAGTTTGATATGCCTTGACTCGATATTCTCTCACGAAAGCGGTGGTGTTGTTCATTTGCGTCGGTCATTACTGATAATGCGGTGCCCATTGTTTCCGTCTTTGCCCTAGTGAGGCTAGACTCGTAGCACCTTCAAGGGAAGGCTCCCGATCCGAGATAGTCTCCCACCTTTTGAGGTGGGTCTAGTTCTTACTCACTCGCCCCACCAAGACTCAGAGGAGGAACAAAAATTGCATGATAAAGCGGTACCATACATGCATCGCCCGAGAGATGGAGGCAGCTACACGGTCACTTGTGGAGGAGTTGCCCACTTTGATTTCCCCACTGGTTATAGTGAACCCATTTCATCCTCTCTTGGGTCGAGAGAGGATGCGGAGGATCCCTCACTTCTCACTAGTGGTTCAATTTCAGCCCTAGTTAGTGAGGAGGTCATATTCCATCCCAGTTGTTATGCGTTGTGGGCTATGGCCGAGTTTGGGGCTTAATTTGACTTGAGATCTGTTATTCGTGGGGAAGCATCTACGATAGGAGAGGGCCATGGAAGGCCCATACTACAGCTCATATCAAAGGAGAGGGAGGTTTGGTCGCCACTACACTCATTGATTTTCCTGATCGGCGCACTACCCACGTCGATCACATAAATAATATTCTACTTAGTGGGACTACTCAGGAGGAGAGCCCCTATTCCAAGAGAGTCTGTGGCATCTCCACCACACTGCTCTACCCCTCATCCACCATCGCCCGTTCATGTATCAGTATCTCCAGCTCGCCAAGGCAATGAAGGCCACATCCAAGGAGAAGTAGACCCCGTTGGTGATCCGGCTATGGCCAAGGGATCCCATTCCATGTACACCACCTACTGTGGTGAGGCCAAGTTCTATTACTTGACCGTATGCCAATTGTGGTGCAGAGGAATGGCGACCCCGAAGCATAGTGGTCATCCCTTCACCATCACCACTGCAATAGGATTTGGAAATGGTTACAACAGTTATAGAGGGAGAGGGTGGCAACCCAGTTGCACCCATGATCATAGAACCTCCTAGGAGTGTCACCCCGTGAAAGATAAAGAGTGTATATCTTCTAGTACAACCACATGATTGATTCTCCAGAGTGGGGAGGTCCTGCTCACAAGACATGATGTGGATCCCATACCGGCCAATCAAAGCTTTTGTGCCGTAACAAATCATTCTTTAGATGACATAGTAGCTCACTATTTCATGGAAAAGAAGGAGAACCTAGGATATGATTGGTCTAATGAGAAGAAGAAATGCTTTGATCCCATTGAAGATGATTTGTTAAGAGACTCAGTGGGGGTTTGCATGGTAGACACCAGGGGATCCCTCCTTAGAGAGCATCAGGCTATGGAAGGTGTTGAGGATGAGTAAGATGACACAACCCATTCGGTACAACACCTCCTAGCATAAATAAAGAAGAAGGATGAGAAGATAGATAGGATGGAGAAGAGGATTGAGGATCTATTAGCAGCTATCTTAGCATTACAGAACCAAGCCCCAGCAGTTCATCCTACCATAGCTGAGACTAGTTAGCCAGAGTTGGTGCATGTTTTGGACCAAGCCAAGACTTTACCTCCATTAGAGCAAGGTAGCACCAGGATGTATAGGAAGGTAGTGGAAAGTACCTCCATATAGAAAAAAATATATCAAGTCCATGGTTGAGAAAGAAGGAAGCATTGGCTCAAGCGAGGATCATCGGCCTTGGGTAGACCCTACCTAGAGGAATTTGATGCAATCCAATATCTTAAGGGTTTCGTGCCACATTCATTCAAAAATTTTGATGGCAGTGGAAACCATAGGCATCACATCACCCATTTTAGAGCTAGTTGTTGCAATACTGTTGATAGTGACGCTTTACTTTTCCATCTCTTCGTCAGTAGCCTAGCAGGGATAGCTTTTGATTGGTATGCTGAACTTTCCAATAGTTCAATAAAGACTTTTTCTAAGTTGGAGCAACTCTTTATCAAGAGGTTTATTGGAGCTCGAAAGGATTATTGATCTCATATTGTAGCACAATAACCCGTGAGTCTATTGACTACATTCTCGATGGCATAACCCGAGTATGAAATGAACCAGCTCTAACAACATGCCATTGAGATTCTTCTAAAGAATGTGCATGGCTTGGTCGCCTTCATGCTTAAGGACTTCACTATCAAAATCTTTGAGAAGTTAATCAACAAAATGACTAGCTTGTAAGGAGAAGCCAAACATTTACCTTATATAGATATACCAACAAAGCCAAAGCCAAATAAAGTATATGAGAAGAAGCGGGCAAAGGGATAACAAATAGGGAAAATAGCAGCCAGAGTAGTTTGAGAGACCTCATGCTCAAGACATGCTTCCACCCTCTACCACCACCGAGTAGCCTACGGCCACAGAACCTCCATGGCCTACTTCACCTCCTCCTTAGCCACATCATTAGCAGCAGTGGTACACATCCCCTCCGTTAGGTAGCTATGGTCCACCTACTCTTTTGGATAAACTCAACAAGCCTTATTTATTTAAGAGGGAGGTAATCAGGAAGATCTTTAATAATCTCTTAAAGAAGCTAGATTTTCAGCTACCCGAACCTAGGAGACCGAAGGAAGTGGGAAAAAGTCATGATCCTAACTTTTACCCTTACCACCATATGCTAGGTCATATTTTGAAGGATTTCTTCACATTTAAGGGCTGACTTGAACATAGTTTCAAGACCGGTGCTATAGTTATCATAAAGGAATACCTTGTGGAACAACCATCCAGTTCCATTAGGGTAATCCTTGGGGATACTTGTGATCCTTCCAAAACCAAATAAAGTTGGGATATCTCCTTATCCAAAACCTCTAAAAAGATTATTTAGAAGATCAAGAAACTTTCCTTGCAGGTGCTTGAGTCAGCTCAAACCTCCAACATCAAGGAAGGTTTGCAAGTTTCCAGAGCCAACTCAAGGAAAGGGGAGCTCATTAGTAGAAGTAGCAAAGATGTGCCATCAGATAGCCATCCATCGACGAAGTTTAGCCTCCAATCCACCATCAGCTACCACATCAGTACCACTACTTCGCCTAGTTCTTCTTCTAGTAGACATCTTTCTATGAGGGCATCAAATCCCTCACCCCTCTTATTTTACTTTATTTCTACTTTGTACCTCCTATCAAATCCAAGAAATTGAAGAATAAAGCTTGCTTAAATTACAACCGTGACACTTCTGATGGGTTGGTGAATCTATTCCTAATAACTCTTCAAGTCTAAACAATAACTATAACAATTTTGATCTTCCTCTTTTTAATTCAGAGTTGGATTTTCCTACTCAATGCTACTGTTCACCCTTGAGATAGACTTGGAATCATTCAGAGGGTCCCATTGGAGAAGCGTAGGTGAGTGTGCGTGTAACCTTCCATTACTCTGCCACAAGAGATCAAGTCAACCTCCATAGTGGCAAGGTTCTACCTCCTAGGGCAACACCTCAAGATAGAGGGAAATAAGTCATTGGTTCAGAGGATCGAGAAGCCCCTCCATAGGATGCTCCACCCTTGGATATGCTTATGGAGGATCAGCCCAAGGTGGATTACAATGTCCACTCTCATCTAAGAAAGTTGTCATCTAAGCTAAGCATATACGATGCCCTTGTCTTATCCAAAGAGATGAGGGAATCATTAATCAAGACTCTCATTGATCCTGAGATATGCTTAGATTAGCTGCCTATTATTGGTGAGGAGGCACATTATTGTAGAGAAGCTCAAGGAATCACTTTCACAGATGAAGACCTACTTCTGGGGGTCATGGAGCATAACCATCCCCTCTACATTATATTGATATGGGAAGATTTAGACTAGCCAGAGTTCTTATAGATCCAGGTGCATCGGTGAATATTATTAGTCTAAAGACCCTTGCCTATTTGAGGATCAACATCTCCACACTCTGAGAAGATCAGATGATATTGAGAGGATTCAATAAAGATGGTGAGTGAGCATTAAGTTCCAGAGTATTACCTTTGGAGATAGATGATTGGAAGACTGAATCCAAGTTTTACATCAGTGATTCGAATGCTTTGTTCACTGATTTTCTCAGTAAGCCCTGGATACATCATAGCAAGATAATTCCATTCCCCCTTCATGAGTGCATCAAGTTTAGGAAGGATGATATTGAATGATGCATCAAAGGAGATGAAATGCTATTTTCAGTTAGAGAGGCTAAGATATATGAGAATGTAAACTACTATCTTTCTCAAAATACACTTTCTCGTGAACTTGGACAAAACTCAAATTCAAAAGAAAAAGAAAATGAAGAAAAAGAAATGGCAAAAGAAAAAAAAAAGAAAAGTGAAATTCCAAGTGGACAAGAAAAGGAAATTGAAGAAGAAATAGAGCCGCATATCACATTCTACCCACAGTTCATTCCTTCACATGAACATGTGGGTAGGATGACTCAACCTTCACCAGTGAGGTAGAGGCATAAATAGAAGCAGTTCCAGAGGTGGAAGACCCCCTGGTTGGCCATTAGCCAATAGGGGTTATGTTCTAGTTCATAGTAGTACCCCTGCTATTCACATAGACTTGGAATCCAGCTCGGAGGATGAGTCTAATGTGATTAACATACCAGCCAACCCCTCTTTGCGGGTTTCATTGGAGGTGACACTCTGACATCTATGAAGACCAGCCTCCGCATAAAAGCAAAGTATTCAAATCGATGTATGTAAAACTATTAGGCGCTTGGGAACCTTAGCTCTAACCTCACTTTCACCCCAAAAGTTGAAGGTTTAGTTAAGGAAGCCCCTAAGTCTTCCAAAGGATATGAAGCCAAGAGATTCTTTTTGGATCATCCTCCTCAAGTCCTAAAGTTGATGTAGAATAAGAGGAGATTTCACATAAAGAATTAATGGAATTATCATTTGACTTTTACTCGCCTTGTGTTCATAATCTTATACAGAAAGGTTTGGTTCCTCATACATGGTCCAAGCATGTCGAGTATTTTGAAAAGCATGGAACAATATACGTGGGAAGCACAATCAAGAGTGACTAGGATTCAAGTGGGTCCAATGATGATGATGATTACTACTTACCAATCATTTGGAGTCGATAGGTTCTTTTTCACACAACACCAACTCTATGTGGATGTGTGTTTATAAACCTCGATGATCGTGATGATCTCCAAATCAAAGATGCACTGCCAAAATTTGAAGAGAAGATCCATTCAACAATTGACAAGATTAAAAAAATCAACCTTGGAGCAGAAGAAAATCCACATCCACGCATACATCGCTTGTTGAATGAAGAAGAAACCAATGACTTAGTTAGGCTAAGTTTAAGGATTGCTTGCATGGAGTTATGAAGAGATGCTGATTATCTCTAATATAGCTCCGTTAGCAATAGATCCTAGCGTTAACCTTATCAAGCAAGCTCCTAGACTCATGTGATTAAAAATCGAACAACAGGTCATTTCTGAAGTCAAGTAATTGATCGATACTGGTTTCATCAGGAAAGAAAAATATCTTACATGGTTAGCCAGTGTTGTCTTAATTAAGAAGAAGAATGACCAAATTCACATATATGTCAATTTCAGGGACTTTAACAAGGCATGTCCTAAGGATGAGTTTCCTTTTCCTATACCAGAATTAATGGTGGACATCGCATCATCTCATGCACTTTTCTCTTTCATGGACGGGACATCTGGCAATAGCCAAATTAAGATCTCTCCAAAAGATGAAAGAAACACTACTTTTCGAACCCCGATCAAAATCTTTTGTTATAGGGTCATGCCTTTTGGCCTTAAAAATGCTGGTGCTACATACCAACGAGCCATGACTCAGATCTTCAATGAACTCATCCATCATCAGGTTGAGTACTATGTTGATGATCTAGTAGTCAAAAGTAGAGAAAAGGAAGACCATCTCTTTGACTTGAGAGTAGTTTTTGAACAAGCATTCGTGAGTATTACAAGAAATTCCTTGTTTGTTGTCGACACTGAATAGAAATAGATCAAAAGATCAAAACTATATTAGAAATGCCACCTCCTAAGAGTTTAACTCAACTCAGATCTTTCCAAGGATGATTGGCGTATCTAAGATGCTTTGTTTCCAACCTATCGGGGAGATACAAGCCATTCTCAGTACTTGTCAAAAAGGATGCCAAGTTCAAGTGGGATGACAAGTGTCAGCATGCCTTTGAAGACATCAAGAAATATTTGGTGAAGTTGTTGGTTCTAGTAGCCCCTATCCTGGGCAGGCTACTCATCCTCTACACTACTGCATTGGATGAGTCTCTCAAAGATTTGTTGGCCCAAGACAATGATGAAGGGAAAGAGAATGCACTCTCTACTACCTCAGCCATCGTCTGATTCCTGCTGAAGCAAACTATCCACCTATTGAGAAATATTTCCTAGCTTTCATCTTTGCCTTCCAAAAGCTACAACACTATATGCTTTCTCAGAAGGTGAACTTGATCTCCATAACCAATCCACTGTAGTACCTCATGACACAGACAACACTATCTGGATGGTTAGCACGCTGGTCCATGATCCTCTCATAGTTTGATATCACATTCGTACCCCTCCATGAGATAAAAGGATAAGCACTAGCGGATTTCTTAGCAAAGACACCCACTTCCTCCGATTCTCCGCTTAGTGATGATCTCGAACAAATCATGAACTTGGGGAGTCAACAACCACCATGGGAGATGTATTTTGATGGTGCGCCTTTTCATAAAGGAGAAGCACCATCTACCGGAAAGATAGGAATAGTCCTCCTAACTATAGATGATGATGTGATGCGATTCTCTTACTATCTTTCCAACCCCTGCACCAACAATGAAGCTAAGTATGAGGCTTTGATTGCTAGTCTAGAGCTAGCTATCACAGTTAGTGTTAAGAGCATCAACATCTTTGGGGATTCTCAGTTGGTCATCAACCAGATTTTTGGGTCCTATAAGGTTCTCAAACCCAAGCTTTGTCATTACCACGAGCATACCATGAAGCCGTTGGCCCATATTCCTGAAGTCATCATCTCCAAGGTTCCCCGAGCAGAGAACGTAATAGCAGATGCTTTGGCCAAACTTGCCAAAGAATTGACATGTCTAGAAGATGAGTCCATTGCAATAAGGGTCCAAAATAGACAAGTCATATCCCTTATTGATGCTGAACTCATCGACAGATTTTCTCTTGAAGGGGAGGTTGCCGTTGCCTATAAGGACAAGGAGCTGAATTGGAGGCAACTATTCATAGACTATTTGAACACCGACAAACTACTTCAAGAAAAGTCACAAGCCCATCAGGTGAAACAAGGAGCTCTCTGCTCGCATTGATGGCACCTATATCCTTTGACCAAATGTGGTTACTTTGTTTAGACAAACATGAAGCCCGTGGTATTGTAATCGAGGTACATTCGTGCATGAGGCATCAATCACCCAAAGATGGAGATGAAGATAAAAAGATTAGGATACTACTGGCCTTTGATGATTATAGACTACATGGAAGTAGCAAAAATATGCCATCAATGTCAGGTGCATGGTGTGGTCCTACATCAACCACCCTACATTGGCCTCATGACCATTCGAGTGTTGGGGTACCTACATTGTTGGTCCGATCGATCCTCCTTCTTCTAAAGGTCATTAGTTCATCTTAGTTACCACCGACTACTTTTGCAAGTGGGCGGTGGCAATCCCACTCAGAGAGGTCACCAAGATGTGCTTGCTTTTAGAACCATATCGTATAGGTTTGCCTGGGAATTATATATATTCGATAATGGTACTACATTCAAAAGCACCAAGATCAACTGCTTCGCTAGAAGACATGGTAGAGATTAGAGATACTCCATCATCTACTAGCTCAGAGCAAATGGCTTAGCATAAGTATTCAACAAAACTCTCATCCAAATATTAAAGAAGACACTTGATGACAATAAGCAATATTGGAATGAGTAGCTGGTTGAAGCCTTGTGGGCCTGCCACACCACATACCAAACTCTAACTCAATCTACCCCATTTTTCTTAGTGTATGGGTCCGAAGCTATTCTATATTTAGAAGTTCAACTCCCTTCACTAAGGATAGCATTGGGTAGCAAGATCACTATAATGCAGAATGCAAAGTGTTGTTAGAAGAGCTCGAAGGTTTGGAGGAGAGTCGCCTATGGGCGTGCTAGAACCTTGAGTTGTATAAGGCCAAAATAATTCAAGCAACAAGTGGTCCGCCTTAGGTCTTTCCAAGTAGAGAACTTGTGTTAGTCCTAAGGAGACCAATTGTTGCCTGTCAAAAGATGGGAGGCAAGTTTGAACCCACTTGGGAAGGCCCCTATGTCATAGAGAAGGCCTACTAAGGAGGATCTTATCAACTTATTGATTGTAAAGGGGAACACCCGATACTTCCAATTAATGGGCTCTATTTGAAGAAATATTACCCATAAAAATCATATTTGAAAATAATTCTATCAATCAATAAATATCTGATTCCATTTCATCAAAAATTTCTCTTCTTTCAAAGCATTGTTTGCTTGTCTTGCGAATCCACCGTGACATATTTAGGGTGAGTGTAAGAGTCCCGTAATGGCATCCTATCCTCTTTCACAACACAAACACAATCAAACACATTTCCCAGTGTTATTAGAATAGGTGTGAGAAAACCCAAGAAGCATCCTATTTTGATTAGTACAACTAAGTTAGGTGAACCACAGTGGCATCCTTTCTTAGTAGGAACTCCCGGTTGCCATCCGTAGCACCATTTCATTAAATCCCAAGCGTGTTTAAGAATATGTGTGAAATAACCCAAGAGGCATCCTATTCCCTTTTAACACGAGCACAAAAATAAACACATATCTTTTATCTCAGTCTATTTTTGATGTGAGAGAAAGCCCCTCTGGCACTCACTCATTACCTGCTCTAGGTCGGGTCTACATGTATGTCACCCAAGTGGTCACTTATTTCAAAGATATGAGTCCCCACACTTTCTTCCTAACTTGACCGGTAATCAACGAGCACCTTATTAGTATGGTAGATTTCACTACCCAGCCAGTAAGCTACCTCATGTTGATTTTGTTTAAGAAGATGTGAGTCCCTAAGCTTTCTTCTTGAACTAATCATCATGATCTAACTAGGTCGAGTATATCTAAGATTTAGGATAAGTCCCCCAGAGGCTCCCTTCCTCTTGACTATATTTGAGTCGATATAAGTATTCTAGTGGCATTCACTCAATAGTCGCCCTAGGTCGGATACCTAGTCAAGATGACTATCCCAATGCTCCTCCATAGAGGATGTGAGTCAAGCTTTCTTCCTAGTCGATCAAAATTGATGGGCACCTTAGGTTGGTTGATGTTGCTATGCTAACAAAGACTCACCCATGGATACAACACTCTTGGTAGATGAGTCCCCTAGTTTCTCCTGATAAGCGATATCTATTTTGATATTCTTTAACCCCATTTAGACACTACTACCTGGATTGGGACAATCTTCCTATAGCCACCCCTGGTTGGAGAATTTATTTGGATGCAAGATTCTCCTTAGTTCAATAAATCTAAGATAGGTCTATAAGCTTTCTCGGATCCCTCACAAACTAACTGGTCCATGATAAACTAAACTAAACAAACAAACAAATTAATTGCTTGTGGATTAGAATTCAAGCCCTCAAAGGGCCTTTCCCAAGGCATCCTATCTGGGCCATGTAAACTCCCTATAGGAATTACATGACTTCGAGTTAAGATAAATGGGTTGATACTCACCAGAAGCCTAGGTCGGTTCAATTTATTTTGCCACAAGCAGGCTACCCCGATAGTCATTCCACTTTGGAAGATATAAGACTATGATGCATTCTTTCTAGGATGACTGTCGCAAATTGATGGAAGCCCTAGGTTGGGTTTGATTTGTTGCCCAAAGCAAACGATCACCCCAGTGGTATTTTATAGTGGAAAATGTGATTCCTCGAGCTTTCTTCCCATAAATTGATCATTGCAAATCGAAATGTACTCCTTTGGTCGGATAATTCTCCCATCGGCCGAGAAGCTACTCCCTTTGGTTCAATAAATTTAAAATAGGTCTAAGTTGATATAAGCTCCTTCTTAGTGTGATCCATCACAAATCAATGGAATCCATCAAAATAAACTAAGAATGAAATTAATCTTTGACTATCTTTGAGCTTATTTAAGCCCACAGCGGCATTCACTCAATAGTCCTTGGTCGGGTTCAATTTGTTGCCTTACCAATCAATCACCCTAGTGATTTCTTATTTCTAGAAGATGTGAGTCCCCACACTTTCTTCTTAAGACTTGACCATTGCAAACTGAAAGGCATTCCCCTTGGTTGGATAGTCCTACCTTGTGGTTGGTAGACTACTCCCTTTGGAATGGTAAGTCTGAGTTAGGTCTAGGCCTTTGTGGCTCCTTCTCAATGTGATCCATCGCAAATTGACGGGACCCATCAAAATAAATCTAAAAAATGAAATTAACCTTGATTATCTTTGAGTTGATCTAAGTTCCCCAGCGGCATTCACTCAATAGTCAACCCTAGGTCTGGTTCGATCAGTTGCCTTGCCAATGGGTCACTCCAACAACTAGTCCATACTTTGGAGGATGTAAGTCTACTATGCTTTCTTCCTAGTATAGCTGCTACACACCGAAAGGCATCCCTTTGGTTGGATAGTCCTACTATGTGTTTAGTAGACTATCCCTTTGGATTGGTAAATTTGAGTTAAGTTCAGCCTCCAGGGATCCTACTTATGCGCCCATCACATACCAACAGGTCCATTTCAAAACCTAAAATTAAAAATCTGAAAAAAAATAATCAATCAATCCAAATCCAATCTTTTCTTCTCCTCAATAAGATGCAAATCTTTCTAGCTCTCCAGTGGATCCATAATTCTAATCCCTCAGTGGATTTCACAACTTTCCTCCCTTATGGATGACTTGAACTTGCCTCCCCAATGGAGAGTTCACTTGTCTATCCCTGGTGGAGTCAAAACAAACATAATTAAACAAACAATAAATTGAAACAAATTCAACCCTCTTCCCCAGTAGAACTTAATTAAATAAATCAAATTTCTCCCTAGAGATACTCGAATTAAATCAAACCTCTCATCCCCTTTATGGATGACTTGAACCTGCTTCCATGGTGGTTCACATACTCTATCCCTAGTGGATTTCTCCTTCCCTCTCTTATGTTCTTGACACAAGTAGAGCCACATTGCACTAAGTTCTGGATTCCTTCTACACCTCGGGTTAGGAGTAGACAATTTTGTTAGGTTATGATCATGTTCCTTATCGGCCACACCATACCTATTGCCTTTGTTGACCTCATTTTAGGATGAGCTCTCAACCCTCCATCTTAGACAAAAGACTCCTCTTAGACTTAAAGAGATTCTTAGTCTTAAGACACATCTAGTGATTAGGTGGACACTCAACATAGCCCTAGAGACTTAGAATAGTTAGCCATAGGAGTAGGTCATGCCTTAGGGGTGTTAGGGGAATTTTCCTACTCTAAAACTTGAACCACATTCCTTACTTCCTTCCTTCAAGTCAAACTCCAAATCAAATCAGCATTAAACCTAAATCAATTCCAACTTAATTGATTTTCTCCAAACTCAAATCAATGCCACATGGTTGAAACCCATAATTTAAACTTATGATTGAAGCTTATGATTGAAATTCCAAGTTCAAAATATTTCCTAAGTCCTTAATTCCCTTTTAAGGACTTAGCCTAAATCATGTTCAAATCAATTCAAATTCATGAAATTTTCTCACAACTCATTTATATTCTCATTTATATTCACATATATAAATAAAATATAAATTCAAATCAAGCAAACTAAATCCAAAATTCAATTCCAAGTTCAAATCTTTCCCAAGTCATTTTATTTTCTTCTTAAAGACTTAGCCTACATCAAATTCAAACCATCTTAAATTCATGAGATTTTCTGACAACTCATTTATATTTTCATTTATATTCACATATATAAATGAAATATAAATTCAAATCAATCAAACTAAATCAAAAATTCAAATCCAAATCATAAAATCTTTCCTAAGTCCTTTAATTCCCTCTTAAGGACTTAGCCTAAATCATGTTCAAATCAATTCAAATCTTTGAAATTTTCTCATAACCCATTTATATTCTCATTTATATTCACATATATAAATGAAATAAAAACTAAAACAAACAAAACCAACTCCAAAATTCAAACTCAAATTCAATCAAAATCCAACCTAAGCCTTTCAAGTCAAAAAATTGAACTTAGCGAAATCAATTTCAAATCAAGCCAAACTCTTGATTTTTCTTCATGATTCAATTAATCCTTCAATCATGAATCCAAATATAAACATAAACCTCAATCACCAAACCAAAACTCAATTAAAAAATCAAACTTAAGTCAAACTTATGTTCACCCCTTGAACTTGAAATTATCAAATGAATTAAACCCATTTGACCTCAAACCACTTACAAATGGATTTACATTTCAATCATAAGTCCATATGTGACTTCAATCAAACTCAAATAAAGGTTTGACCAAGGCATTTGACCCACTTAGGCTCACTTGACCCAAAGTGACCTGAAGTATTCTTATGAGCCAAATTCTAATCCTAATCAAATTGGATTGAACTAAGCCCACCTAAGCCTCTCATCATGATCAACAATCATCATGAGATGATCAATCACTCAAATTGGGTCAAACCAAGTCAAACCTAAGAGTTGACCAAGTCAACACTTAGCCAAAATGAAACCCAACATTGCCAAAATTCACCATAGGCCAAATTAATTGAAACCAATGATCTAAGTTCATTCATGATAAATGTTTGAACTTGACCAAGTCAACATTGAGCCTAACCTAGCCCAATTGGCCACTTGACCCAGGTTGACCCAACCTGACTTAAAAAGTGAAAATGTGTCAAAACTTGATCTATGCCAAATTGATTGAAACCAATGGGTCAAGTTCATTCCAAAATGATTGTTGAACTTGACAAAAGCCTCAATTGGCCAACTAGACCTAACCAAGCCTAATTGACCTTGAACCCAACCTAAAGGGTCATATTGAGCCAAACTCAAATATAAACCAAATTGATTGGAAACAAAGATACCAATCCATTTCATATGACCAACCAAACATGAACTAACCCAAATAGGTCAAATGGGTCAATTTGGTCAACTTGACCCAATTGACCTAAATGAAATCAATTGAACCAAATTCAAACCTAAATCAAATTCAATCAAACCAAAACCACCAAAAAATTTTAAATGGTCATATGAACTTGACCCAACCCTTGGTTTGACCCAATTTGACCAATTAGTCAACTTGACCCAAGTTGACCCATTTTGACCTAAATGGGTCAACATGAGCCAATTCATATCAAACCAACTCCAAATCAATGAAACTTGGCCTAACCCATTTTTCAAACATATCAAATATATTAAAGTTGAAACCTAAGCCAAATGACCCTTTTACCCCTAGGCCAAAGGGTTAATTTTGGCCAAATTCACTTGGAATTTGGTTAAATCCTCTCCAAAATCACTTGACACCCTCTTAGTGGATCAAGTGAACACTAGGGAGTGTGGTGCACCCAACCCAATGGGTTTAGGTCAGCCCAACCTAGCCTAAGGTCAAAACTGACCACCTCTTTCAAATTGAACACATGGCCACTTCCCAACTACCCTCCTCTGGCGAAAATGACCCATGTGCAAGCCTCTAACAGCCTAACAACCCATTGCATGAGCTCAATTAGATCAAAATGACAAGTGAAGGCATGATCGTTTGATCCTTCAAGGGGGAGATATACTCCCTTAATTTGAATTCATTCCATCAGTCCCCAATTTGATTGACTAAGGGGAAGCCAGAGAAGTCATTTCCCATCCTCCTTATGCTCTCTCAAGCATTTCACAAACTCCATCTTCTTGATTTTCATAGCTTGAAAATAGGGGAGCTCCACTAGAAATTCAACTTACTCCACACTTCAAATCAACCTAATTCCCTTTGCAAGCTCCATTGGTGAGCTCAATCGAACTTTCCTAAGCTCTTTCCTAAGCTCCAAAGGCAAGGGAAGACCATTCTTGATCAAGATCGAGCTCAAGTCAAGGAGGAGTTGGCCCATAGGAGGATCTACCCAATCTCGAGTCCTCAAACTCTCAACAAAGATTCATCTCCACTGAGCTTCCAAGGAATCGCAGTGATCACCTGGTGAGGTTAGCCATTAAACCAGCTTAAGTTCAATGGTTTGATCCTTTGTGAAGTAAAGTTTAATCCCATGAAAATCTAGATGTGTTTGCCTTTGTGCTTAGATGGTGTGTAAGTTTTGGATCAATCGAGCTCAATCAAGCTCGAATCATCTTCTAGAAGATGGATGGTGTCCATTCTTCATGTATAATTATAGGGATAGATCATGGTTCATCCATCCGAGCTTTTTGGATGGATGGTCGTGATTAAGACGCGTAGGACCCCATGTTTAATTCCTTAGATCCATGGCTTTAACCTGAACCATATGATCCTTGATCAGACGGGTGAGGAGAAACCACGTAGCGTCACCACAGACATGATGCTATGATGTGACTACTTTAATATCGAATCCCATCGTGCCACTTGGAAAGTGCATGCCGTGTCAGCAGCCCACGTGGTGCTGGCAGGTTTAAACATTTAATTAAGTCTATTAAATCACTAATTAACCATGCAAACTTCCTAAATTCATATCTAAGCCTAGAAAAATCATAAAAAGATGAAATAAATTGCATTGGATAGATAATTGAACATAGAATATTCTAAAAATGACTTGGATGGATTTTGAATAGTGCTTTTCTCTAGATTTTAGTTATATTGGGAATATTATTTTACTAATTATCCTCTAATTAATATTTGATTAATCCCAAACTTCTTGTGCATAATTAGCGGGATGACCCCTTCCTCCCCTAATTTTCTTGGGATTTATTGGTGGCTTAATTAGAGAAATTTCTAGTTCATTTCTCAATCACTCCCTTAATGTAATTAAGCTTGATTAAGGGTATAATGAGTGGTTTAATCCTCTAATTGAATCAATTAAGTTTTTGCTTAAGTGAATATAAAATTTAGGGAATAATTTTGGGATACTTTCCTTAAGATGTTCCTTAAACCCCTTTTCTTCTTTAATCCAACCTTAATTAAGGGTTAATTCACTAATTACCCCTTAATTAATTCTAAAATTTTCTAGAACTCAATTATCTTGGGTAGATGCTTAGGTGTTCAATAACCTAAGTACATTAAGGAAATCAAAACCCAACTCACGTGTGTGAGAGGGATTATGAAAGTACTTAAGTTAAACCTCTTAATTTAATTAATTAGTAATCATGAGCCAATTGCATTAGGCCCTTTTATTTCATAGGTGCAATGCTGATTTAAATTCCTTGTGTGATTTTATGTCATCTCATTGGCTCATAATTATTTGATTAAGTATGCTAAGGTGGTATAAGTAAGGGATAGTTAACACACTTAATTCATACCTTAACCTAACCAAAGAATAAAATTGACTAATCACCTAAAAATTAAACTAAAATAACAAACATATATGGGAATGGGTTAGGCACATCAAACTCAACTCACATTTCTCAAATTAAATCAAACTCAAACAAAATCAAACTTTTCTTAAAAATAACTTGATTTACTTTAAGCTTTCTTATTTCATAAGATTGTCTTTAAGAATTAATTAGGGTGAATGTGTTTACATGCTTGCATCACTTTAGTTCTTTCCTAACATGCTAAATGTATATGTCATATGAATTTCATACATTGATGCTTTTCAAAAATCAAATTCAAAATGAAATATTTTCTTTATGTCAAACTGTATATTTTGGCTAAAGTAAAATATGAATGGCTATTATCACTATTAAATTCAAAACTATTTTTAAAATCTATAAATCAAATATCCAAAATTGAAAGTGTGGTACTTATAATTATTTATGAGCTTGCATGTGGATATAAATATAAAGATGTGCATGGTGTAGCACTCTCTTTCTCCTTTCTTTTAGCATAGTTTTGAATAGATTTGGCAAAGTGTATAGTCCATTTGAAAAGAACACAACACTTGCCTAATCTCATTCATATTCATTCCTATTCTATTATCCAAGAAGGACATCTACATTTGCACATATAAACTGCATAAATAAAATAAATAAATAAATATAAACTTTTTGCATCTTTCTTTCTCATTCATTTATTTTGTACATGTGTTTATACTTAAGGAAAGTGGTATATTAGTCTAGACAATCTCAAGGTTGCAAGGCTTTAAGTAGCCCTAAGTAACTCTTGTACCTTACACCCCTAGTGCTAACAATGGCGTCATACTCACTTATGCCTTTTATACATATACATGTGCATATGAATAATGGATAAAAGAAACCCCTCTTTTCTACTTAATAAAAATCATGCATCATAAAATATTCTAATTTTCTTAAGTAATATTTCTTAGTATTCATCGTAAAGTATGCTAAACATTTTCATTTGTATGTATAGGTATGCTTAAGATGCATTCATATTCATGTTATACATGTTGGGAAATAAATGAAGTGATGTGTGTTTTGTGATATTAATTCACTTTATTTAATCTTAAAATGTCTTTCTTTTTGAATAGGTTTTTTTAGGGAAAATCTAAACTTAGGATTAATTAAAACATATAATAAAATATTCACTAAATAAAATCAAATAGGAATCCACTTTAGAAATTACTTAGGGTAGAGGAGGAAAGAGAAGTTCTCTTCTCTTTTTCTTCTCTTTATAACCTTTAGTAATTAGGTAGGTTAACTTAAACCAAATTAGAAATATAAAATAAAATCCACCCAAATCAGCTAAACAACATAATTAAAATTACCCATCTAAGTTGAACATCTTTACACTTAGAAAATCTAAGACTTAAAGCCATAGCTAAGCATACCACACAAACCTTTTAAAGCACACATATTAGGTTAAGTCACCACTTCTAGCTTTAGGTTAGGGCGGTGCATGGCTTGATGTTTACTTTTATTTTGTGATGTATTATTTCTAGTCTGGATGTTAGGGTGAATATACGTAGAATGAATGGTGGGACGATTTAGTCTAATCATTATTTTATGCAGGAGATTTTGCTTAAGGGGCGCTGTAATAAAATGTAAATGCTTTTGCTGTGCAGGTGCTTATACCCCTAAGCATAATCCAATAGGCCAGATGAACTTGGTCACCCATGTGTGGGGTGCTAAGTCCAATATTCATGCTTGAGATTTGTATGATTTGTTTAGCTAATCTCTATTTTACAGGTATTAGTCGGATTTACTTTTCCTTTTAATGTAATTTTTATAATTAGGATTTTAGAATAAATGTTATGGCGGATTAGGATGTGCATTAGTCATAAGATCTGATCTTTTGCACCATGCGAAGCCTTTGGAGCAACCACCTTCCAACCATCCAAAATAAAGAACCAAAAGAAGAAAGAAGAAAGAATAAAGAAGAAAAGAAGAAATGAAGACCCCCCATAACATGAATTTTTTACTTGATTGTAACTTAATTCATTTTTAATCATGTTGTATAAGGGTAAAGCTCAGCTACCCAATTTATTTTTAGGTTTGTGCCGTAGTGCCCAGTCATAAATGGCATTTTATTCTTTTACGTTAGCTTTATAAAGTGTGTGATGTTTTGTTTAGTTTGTGCATTAAGATGACATATTTTCCTAGTTTCTTCTTTGCTTGATGTATGGCTTGGATGATGATTAAGCTCTTAGAGGAAAAATAAATATGCTACCAAATTAATCAACTCAAAATTAAAAATAAATAACTCATAACCTCACCTACAGCTTAGGCTAAAAATCAAGATAAAAGAATTAGTAACCTCTTAGCTAGATGAGTATTTCTTTTCTAACATCATGCATAAAAGCATATTGTCTCACTCTTGATTGGAGAGCTTCCACCTTTTCCAAAGAACTTGGCTTGACCTTTGAGAGCTATGGTGGAAATACACCTCCCCTTCTCGCTGATTTTGGCCCATAATATTATTTCTCATGCATTAGACATATGAGTCCTATAAGCCTGAGTCAAATGATTGTCCAAAAATAAAAGTAAAATGTGATATGTTTTGCATTAGATCTAGGTCATTTTTCATGCTCTTATATGATCTAGTCTCTTAGGGAGTGAGTTTAAGGACTTAGTCTCTTTCTAAAATAAATAATAGCCTAGCTATCTTGCATAAAGCATATGACTTGCCTACATGAATTTAAAATCGTAGAAGGATTTAGTGGTAGCCACCCCTAGGCAGTTGTAAGTCCAAACAGTTGGGTGGTTTATCCTCTCTTATAGAGGCAAATAAAATACCCATTTTTATCTTAAATTTAGGTCGTGCTTTTGGCCATCGCCAAAGCTCCCTAGATTTAGGTTCTAAGGTTGCTTCTCCCTTCTATGGGCCATAAGTATAAATCCTCACTTCTTAGGCATTTTCATAACCTTATATTGTGAAATTTTAAGCCCTAAACTTTAATAATAATATAACTCAAATAAATAATTCAATTTAGAAAATGTAAAGCCCAATCATAGGTAGTTTGAGATGCTTACTAGACTTCCTAGTATCTTAAGCATCCCCTATTTATTTCCATTTGGTTTCGATAATAACTCCCTCCTCTTGATCGATCCCACTTGACTTTTTAAAAATAAATCAATCGATTGATAGTCATACCTTTTCAAAATCTTTGGAGATAACGATCATTTATCTTAATCGAGAGTATTCTTAAGAAATCTCATTCCTAGGATATAATTAACTATGGAGGCTTGCCTCCATAGAAAACTTAACAAACCCGGTTTAAAATAAACTCCACTTTACTTTTCCATATAAAGTAGATGAAGAATCTTTGGTACATATGCAGACCCATTATCCTTAGGAGTCCTTATTGAAGTGATTAGGTCCATTATAGAGTGGTGACTTCTATTTTTCGAGATAGTACACCTCTCCTTAATATCGTACCTGATCACCCTAATAAAAACATCTACGGATCTACGTCGTGTCCAAATGCACAAAAGAGTATATTTCTATCTTCATTTTATTCCACATAGATTAAAGATGAAAGTATACACTTAGAAAAATGGAATTTTTTTAACCACAGACAAATCTAAAGTCCTCAATAAAATCAATCATCCATCCCAACAACCCCAAGCAAAATAACAACACTTTGGAGCCAAAAATTTAAAAAGGAAAGATTTTGACCACTATAAAAGGAGGGGAAAATAAAGCTTCATTCCTTTTCTTCCTACCACTATTCATCCCCAAGAGCTCCCCAAAATAACCAACAACTATTTTCCCATCTCTCTTAGGCTAGAAACACCAAAATTGGGTTGATTTATGCGAGGAAATGGCAAGCACCAGAAGATACATCATTCCAAAGTGAAGGTGAAGGATTCACTCATTTCGAAGCTTTCTCTTGTACCTAGGAGCTCGCTCGGATCTTCACTGCCGCTGAAAACCATCCCTAATGAGGTAAATTTTGCCAAAGCTCCCTAGGTTTAGGATCTGAGGTTGTTGTTTCCCTTTGGGGCTACAAGCATAAATCCTCACCTCTTTGATATTTCCATAATCTTATGTTGTGGGATTATAAGTCCTAGTATTCTAATAAAATGTCAACTCAAATAATTAACTGTCTTCAATTTCAAAAATATAAAGCCCAACCATAGGATAGATTGGAATGTTCACTAGGCTTCAAAGTATCATGAGCATTCCCTACCCATCTCCCGTTGACTTCCAATAATAAGTCTTCTCCTTGATCTATCCCATTTGATTTCTAAAATAGCCAATCCTTTGATAGTCTTAACTTTGAAATCTTTGGATACTTTAATTTTACTTTAATTAAGAGTATTCCTAAGCAATTTCATTCCTTAGACTGTAATTAACTATGAGGGCTTGCCTCCATAATGAACTTAACAAACTCGGTTTAAAATAGACCCTACTTTACTTTTTTATGTAAAGTAGGGGAAAGATCTATGGTATATTCGAAGACCCATCATACCTTAGGAGTCCTTATTAGGTGATTATGTCCATTATAGGGTGGTGAATTCTATCTTTCAATATAGATCATCATTCCTTGATGTCATACCTGATCACGTCAATAAGTACCCCATAAGATCTGTGTGGTGTCCCACATCTCAAAAATAAACACCACAGACAGAATATTTAGATAAATAAATGAGATAAAATCCCACAACGCAGTGACACTGAGGGGATAGCACCACAACACTGTGTCACATTACTACAAGTGAAAAATGACTTAGAAGATTTTCTACTGGGGGGGAAACAATATCCTGCAGTGCTGTGGCACTAGTATCTCGTGTCCTTTGGTATATCTGCAGCATCGAGGCACTATCATACTAGCATCGTGATGTTGTCCCATATTTGATTTTTTTATATAAATGTTACAATTTCTTTTATTTATCTTGGAGCATCAATAGAAACAAAATAAATATATATATACAAGTATATAGCATGAAGATAATCCAAAGAGAACTTTTATTTCTTCAAAAGAAAATTATAAATTATAATTTATAAATAAAAGAAGAAAATATAAATGAGAAAGCTAGTAATCGTACTTATTTCCACCCTCCTTTTCTTCTTCTTCCTCCTCCTTTGTGTTTGATACCGGCAGAGTAATCACACAGGGCTGATATTAAGGCACCGTAGTAAAGGAGACCTAGCTAGGATATACAAGATTGCAATTCTGAAATATGTTGATTAGTGCAGTGTTGAACTAGGCAATGCAGGAGAATTGCATTTGTTGTTGATCCATGTGATGACCAAACTTGCATTCCAGCATCTCTTGCTTATGAATACTCTTATCTACCCTCTTTTGCAAGTCCGAGACCTGGTTGTCAATCTCTTGAATTTGCTTGGCCAAGGACTTGAGAGTTCGAGATCTAGATCAGGGAGGATGTGAACTCTCTCTTTCACTTCAAATCTATTCCTGAACCCCCAATCACTCATTTCATTAGAGGAGCCTTCTAAAAGAGTACCTCCTCATTAGGCCCCTATCGCACCCACCACTACACATAAATCATAAATAAGAGAAGGGTGGGCATACCCAACAATAGTGCTCCCCTTCAACATATTATAAATTGAATTTAAAATAACCTCCCCGATATCGATCAAGAACCCCTTTTGAAAAGTAAAATTTAAAACAACCCTATCCTTGGTAACCTCACTAATGTTACCAAAGGGCATAAACCTACCATAAATAAAATAGCGTCAAGCCTTATAGCCAGTTGTCATATTGATGGAAGGAAAATTGATAATCCTTTCCTCCCATCTTTTTCATTGCATGCTTTCATTTCCACCATAAAGAAAAATAATAATCTCATCAGAATCGGAATGAACATTGTAGTATGATAGATATTGATCATACTAAATATTTGGAAGATCATAATATGCATTTATAGTATTAATATCATAACTTACCAACTTTCCCTAGACATATGTCTTATTGTCTTGGCCGTCCCGTGCATTTGTGAAGAATTCATGCACCATCAGAATGATGCATGAATTATTATCGTAGGCTAGTTTGAGCTACCTCTGCTCCCTAATTATCCCCTCCATGCTACCACTGAGATTCTGGAATCCCTCTTTGGAATCAGGTGCTTGTGGAGAAGAGCGTGCTGGTACCACTACTTGGCGTCGGCGCTAACACAGTGATTGGCATCATTGGATGCCCTCTTCTTGCCCACAACTCTTTTAAGAGGCATAATTAATAATGAAAATTGGAAAATAAAAATAACTAGAAAAAAAGAAAATTCTTAAAGAGAAGGGACCATTGAATGAAAATCCTTAACAGCTTGGGTCTCTATTTATAAATCGACCCAAAGATCGATGCCCAAACCTCGGTGCCGAGTGCTACCCTCTAGGTTGTAGAACCCTGGCCGCGACACCCACATGCTGAGCCATCATACAACTCATCTCATCGATAACTTTGCAGTCAAAAAGATATAATTAATTGTAATAAATTTCATAATAGACGTGAGCAAAAAAAGCACAGCGCAGTGCTTTGACCTAGTGTCACGGTGCTCATTAAAGCAAGGCAGTTATTTCCTCTTAAAATCTAATGTATGTATATCATAAATCTTGACCAACATTGCAGTGCTACAAGGCAGTGACACAACACTATTCAAGTATTCAAATGACCAATAATGTCAGCGTCACGACACTACATACGCAGCGAGACGTTGACCCTCCAACTCATTTGTCTCGTGTCATGCCACATAAGCACTAGGCTCCACTATCGCAGTGCCGTGGTGCTGGATTTCAGCACCGAGGCGTTGGGTCCCAAATTAAAAATTTTATGTATTTTTTAAATAAAATTCTAATTTTTAATCATTTGCTAAGCAAACACCACTATGTCTACCTAATATATGGGCAACCCTAATTTTGGCATTCCAAAGGGATTAATTCCAGCCTCCCATTCATTCAATATGTCAACATCTGATCATTTGCAATGTGAACACCTCATAATTCATTCACCACGTGATCAAATCCATATATGTTTGTCATGCTGGCATTCCATGTCCCATGTCTCCTATATTCAACATGTGAACATCTGTTGCCCATAATTTATTCTCCACATAAATAAATCCATATATGTTTGCTATGCAAATACCCTAATTTGGCATTCCAAAGGGATGTAAGCACAACATTTCATTTGTGTGAACATTTATTTGAACACCCATAATTCATCATGGCAAATATTATGTGGGCAACACTCTAATATGGCAAATATGTAAATTTTATATTCGTTCATAATGTGAATATTTGCACATTCACCATACAAACACCTTATAATTTGTTCACCATGTGAATACTCTTGCACTTTACTTAAAATTCTAAGTTTACTCGAGATACCTAAGATGAGGCAACCCATGGAAGCTAATCAAATTCTCTCGACATTACAACCCCTCTAATATTATTAGGAACAACATAATCTTGGGATGATGGAATCATGAGATCTTGATCGGGATTGCACTCCTATTTCTTATAATCATCTATTTCACACACACCTCTATGACACCATCACATATCACTAAGATATGTTTATTTCTAACCTTAAACGAGAGTGCTCTCTTACTGTAGTAAGAGTGATAATTAATTATGGAGGCTTGCATTCATAGGAAGTAGAACACAAATAAAAATAAACCATAACATAAATGTTAGGAGAAATCTTGTTGAATACATATTAATCTACCTCACAAAAAAATATCCCATCTCATAAAAATGATGGTGCATCTTTAAAGGTGTTTTTTTCTAAGTGATCAATGCTGAATGAAGATCTCAATCAAAGAGGTTATTTTTCATCAAAATATTTAAAAATCTTAATACAAATCATCCCAAATTTAAACTCTAATAAAATATCAAAAATTCACTAGTCACAAAATGTCTAATTAAAATTCATTATCAAAACACTTACAACAAAATTCATTCAATTTGCCTTCTATAATTACTTGTTGAGGATGACAATTTGATATTAATTTCAACTCACAAAAAATTGATATCATATTAAATATACTATTATATTCACACTCAAAATAGTTTACACTAGTAAAGATGTGCCCTAAGTATTTTGTTCACATGATTTGACAAGTAAGCTCCATATATGAAGCGGTTGCGACTAGATTACTCTGATCTGATTGCCAAGTATGCTTCACTATATTATGGTCATGTCTATAGCTTCTATGTTTCTTAATGGTTTTTTATTCCTTGAGTTATAATTCGCATGATATATCTAATATGACACAAAGTCCTATATCAGCTAAGGTAGACTTTAAATTATCTCATTAAACAAATATTAATAAAGATACAAGGTTTCCTGGGATGAACCAAATCAATGGCTACTAACAAGGATCTTTCAGTTAGATTGACTACCTTCTTTAATTAAGTGGACTAGAGACCATAAAAGCACTAAATGATAAAACCATGTGATCTTAATTGGGTGCATCATTATTTCTCCAAGCATACACTTTAAGCAAGTTTTTTGTTTCCAAATGCTAAATTATTAGTGAAATAACTAGCCTTAATCAAAAGTCATTATTAGGTAGGTTAATTAATTATTGGTGCTTGCACTTATAGGAAACTTAGAACCAAACTTAAAATTCTCACGAAATGAAGGAAAAATCTCTTGGTATTGACTTATCTATGAAATTCATTTACTTTCTAAAAGTTTAGCTGGTATAAATCTAAACTCTCTTTCATCGATAGGGTGGGTGAATTTTTGGAGCCTAGAAGTGATAGGCTTTAGAATAATTAAGCTTATTAATTGATCATATAGGATGCAATTATGATTAAAAAGTTTTGTTATTAGATAAGCCATCATCTAGTAATAATAATTGATTATTATCGGAGGCAAGTTATGGTTATAATAGGATGTATTTTAACCGAAGTGTTGACACCACTTTATATACCTACATGTACATCTATATAATAAACTTAATTAAAACCATCAACTATTATATTTAGGGTTCAAGCGTTCAAGAAATATATGAACACTTGAGGATAGATGAGTTCTAAACAAATGACACAATGTCCAAAAATTTAAAGTATATTGTAGTACTAAATGGAGACTATCCATTTGAGAAGAGAAGAGTGTGACTGAACTATGGATTGACATTGCTAAAGTGGTACTACTTAGCCAAGTAAACATTTAACTAAAAGTGGTACTGGTCAAATTCAAACTAATAAAGGACAACCATATCCATAAAAGAAACTTAGCATAGTAACAAGAAGGTAACTATGTTGTGAATGAATTAAGTCACTATATGTAAAACTTGTCCATAAAACTTTCTTAACTAAGAAAATATGGTTGATGAGATAAAAGAAAAGTAATGTTTGATGCCTAGTTAAGAAATTAATTATCTAGGTTTTGACAAGGACAATATCATGAAATTAACTCAAAGAGGAGGATGATATGCATAGGGTTAATACATTAACTATAAAATGACTTTATCAAAGATTATTTCTATCATATTTTACAGAGAGATCCTAAATTTGTGTTCCCTATTAAATAAGTTACCAACTCAGATAACCAATCATTATGCGTAAACAGCTTCGATGGATTTTACTAATATAGCCAGTCCCTTAAAGAGGATATTAGTTAAATCAATTATATTCGAGTTTAGAACTACACTGCAGTGAATATGATTAATTTGCTTATCTTAGTGTGTGAAATCATATATGTATTCATATAATGATTATTTATATTTAGCATTTCATTATTTTTGTTTTAAATGATCCATGAAATACTCACATAAAATTGATATCATTTATTTATTTTATTTATAAGCTTCAATTTATAATTAACTTTTTAATATATTTTTAATAATAATCTGGGCCCAACTAAGAATAATTATTAAATATTTAATTTTACTAAAGAAAATCCTAATATAATGATAAATATGAGAAATTTCTTAAAAGCTTACTAATTTGATAAGACCTTATTATGAGTTTTAAAATTATTTTAAATATGAAAAGTAATTTTTTTTTAAATTTAAAAATTGTTAGATTTTTCTTCATAGATTATTTAAAAGTTCTCATTACGTTAGAAATTTATAATAACTCATATTTTATTAGGGAGGGATGTTTTATAATTTTATTACCAATTTTTAATAACATTTAATATTTTTTTGGTAAAAAATATAAATAATTGAGTTTCTTATCAAAAATTGATTTGACAAACCAGACTACTTTGAAAAATTATGAAACTTTTTATTAGACTAAATTTATATAATAAACACTCTTTAGAATTTTGTATAATTATATTTTAATTATTGTTACATGCTAGAAAATTAGAGTGAAAGTTTACGCCTACCTTTTTATGAAATTCAGACAGATATTTAAAGAATGAACAAGAGAACTCAAATTTTATGTAGAAACCTCAAAAAAGAGGGAAAAACATGGCTAGCAAGAAGAATCTTTCCATGTATTTGTTTCAAAGTACAAAATTACAATGGATTACAAAATTGTATATGAGAAGGCCCACAATGAGAATCGAATAACGACAGCCACATATAATGCTCAGTTATAAGCTAATTAGTGGTAGCGTGATGATGATGAAGTGGGATCAATGACCGAGATAGCCAAGATGGTGACCAATGAAGATTGATGATGGCAAGGATCAATAAGTATGGCACGACCTGGTTGACAACCGTCAGTGGTGGCATGATTGTGCTTGGAGGATTTTCAAGCTTTGAGCTCTCATCTCTCATTCTCCCTGAGAATGAGAGACTATTTATAATTAGATCTGCCTGGAATACATGCAAAATTCGAACCACTCCACTTCATCTGACGGCTGAATGATTCCTTTGATCATTTGATGTATTTTAAGTATTTGAATGCTCAAACGAAGTCAGAATTATGACATCTTGGGCTTGTTAGATTCGGCCCATCAAAATACTCGATTTGACTATAAACACTCTATGTTTAAGAGCTATTTATAGATTTAACTGATATCCCAAAGTTTCCAATGATATTTTAAGTAATTGATCTTGATTAGTTTCAACTGAGGATCAACTTGCTTTTGACATCAAGATTCGAGCTTCGACTGATAGAATTTTTAGTGTCATATCAATTATTATTATTTTTGAACAATAAATCATAACTTTTAAATTATATAACTTTTACATAATGATTCAGATGACTCAAAATTTTATGTGTGATACTTGATATAGGTCAAACCTCCATAAAAGACATGAAAAATCTTAATCCATTTACTAGCTCAATTAATTATAATAGATGATATTTTAAATTTTTAAATAAAGAAAATACGAATAATCAAATTATAATAACTTTTATAAATTATCCATATTAAGATAAAAGTTTCAAGTAATTTGGATTCATAAATAATTATTTTAAAAAAAAATCCTTAAAATTCATGGGGTTGGATTGATACTGTTCGGCTTGATCTAGACCTTTGATTTTATATAAAATAGATCGCAAGGTCATCTTCAACCTTTCAGTGGGCCATTTTAAGGTTTGGTCTTGGATCAACATGACTTGAGCATAACCTTAATGAATAACTCTCTATCTAAGCTTTTCCAAGTGAATTTCTTCACTATAAAGCTTTAGGAGACCAAGAGGAATTAAATGTATGGCTTACCAAGTTATGCCATTACCTAGGCACACAAGAAAACCAATGATATAGATTGGGACTACATTAGGGAACCCAAAACCAAGTAGTGCTTGATACATTTAGCTTTTGGATTCTCATGTGAATTGGGCTAAGAGGCAACAGCTTGATAGCTTGACCAAGCTCCAGTTGCTCTGAATGGGAGCTTGGTGCTTGAGTTGGCTCAGTGGATGGGAAGTAGTAAGAAGTATTTGTTTGAGCTTCTTTAAGCTTAGGGAATGTATTCAAATCCTTTGCCTCCCATGGGGAAACTTCCTTTTAGCACCAGAGATGAGTCCAACCATGGATAACCATGGTTGGACTTGTATTATTCTACAACTTAAGTCCTGGTGGTCATGAGGAAGAATTTAGGTTGTTGAAGAGCAAAGAATGCATCCAAAGAGAGCTTAAAGTGGTTCCATTTGTTGGTATGGGTAATGTTAATTTCTATTAAATGCCTCTCATGCCATATTACCCTCTCTATTAGGCTAATAAAATAGGATGGAGAACAATTCATGATTATGAATAATTATGAATTTTAGGAAAAAAAAACTAAAAACATGCATGGGATGGGCATGATTTCTACAATTGACCCATTTAAAACCTATTAGGTTAATGGGATAGGTTGACCCATTTGAGTAGTCAAAACTTCTTGGGTTAAAAATATAAAAATATTCCTAAGATTTACATTTAAAATCTCTTTTAAGGGTTTGGAGTGATTTCTGCATTTGGTGAACTTAATCCAACCATATAAGTGAATATCTTGATTTGGGCCCAAGTTAAGTATGCTTATTAAATCAAATTGGCCCATGTAAAATGGTTAAATTAAGTCGGGTTAAACTAGTCATTTGTTCATGACATCCTTAGCTACAATCACTCTTAAGGGTTTTGTTGGATATTATGATTAGGTTGGTTCAATTAACCACCAAAAACGGGTAGGGCCTTAATGGATAAAAACACTTCTTTTAGTTAATTAAGCTTGGACCAAAGAAGAATTAGTCCAAATGATGCTTTTTTTATGTTTAGGATATATAGAGATATTTATATGTATAATTGGTCTAATCAATTTGAAGGTTGATGTCATTTTAGTCATATTTGTCTGATTGGGTCAATTTGGGCAAATTAGATTGACTCATGTACAATAGCCAAATTGATTTTAAGGATGGTCAAGCTAATCCTTATAGTCACATAATTAATTATATAAATAATTTTATTAGTAGGATGGGTTAATTGCTCAAATACATTAGTTACACCTAGCTAGGAATGTTTGAATTTAAATAGTATAAGAATCTACCTTAGGGCTACATAGAATCAAGCTTTTGTTGTTGAAAAGATTTGCATGTGACCTTCCTACATGGGTTCTTCTTAAGAGTTTACTAAGACTAACCAAATGGGATATGTTGTGTTTAAACTTTATTGTTTGAAGAAGATATAAGGTTAGGTCCTATTAATATTTTGATATCAACAAGTGGCTACAATGATATCATACCATTTTTACTCGAACTTATATGATTTTTCCTTATTGAAATAATGTGAACTTCAATTGCATCATCCTGCTTACAGCCAAAGACACAAGAGCCATAAACTAGGGTTTAAGGATATCTAATAATATAACACTATTGAAAATATTATGCATTTCATATATAATGATTCAAAATTAGAGAAAGTGCAGTCCTTAAATATTGTTCATATCTATGACGTAAAATTCACCTTACACATGGTCATAATCATTATGGTAGATTTGACTACCACCTATCTAACCACATCACATTATTAAGTCATTTTTTAGGGGCATTATCATAATTTCTTCTAGAAATTGCCTCTTGCTTGCATGTCCTTTGGGATTTTCTCTCAAAAACTCTTTTAACTTAGTGAAGGTTTTACCTTCTCTAGAGATTCTTCTAAAGACCATGTATATTCTTATGCACACTTTAAAATGCTTAGACAAGTTCATAAAAAAAAACCATTTATTGATAATCCAACACATTATAGTATCAAAATTTAGAAGCATTTAAGAAAATTATAGTGTTTCAATAACTAGTTTGTCTGTAGACACTTGAGATTGAAACGTAGTTTCCAAAGCCTTACCATACAACCAATAGTGTTAACTTATCAAAACATTTTGATCTCTAATAGCATTATGTGCTATAATGTATATATGTTAACTAGTTGGCTTGCCTTAATATCCCAAGAATTACTAGCCTCCGCTACCTTAATGTCCTTAAACAACCATCATAACTAATCCCAGTTTTAAGGTATTCAACCTCCCATAAATAGCCCATCACTAGTTAAATTATGTGCAACAAAGTTATGAAGTTAAGCAAATATGACCTTGTGAAGGAGATTATGGGGTTACAAGGTTGGTCACTATAATGGAAACTTAATTAAGGCTTAAATCTTTTTTTTCCTCATTTCTTGTCACTTTAAATTATTCTTACTTAAAATTCATCTCAAGTGATTATCTCCCAATTGTAAATCTTATCCCTTCTCACTTCTCTCTTTATCCTTCTCATGAATATTATCTATTATTTGGGCGCTTAATATTTATACTCAATACTCCTCGTATAGATTATACTCATACTCATGTCATGAATATTTTTATTGTGTCCCAAAAATGATATGAGTATTTCGATCAAACCAGTATAAATCCTCTCATCATTTACTATTGTTGTTGGTTTTTTATATCTCCGTATTGAGTAATCTAACCATAATACTTTCATACTAAACTCACATATGTGTGAGCTCTATCAATGAACTTTCACAAATACGTGCATTACTCCCAAGATCTAAGCGTTGTTTTATTGAGAGAGAGAGTAAATCAAATACAATGAATTTATTTTTTTGAGTGTTCGGTATGGTGCAAAGTAAAATTTCAATGCATTTGTAGTGTATTTGAAATGCATTAGAATGATCATTTTGGATGTATTTGGAATTCGCTTAATTTGGACGAATTCCAAATACAAGTGTATTGCCGCCACCCATCACCGGTCGATTGCCGCCACCGCGCCGCCACCACGACCACCGCCTCCGCCGACCATCGGCCGACGATTGCCGCCGCCACCACCGCCGCGCTGTTTCACCAGCCGTCGGCCGCTGTTCGCCGATCGCATCACCGCTGCCGCCGCCGTGCGCGCAGACGCTCGCTGCTGACCGCTGACCGCCGATCCACCCGCCACCGACGGACCCATCGCCAATTGCTGATTGTCGCCGCCGCCGGTCGTCGGATGCCACTGCCTCGATAATCTCAAAAATACTTTATATTATATTTATTTTGTCAAACAAAAAAAAGAAATTCATGTATTTGTAGAGTTTTCAATTAAATAAGTTAAAAGTAATTCAAATATACTGTATTTTTTTTATACTGTATTAAATTTATTTTACACTTTAAATGCAGGCAATCAAACAACCCAAGAGAGAGCATGATCTACACTCATTTATGTGAATGTGACGAGAAGTGCATGTGTCTTGTCGACCTCACCGTGAGGGAATACTTCGATATAAAGGTTTGATTGCCAGATTTAACGACCGCATTCCAATGCTAACATTTCGCTGCCGGTGCAAGTAAAGTAAAATTTGATATTTCAAATACATTAGAAAGGCATTATAGATTTGAATTCCCACAAATCAAATACAAATGTGATCGGGCGACACCGCCACCGCCGCCACATCATTGCCGCTCACGACGGCCGACATCTCCGGCCGCCGGGCCACAATGGCCCGGCCATGCCAAAACCTTCGCATTTTTTTTACATTACATTCAACCAAACAAAAAAAAGAAAGTAATTAGAAAGTTTCAACCAAACAACTATAAAGTAATCCTTTACACAAAGATTCTAACGAGAATCAAACAACTCCAAAATACTTTATTATATTTATATGAGTATATCACAATTACTGTATTTGTGGCTATAATATTTTTGTTCTTTCTTGTTAGGTTATCCTCATTGTGATTGTGTGAATGGAGGGCAGGGGGAAAAAGATAAGAAAAAACAAACAGAAGGAACAGTTGGGATAAGACAGAGGTGGGGTGGAGGAAAAGCAACGCAAAGATCAGACACCGCATATCTAGTTCTAGGCTTCTGACTTGATTCAGCGAATCCTCCATATATATAAAAGATTTGACAAAAACAAAAAAAAAATCAGGAAAATAAAATGATAACTTAGAAAAATGTACGTATAATAAGCTCTAAAATTTAAATAATAGAATCATAAATAGTTCATTCTCAGTTGTTTCCTGCTTTCGGTGAATTTAGTTTACTTTCTCAAGTGAAATTACAATTAAAGCAAACAGCTTGAACGCAAGTCCCTTTAGGGTTTAAGAGAACAAATAAAGCAACTCTTTTTCTGATTAGATCGTTGGTTTACGGCAAGAAATTCATATGAAGATGAAGTTGGACGTTAACGATATTTATGTAACAGTTGCGGCTACAGCGATGATACAGTAAAAGGTAAAATATCAGAAGTTACAAATAAATTCGACTTTCAGATTTTTCTTCCGATAGAATACGGTTTATTTATTACTCATTTATTTGCTCCGTACATCCGGTTGCCCCTTGCAGTCGATTAGGCTTCAGATCTCTCCTCACCCCTCTCGCTCCTCTCCTCTCTCTCCATAAATAAAATCTCCTTCACTCCTCTGTCTCCCTCTTTGCGGAAGGGTGATTGTTGCCAATTTTGGTCTATCCTCAACCCTCACGCTCCTCTTCTCTCTCTCCATAAATAATATCTCCCTCCCTCCTCCTCTGTCTCCCTCTTTGCGGAAGGGTGATTGTAGCCAATTTTTGTCTTTCGAAGTAAGTTTTGGTTCTCTTGCTCCCACTTGATCTCTGTTATGTTAAAATGCGAGTTTTTCTTCGATTTCTGCTCCCCTTGTACAATGATTTGTAGGTATCAGCTCAATCCATGTTTCCATTTGGCCGCTTAATCTTGTTTATTTCTTTACAACGCTGCAGCAATTTGAGTTTTCATGCGGTGAATTGATCTGGTTTCTGTGATTAGTTTGGGTCCATTCTCACTTGATTTCGTGTATGCCAGTTCCTCAAAATCGAGATTTTGATAGCGTTATGGGAAGTTATAAGGGACACCATGATCGCTTCTTTGCCTTGGGGACTTGGATGGCGATTTAAGACGTTTATTCGGTGCTTATTATACTCAAACATCGTGAAAAGTTTGCTTAGTCTTGTAGTTTTTCATTGTCATTCGTCGATATAAACAATGTGCGAACTGGATTCCTCCTTTTGAAGGTTTCGCAAATTTTCAGTCATTTTGAAATGTTGCCTGATCGTAGTGTACGTTGGATTTTCATTATTTCACTTGTTTCTTTTATTTCAAAACCAATGCCATTACTCTCGACTAGCTTTATTACTTTAATGCATCTGTACTTTGTGGATTCTGTGGCCGAGTGATTAGATAATACTGCTGTGTTATAAAGATGAAATGACAGTAAAAAAATAAGGAAAGAAAAATGGTATGATTACACCAACTTTGTGTTATTCAATTTTTTGCACGCCTGGAAGAGAAGTATCTGTTCAGTTATGTTGCTATGAACAAATTTTTCATTCTTGGTTCATCTGGTTAAAGTAGGTCGTTTATTTATTTATTTTTCTAGCACAAAGCCTGTGTACCTTGGAAGTATCAGGGCTTTCAGATCATCAAAAGCTACTTCTGCTTAGTTTGCTGGCATATGAAAGAATTTTTCATTGTTGCTGATTGACATTATTAAATGCTATAGTGAATCTTAAAGATCTCTCTGTTTGAATCTTATACATAGGAAATCTCTTATACAGCATGGATAGAGTCACTCCTTCAGGGTATGATGGAAAAACGAGTAAATAGCTCTTCTGATGCCGAAACATTGACTGTTGAGTCATAAGCTTGGAGCTCAACTAAATTAAAATGGCTCTAAGCTAAAGAATAAATGCACTATAGCACGGGTGAGTTCGGTATGTATTGCAATAGAATTGTTTCTTTGAATTTCAGTTTCCATCTGGTACAATGATTATAACTTGATGAAGCTGATGGTTGCTCTTCAGAAGATTTGCATGATGTGCCGCCTTTTCAAGGAATTCAAAAATTGAATTTGTGATTTGGTGAGTTCTTAATGTTGGATAATGTTTGTATTAAGACCATTGTGAGAAGGGTAAACTACTCTTTATTTTCCTATTTTGTTGGAGTACAAGTACTTTAAAGGAGTCAATAATTTAAAGTAAAACAAGCAATCTTTGTGCCTATGTTTTGATCAGGACATGAACTAAAATCATCATTTGATGATTGCTTGCAATTTGTAGGAGTTTTATGATTGTATAAGTGGACTTGAGTTTTAGATTATTTACGTCCTTTTTTGACTGTAGTATTAGAAACAAATAAAATGGAAATCAACTGTATTTGATGGTTTTGTAAACAAGGCTCTAATCAACTGTATTTGATGGTATAATGCATGTATATGATGTTCTCTTATGATTTATTCTTTATACTGTTGGACACGGAGAAATCATTAAGACCCATGGACAAGCAAATAATCAATGTTTAATAATTATTCTGCCCAACAATATGTTCACCTGATTATTTATTGTTGTTTGTATGGGTTTCATATGGTTGTGCCATAGTTGTTAGGGTAGATTATATCTTAGTTATGGAGGTTGGCTTGACATATCATATATTTATACTAGAACCAATTTGTGACATCACTCTGACATTTTCATTCAATTTTTATTTTCTAGTAGGTTTTCAAACGTACAACACCATCATATTTTGGCCAACTTTATTATATGAATATATGATAAATGATGTTGGAAATAATGCACCCAACAATTATTAGAATGATATAATCTAATAATTCCACATAAATAGAGGAGTCAATTGTTTTGCACAATAAAATCAGCAAGAGTAATGTATATTTTTTACATGATCATTAGTAAAGACAAAGAGGAGTGGGGTGCAAAGGGACTTCTTTAAATTGTGGACGTATGTGAACAACCGTCAAGTGCTAATAAAAGTCAATTTATAAGTCTTTTGATGGTACATGATCCATTATCATGTTTGGTCATTATTATAACAATTTGAATAATAGTTTAATTCTTTTTTATTAATATAATATATAATGAAATAAGATTTGATTTAAATCTATGTCCAGTATTGTCTTAGTTGAGTTAAGTAAGTCTTGTTGTTATAATGAATCAAAATTGTTATAATGAACCAAATTCAAATAGGTTGGCAAATAATTGAACCAACTTGCCGCAAAATTGAAGTTTCTAAGAGATAAGATGATGTAATTCAAATTATGAAGGATTTGCAACAAATTTCTTTTATCCTCAGCCAAACTTTTACTTGAGCCTTTAGATCGCTTGAGCTTGTCAATATAAGCCAACTATTGAGCTTACCAAAATATCTAAAGATACTCACTTGTTCAAAGCAAAGTCCTTAAAGACTTCATTAAAGAAAAAATATTTATAAAGATCTAGTTCCTTATTTAGACTTCATCAAGAGCTATTCATATAATTATAGAGCAAGATGCTAGCTAAGTTATATATTTTATAATAAGTATTTGTTAATCCTTATTATAGAATTTTACTTGTATTGCTCAGTTGTAGCATTATACTTTGACCCAAGCTTATAAATTGGTGGTTAGAGGAAGAGTCTATTGTATTTATTCTCACATCCATTTTGTACTTTTTGACATTTTAGTGAAAATCCTAAAGCTTCTTTCTAAGCTTTTATTTCTCTCTTGCTCTTTGTTTGTTCTTATTAGTAAGGTTCTTGTGCTATTGACATATAATTTAGGATCTAACATTCTTTAAGGTTTGGTGAGCTTAGTTAATTACAAGCAATGGATTGCCATGATGAGAGGGTGAGATATGTATCAATAATAATCAAGATTTTTATTAATAGGCAACTAAATTAAATGGAAAAGAGGTTTTAAAGAATGATTTAAAGACTTCTAGAGTGGATGCCTAGAATATTCTTCATGTTGAAATCTTGAAGATGGATCTTCTGACTCTATAATTCCAAGACAACTACTAAGTTTTAGAGCACTCTAACTCTTGTAATTAATGATAATTACTTGTAAATGCACTGTGGAGACCCCTCAATCTTAATGTGTTGAGAAGCGTTAATTTGAATCGTCAAGTGCTTTTCATATGGAGATTGTTGATGTTTAGGCTCTAACAAAGTTTAAGATCCCTCACTTAGATTCGTATAGGAGAAAGATGAATCTGGCTGACTATGTTGTTCACTTTTAATCATTTCACTCTTAAATATAAATGATTATTTTAAGTATTGACTTTTCTTAACCACCTTTAAGAAGTCACTGCTAAGTGGTTTTAGTCTCTATTTTGAAAGTATCAATGTTTAAGAAATAATTTGTGGCTCATTTTGCTGGTGCTCAAAAACTTCTAAAGAATTTTCCATGCTTTGTTAGGCAAGGACAAGGTAAATCTCAGATGAATTTTATTGTTCAATTTCAACTTGAAATATTGTACGTGAAAAATTATGAGTTAGTAGTGGTGCATGCTAAACTTACTCATGGTACGAGAGAAGGCTTGCTCAGACACACTAAATTTGCAACAGTTGGGAACATTGGCTTAGTTGTTTGAACATGTTAGTATCTACATCAACATAGAAAAATATAATAGTGTATTGAATATTGATATTAATGCAACCATAAGATTTTAGATTATAGGGAATTTGAGGTGACTTTCTAAAGATCAATAGAATCAATCATTAAATCATTAGGGGATGTTGGCCGATAAGCTACAACATCTACAACACCAAAATCAAAGTATAAAATTTCGATATAGACGGAAGGGACAATTAGCTGACAATACCCAATAATCACTTTTTTGAGAGTTTCTTTGTTGGAAGTTGTTGAAGCCATTCACACAAAGATTATTTCAGATGACCATCATTGATGATGGCCAGTGCTTATGCTTGAGATCCTTCAAATATCTTAACTTCCATATGGACTATGGCAATGACATAGAGGAGTGCTCACATCTTCAAAATCTTGTGGAAGAATCAATTAGAGTTGGGAAGCTAAATAAATTCATTATAGTTGAGTATAGTAGATGAGCTGACATGGCATTACTAGAAGTGCATCCCAAAGTAACAATTCTTGCATATGCAATTCATATCATTGAAGTGGTGCAAACAATCCTTGGTGGAGTAGGAGCTGAAGCCTCAAGACAAGGTAGTCTCAAATGATTTCATTTTGGAGAGCTGAATTGGCCATAACATTGAGATTTCTTGCAATAGAGTCAGTTTCAATCACATTTTCTAATATTGGTTTGATCAATAAATGAGAATTTTGACAATGCTGCCATTCTTTTCATTGCTTTGATCACAAACTATTAACTTGGCAACATATTCATTGAGTTAACATATTTTTTTAAGTATTTTTTGAAAAATTAAATTTTAATTTTTTTAGATTGATGCTTACTAGTAGGCCACTTATTTTATTGAACACAAGAAAATTGAAGTAATAATTATTCTACCAATTCTTGAGGAGGAGAAAATCAATGCATTGCCATGGTTGGTTTCATTATAGTCGACGCTCTAATAGCCTACAACACTATCTTTGATCGTCCTCTTCTCAACTCCTTCAAAGTAGTAGTTTTTACATATGTTGCTATGAAATTTTTTACAAGAGAATAGATCGTCACTGTCTGAGATAATATATTACTATCAAGGACATGCTATTTGAAAGCTACACGAAATTTCCAAGAAGAGGTTTTTGCAACTTGACATTGTTAGTAGAGTTGAACTCAAGAACTTTGAGGCAAATGAGGTTAAAATTTAAGTCGAAGAAAATTTAAGTCAGACTTCAAAATTAGCACCTTGTTTGATTAAAAGGAAATAGAAGAAATCATTAGAACTCTTTGTTAAAATGATGATGTTTTTGCTAGTTAGTTGCAAACATGTTAGGATTTAGTGTTAATGTTGCTTGTCACGTACACAATGTAAATAAATTAATAAAACCCTTTAAAAAAATGATTGGATAAGTTGTAATCTTGGTCAAACCATTTGACGTGAATTTAAAAACTTACAAGAAGTTGGTTTCATCTGAGAAATGCAATATCTGAATTGGACTTTAAAATGCCATAATTGTGCACAAATCAATGAAAATGGTGAATGCACTTAGAATTACAAATTTGATTTTAGTTTATCTTAACAACAATGATCCTCTCCCTAGAATTATTATTTTAGTTGACTTTTAGTCAAATTTTTTGTCATGAGATCTCTTGTTGCCTTTCATGGCTATATCACCAAATAAAAAAACATTAAACTTAGTGTGAAAAGACAATACTTAGAACTAGTGATGGGTTATGATACCATGACATCCGAAGAATGTGGGTTTAATGCATTAGAGAAGATAGATTGTGTATTCAAAGATCAAAAGGGCTGGAACATTGAAGTTTTTGTTGACGAATTGTTATTGAAGAGTAAAACTTCAACACATATTTGATTTACAAGATGTTTACGACCTTGAAGGAATATAATATATGCCTTGATTCTTTTAATTATATTTTTGTTTCTACTTTTGAATTTTTTTTTGTTTTTCACTTACCTTGAAGGCATTAGAAGTATAGAAAACCAATTATATATACTTCCACCAAAGGCAACAAAATAGCTCCAACAACTTATCTAGAGTATTACAAATTTAAGTTATTTAATCTCAAAGTTTGTAGATGAGTGCTCGTCAGTTTTTGAATTTCTTAGAAGCGCAAGATTCTTTTTAGAGGTGTGCATTCGGTCGGATTGGACAAATCGGTTCTCTAATTTGTTAATCCGATCAGATTAGAATCCAAAATCCAAAAAATCGAACCATTTAATATTTAACATAAACCGAATGACCCAATTCAATTTTTTTTTTTGGATTTTCGGTTAGGTTTAGGAAAAATCAAAATTATGAGTTAATGATCTTATGAATTTTTTGAAAATGAATAAGAATAATAACGCCCATTCAAAATAACTAAATACACCTTGAAGGCTTGGAAATTGACATATTAAATTATATTTTTAATATTTTATTTGTGTCACTCAAAAGCTAAATGCATAATGATGTCCATTCAAAAGGTAAATCTAATATTATAAATTTTTGATTTAATCAGTTTCAAAAGATACAAAATCGATCCAAATTGAAATCCGAACATTCCAAAAATCAAAACCGAATCCAAATAACATATATGAAACCGATCCAAACTAAAAAATTCGGTTCAGATCGGTTTGAATTTTTGGTTTTAACCAAGAAATGCACACCCCTAATTCTTATCGTGGATCGATGAATTTGATTAAGCTTTCACTTAGTTGAAAACACTTCTTTCCTTCTTTCCTCATCACAACTTTGCGAGTGAAGCTCAAATAGCTGAGGTAACTTGGCGAGATTAAAAGTGAATATGAAGTTCGTGACTTTTCTTGGGCTCCAAAGGGCTAAACCCGGTGATTTGATGTTATATCTAAAGAGTATGTGAATGAGCTATTAGTCATGTTTTGATTAAAGAAGAAGAGAAGAAGCAATGAGTAATTTATCATGCTATCAAAATTATTGAGGGGCAAAATTGAGATATCCAATCATAAAGAAATTGGCTTGGACAACATTACCCTAGCTTTCAAGTACATTTTATTTAATTCATCATAGGTCATCCTCTAAAAATATTATTATTAACACTAGATAACTTAGGGAGACTTTTGAAGTGGTTTGTGGAACTTAGTAAATTTCACATTTCTTGCATGCGAAGGACCACTATCAATGTATTTGCATTGTCTAATTTTCAAATTGACTTTCCTTTGTCTATCTCATAAAGAGGGATAACAACAAAAGATGACTTGCCCTGAACTCTCTAAATTGAAGATATCTCAAGAGTCAAAGGAGTTAAAATTAGAATGATATGAAGGAACTTAGTTGACATTATACTCATCCATGCAATCAAAATTATCATATTATAAATAATCAGCCTGATTATGGATTTGCACTAGGAGTTAGAGCCAAGCATTTGGTTGTCTTTTCTGATTTTTCAACTTATTATAAATCCAGTGAATAGGAAATATGAAGCAAGAGAATAAATCATCCAATGGCATTTGTTTAAAGTCAAAATTGATATTGAAAAATTTCATTATCTTAGAATTGATCAAATCTCTAGAAAATAAAATAAGCTTGCAAATTGACTTTGAAAAAGTGGAAATCTTAAAGACCATTTTTAGAACTCATCAAAATATCGAAGAAGCAAAATAATGTAAGTGGAAGTTGCTTTTACTTGGTTCAATCCATTCATTGAATATTTGAATCTAGGAAAAAAATTAATTATAATGAAAGCTCAAAAGAGATCACGGTTAATATTGTTCAATAATGATTTATTCACGAGTTGTCAATTTTACTAACCTTAGATATGTATTAGAGAATAAAATTGTTGATATCTTGAAAGAAATTCATTTAGGAGAATGTGGGAATTGAGCCATTCATGTAGAATAGCTTTGGTTAATAGAATTTTAAGGTATCATTAGTTTTGGACAACCTGGAGAAAATACTCAAAATAATTCTCCAGGTTTGTTTCAATTCAGCTCCATGCTTCTCATTAATTGCAGCTAATTTTCAATCTATGACTTTTCATTGTCTAGGAAAGGAACTTGGACCTTTCCTTGGGCAAGTAGTTAGAAAATATTTTTCAATGATGATTGATTATTTCACAAAATCAATTAGAGTAAAAGTTTAGCCAAATCACTACTGAAGTTTTCATCAACTTTATTGGGCAAATATACTTGTAGATATGGTCTACCCATGCTAATAATCACTCAAAACGAGCCTCGAATTTTAGTAAGAAAATTATGGATTTCTATCATAATCAAGTTATCTTATATAAGTTTGTTTTCCTTCGTGCATTACCTTAAAACCAATGGATAAGTGGAAATATTAAATAAAGTGGTTTATAATCTTCAATGGATAAGTTGAAGGTGCAATGGGTAAATGGATTGAAACTTGTGGTATCATGGGCTTTGAGATCTTTGGTGACTAGGTAAACTCTATTCATGTTGTCTCATAGAATATAACTATTATTACTGGCAATCTCCATAATTAGAGGATTTTTGGTGCATCAAATTTTGAAGGAGGATTGGTTGATTGGAGAAATATGAATTAATGACTCAAAATATGCTTGATTTGTTGGAGAAATTGAGAAGTCAAGCTTCTATTGGAGAATAAGTTAAAATCTAAATGCAAAATATTTTGATTCAAATTTTAGTGAGAAAATTTGTTCTAGGAATCATGCAACGATGTTACAATCAATATTGACTACTTTGGGTGTACATATGAAGGATCTAATGTCACTAAGGAGCATTTGTCTTGGAGTCCATCAATTACAGACTCACATGTGAAATGAAATACCAATAATATGGAGTAAAGACAGCTTAAAGATCTTTTGTTTGTGAAAAAAGGAATCTCCCTTTTTAGTTTTTTTTAACAATAAGTTTCAATTTGAACAAAAGATCATTTGCTGAACATTAAATTCTTTCTTTTATTTTTGTCAAAAGAAGTTGAAGAAATTATCTTGTAGAAAGAACTTGGAAAACCTATCTCTCTAAAAGAACTTGGGGAGCTCATCCCTCTAAAGGATTTCAGAAACCTTAGCTCTCGAGAAAATGTTTAAATCGGTTTAGTAAGAACTTGGGATGCTATTAAAAAAGTTATATCCATAAGTTTAAAATCTCTATTCTATTTGAATTCAACCAACTTTAAAATAAAGAGTCAACACATTAAGGACTTCTGACCATTAAAAATTTTATTTACTGACCAAATACTAGGCTAGTTAAGTAAAAAGGTAGACTCTTAAATTGGGAATTATAGTGATTAAGTTTAGAGTTAAGTTTAAAGGTTATGATACTAGTCCCCGCAGGATAGATGAGGTCTCCAAGTAGATGAACAATTTGGACTTCTTGATATTGCCTTTTATAATTAATTTAAAGCATGAGTTTCATTAAAAGCAAAAAAGATAAAGTTAACTAAAGTAAATTGCACTACATAAAAATTATTTAATCCTTGCTTATGTTATGCATTTTAATCATTGATCAATTTACTCAAATGTGAAATCATGAAATCATCTTCTTAGGATCTAATTTCTAAGGTTTTCTTCCTAAAGATGAACTTATTATGTTAAAATTATTATCTTATGAATAAAAAGTCAATCTCCAAAACTTGGATTCTTCTTTTTGTGATAAGACATTAAGAGCAAGAGAAGTTTATTCTAGTGACAAGTCTAGAGATGGTTATCCTTGTAAAGACAAAAATTTTGAAGTAAGGAGAGAGGCTATCCAAGATGATTGCTTGTCCTTAAAAGACACACAAAGGATAAAAGATTAAGATTTGAAAGCAATATAAACTTTTCAACTCATGAACTTAGATAACAAATTTCAAAGAACTACTCAATTAAGCGTTACAAGAAAATATGTAATCAGCATGAATGTTAATGATGCAACATTTTTTTATTCAAATGATAGTTCACATCAAATGGTATTAGTTAATTTTAGTTCTTTAGCTTTGGGATTTATTAGCTAACACATTCATTCTTTACAAGTATTTAGAAAAAGTGAAGGCATTCAAAGTAAAAGAAGATATACAAACAATTTAAAAAAATTCAGCTTTGTTCATATATTCTTCTATTAAAAATTTTATTTAAGTATTTTAATTGCATAGAAAAGGAAAAAAACAAAAGATTCAATTGGCCATATTAGTTTTGCATTGCTACTCTCAACATCTTTACAATTGGGATTGTGGTTGGAAAAAAGATTTAGGATCAATGAGAAGCATGTAGTTCTCATCAGTATTGAATTTTGACTTCAAAAGATGCAACTGCACTAGCTTTTCTTAACAAATTGGATATCATTACTAAATTTAAAGGACATTCTCTCAACATAAGCCTCCAAGTTGATGAGGACCGTAGTAGTTGATTATATATGGATGTTTTCCATCTTGATTAGTAAAACTTTATTTGAATTTTCCAACTAGACGATTCTATTCTTAATATTGTGATTGTTCTCAATTAAACTGTTTCCGAGTTTGGTCGAGTATGTTCACTAATAGCTGTTTCCATTGTAAGAGATGGTTTCAATTTTAGACAAACTTTAAAAAAATGCCGCTTTTCATTATAGCTCGAACAATTTTTTCTTTGATAGACACAAAATGTTTTCTTTTCCGACTTGCAAAGTTTGGATCATTTTCGGGATTTCTTATGAACTAGGTAAAACAAACTTTGGTAACTTCTTCTTAGCATAAAACTTGTTTACCAATTAATCACTTGAGCTTTCATGGCAACTACTTGAAAGTCATTTGTGGAAACTGTGTCAAGTTCTTTGTGAATTACTTTAAAAATATTATTTTATCAAGATCATGTGAGTTTGAAATCAATTCAATCTTGGGCCTAGTTGGATCAAGATGAAAGTTGACTTGTGTACCTATGCGATCCTTCATATATCTTCTTATTTAACAAGAAGAATGCTTGAAGTTATACGAAGGGTGCTTGACAATTTCCTTGCTTTTAGATTGTTGACAATAACTTTCACTTTATTTTGAATCTCAATTTTTATCTTGGTGAACAATTCATCAATATATAAGGGACTATTTGGGATCATTTTTGTTTTTTATTTTGTATTTTATATTTATATTTTGTTTTGTTTATGTTTTGCTTAATAATAAAACTTGTTTGATTGTACTTGTAGTTTTTAAAAATACTTAAAACATCTTTTAGATGTTTTGAGTGTTTTTAAAAATAATATTATTTGTTTTTGAAAATAAAAAATAAAACCCTTAAACACTCTAAACAAACATGTTTTCAAAAATAACATAAAAATAAAAATAAAATCCCAAACAGCCCCAAGTGTACATTCAAGCACTTATTTTTTATCTTCAGACTTTATTCGTACCCACTATAAAGGGCTAAGGTACTTTGAGCTTTTCTTTTATAAATTTACTTGGTTTAGTATCCCTTGTTTGAGTCCTCAAAAAGTATTTTAACTTTCAATCATTTATTTTATTTTCAAATTGACTATTCTAATAGGATTAAAAGAAAAAGAATACAATATACACACACACACACACACACACACACACAAGGAAATAACATGTGCAATTATACTTGCGAATGAATTCAAAATTACTTGAACTCGGATGACAACATAAAATTTTAGAATATTAGTAATCTCTTGTCATAAAAGAAGTTAGAGGCGAGTCTAATTTAATCGTGATAGAAGCAGAGCTCATTGATTGAAAAGTGATTCATATTTTTGCAATCATTTGGAGCCTTAGTAATAAAATTTTCATCTTTTGTACCATAAAAATACTGAAGTATTCTTACAATAGTAGAAGTTATAGAGGAGCTTGTGCTTGGCCTTGGAAAATGTTTTTGGAGAGAGCCAACATTCCAAATTTTTAGAAGTCATCAAAGCACCAACTTTCCAAATTATTAGAAGTTATCAGAGAGAAAAATAGAAGAGATCAAAGTGAGGAATATATAGAGTTTTCAAAAACAAGTGAACATGCAAATGGAATTCTTTGGTACAAGGGTTTATTTATTAAGCAAAATTTGAAACCTTTATGAATTAGTTACATTTGTGGATCATTTCTTTGGTTCACATGTTAAATTCTATTTTTTAGAATTCAAATGACACTCAAAAAGTGATTGATAAACTTATTTATGTCAATTTCAATTGAAGTTTGATTTCGTTCCAAAAATAAAGTCAATACTTCAATTGAAGGTTGACTTTATTTCGAAAAGTAAAATCAATATGTTCGGGGGTTTATATTAACTTTTTTAGTACAATTAATAAAGATCTACTCAAAATCTTTATTACATTTTAATGGAGAATAAAAAAGAATTGTTTTACCTAAAAGATAGCGCAACACAAACTTATATAAATGAACAACAAACATTAAATAAAAATTTTATTTAACCTAGCACAAATTATTTCTTGCAATATATAAAACTATTTTAAAGTAATACTTGAAGAAGCTGGCAACTCCTTGGCATTTACACTAGATACACAAGCACATAAAATAAATAAACAGATAGGATCAAAAGTTGTCTTGTGAAATTGACTCACGAGTAATAACTAATAGGGAATGAACTCACTCCAATGAAATATTGATTGAATTTTGTTAACTCCTTGAATTTGCAAGTAGAGATTACCCTCAATCTTTTGTGTTCATTAGCCTTTAAACTTCTTAATGCAAGTATTGGAGACTCCATTTGATATTATAGTTAGACAATTGGTCAATGCTTTAATCATTTTATCTAAAAGACTAAGCTGATTTCTTTTAACATCAAAAAGAAATCTACTACAAGTTGATCTAAAAAATTGATTCTAATTGAGTTTGTGCGAGCCTAGTTGGTAATAATAGAATATTCAAAGAAAAAAAATTGGCTATCAAAATTTGAATTTTTAGCATTTAAAAAGAATCTCTTCTCCTTGTGTGTTTGAAGTCAAAATGTGCCTCAAGACCATGCTTTAAAGAAATTTGAGGTTTCTTCTTTAGCAAAAACTTCAGTGGATTTGATGGTTAAATCAACTTTGCTAAACTTTTCCTCAAATTTTAGGATCACAGGGCATAACCTCTAATTCTGACTTCTTTTGGGGTATCTAAGTTATCTTTTATTGTAATAGATGCTTGCTTGCTGTAATTCTCGGAGTTTAACTATATTTTAAGAGACTCAAACTCTTTGATAATTGAATTTCTTTTGCGCCAATTTCAAAACTATTGTGCTTGTTATCTATAACCTAATTGGTATGAAATGTCATGGATATAATCCATTAATAGAACTAATTCCCTATACCAAAATGATCAAATTCTATTACAAGAACCTTTTTTTAAAGAAGTATTAGAGGCTAATGGAACTTGATCACAATAGATTCAAGAAGGATTAGCTTCATATTTATTTCGCTTCATTTTGTGAAGGTTTATTTACATGTTGTAATTCATGAACCAAATAAAAAGAAACAATTGATCATCATTCTTGGAGCTCACTTCACTTAGCACTAACCTTTTCTTTAGTTATACCTGAGAGTTTGCTCATAGTAAATGCAATATTAATATTGCTAGATTTAGTTAAAGAAACATTGGCTTTTTCACTTTCATCCGTAGTAATAGAAGGATCCTTCTAGACAATTTCTTTCTCAACAACAATTTAGGGATTTTTTTTCGTAGGAGGACTTGCGGAAGTTGTGACATCGAAGTTCAACAACCTCTTCACTTGTTTTATCAAGTTTATTTGCTACTTTCCTTATGGTGGTTTGGAATTTAACGTTGAATCCATATATTCCAATTATGGAAAGTCTTTTCTTCTTTCTTTAAGATAAAAGAAACAAGTGGGTTCGAACGATTGTGAAATTTAAGATAATTAAAGTACTTCATCTCAGTTCTTGTAAGAAGAAAGTTGTAGGGAAGAGTTAAGGAAGAAGATGAATGACAAGTGAGACCCTTCAATTGAGCTCTATTGGGGTAGTATTTATATATTTTTTTGTGATGCTATTGAAAAAGTAACTATATCCATATAATTAGTCATAATCATTGTGTTGGCCTAGTAAGAATTTTATTTCTCTATTCTTTTGTTTTTTCTTTAGATTTCTTGAAAAGATAAGAGAATTAGAAAGTAAATGTGTATCCAACATTGCCTAAGTTGAGTTAATCAAGTCTTATCATTATAATGAACCAAATTCAAGTTGTCAAGTAATTGAACCAACTCACTACACTATTTAATTCACCAAAAGGTATGATGATATCATTAGTGAACTCACCAATTTAAGTTGTTAATGTTATTAGGCACATTTCTTTTGTACTAGACTAAACCCTTGAGAGATTGCTTACACTTGCTAATAACTTCAGATATAGAAATCATCAAATTTTCAAAGTTAGTCGTAGTTCGGTGTGAATTCAATAAAGACTTAAAAAAAAAAAAAAATCTCAAAACTTTCATTCTTTAATTAGAGATCTATTCATATTAATATAAAACTAAAAGATTGTCAATTTATATATTTTATAATAATCACTTGTTCAACTTTTCTATGTAATTGTACTTGTATTACTCAATTGATAATATAAGATTCTAGTATTATCCATGAAAAAATTAAGATCTAATTACGATGATTTTATCATATTTCTAGTTAGATCAACTAGATGCATGCCAAGTAATCAAAAAGAATATTTATAAACAAGGAGACTAACTAGATGCCACTTTTATCAGAGAGTCTAATATTAGTAGTTAAAATAAAGAATTGAGTGTTTGGTATGTAATTTGGTGAGAACACATCAGCTAGTAAATCCTCAAATGATACATAGGCTATAGGAAGGGTACCATTTTCAACATTTTTCATAATAAAATGATAATCAATAGCTACATATTTCATTATTGAGTGAAAGGCAACATTCAACAGAGATGAGTAACACCTATAGTGTCACAATATATTACTAAGATCTGAAAGATGGATGCCAAATTTCTTAAGTAAGAAGTAAACCTAGAAAACTTCAACAACTATGATGACAAAATAACAATATTTACTTTAGTGGAGGAGCCGACTATTATACTTTATTTCTTCATACTCTAAGATACAGAGTTTTGACTCTGATATATGATGTAAGAATTATATAGGTTAAGTCATTCATTTACTTGGTTGGCATTAGCTAATGCATGAAGTTGAAGTGGTGAGTCATAATGAAGAAGAATGTTATGGTTGATAGTGCATCATAGAAAACATAGAAGCTGTCTTGCTACAATTTAATGATCTATCATAGTGTGATGAATAAATTGTGATAGTTTATTAACCATAAAGGTTATATTGGGCATGTAAGAGGTAAGTACTATAAATTATTGAAAATTCTATAATTATTTAGATCAACGAGAATAGAGCTATAGTGAGGAGTAAGCATAAAGGATGTAGAAAGTAGTGGAATCATAAGAGTAAAATCCATCGTTTTAGTGGGAGCAAGGATGTGGAGATAAAGAAATCTATGTAGGTGTGAAACAACTTCCACACCTTAAAAAAAATGCAGTGACTCTAAATTCTTGATAGAGAATCATCAGATAAGAAGAGTATAAAATGTTGCATGATATTATTATTATTATTATTATTATCCAAATTACTTGTGATAATATCTATAAGATAGCTTAGTGTATCACAAATATTGAATATAAAAAAAATCATATTAGCTAGAGATTAGTGAACCTGAAAGCTACTAAAAATTATTGTAGCTCATGGTCATAGAAACTAGATGCTTGCTTGAGGTCTAGATGGCTTTTCAAAGATTGCACATGTATAGGATAGTCTGCATTGATGAAGCCTCAGGGTTGATCCATGAAGATGTCCTCAAAGAGATATTCTTGGAGAAATATATTGTTGGCATCAAGTTAGTGGGGAGACTATTTTCAACTGACAATTATGCCAAGAATTGATTGTACAATGGTTGGCTTAACAATTGAACTGAATATCATGATAATCTACCCCTCGCCACTAGTAAAAGTCTTTAGCCACCAATTGAGCTTTGTACTTGTCAATAGAGCCATCGTAATCATGTTTGATTCAAAAAATTCATTCAGCCAATTAGATTATTAGTGGAGGTGGGAGGAACAACTTATTATATTCCATTCAAAATAATAAAATCCAATATGGTCTGGCATTAGTTATGATCTTTGAGTGCTTGCATTATGGTGGTAAGTTTAAAGTTAGATGGTTGGGTTAGTTTGTCTATGAGAGTGATTTATTGGATTGATTTATGAATGTTAATTTGGCTTGGGTGGGTATTGGCTAAGTGTTGTTGGGGTAAGTGGGGTTGGGTGGTGTCATTGTGGAAGATAGTATTGGATTTGTTGTGGAGAGAAGTGGGGGTTTTAGTGTGAAAGTTGTGCTTAGTGTCGTTGTAGAGGGAGGCATTATATATGGTGTGTTTGTAGTCAGCCTTGGAGGATAGATAAGAGATATTATGGGAGCATTGCACAATAAGATTGTTTCTTCCAAGGTGTCAAAAATGAGGAATGACATGCAAAAATAAAGATAGGTTCAACAAACTATACATGATGGGAAATTTAAATTTTGTATGTGGTGGTTTTGAGGTAGATATTGGTACTTTTAGTGATTGAGTATTCAAGAAAAATTATTGGTTGTTTATTTTTTGATGTACAAGTGAAGCCATGGGTAGAGGCAATTGAATATACAATACTTTGAAGATTGGATGTCTGTCAAACAAGTATTCATATGGAGAAGAGAGTTAAAGTGTGAGAGTGGGCATATGATTTATAAAATAGATTGCCATGGAAAAATTATGAGTCAAATATGAAAGTCAAATAAAGGCTTAGACATGAGAGAGAGACCACCTTTGAGAATATTTTAATAACATTTATATATCCATTATGTTTGGTGTAATAGGCTAGTGAGGTGAGAGATGCCCTTGGTGGATATGAATATATCAAGAGCTTAAAACATTTTATACTTGGTGAAGATTGAAGAATCATGCACGCAACATTTCATAGAATTAAAATTAAGATTTCAAAAGTGAGCATTATTGATTTCAATGAAAAACATGGAATGTGGCGGATCTTGTAGCCATGTTGTTGGTTTTGGTAGCATAGTTGGTACTGAAGTGTTGAGATAGAAAATATTATTGTTTATATTGATGTATCATGCGGCTACATCATGCCGGTTGGTATTGATTGGCTCAGATTGATGCTTCCGTATCTTATGGCCGGATTAGAAGCCATATATAGTTCATGGCCATACATTTAAATATTCATCAACGTCAAATTTATGATACATTATGTCAAACAAAAGAGCTGAATTTAGAAAAGAACCAAACAACTATAGTAATCATTTATATCAATTTTTTACATCAGATTTTATAACAGATTCTAAGAAGAACCAAACAACTAAGCTTTTAAATTGATGAAATTATTATAAACATGATATTTTTTGCTTAAGTGGATGGTATTAAATATATATGATATTATAATCAAGAAAAATGATAATATTTGAAATCATCATAGGATTCTATGGGTGAGGTCTAACTGAGAATAATATGAACATGATAAGATATAATAATTGAGATAGAGAATGAAAGTTTATGACTTTTATTGCTTTGACATGCCTTACAATGGAGAGTTGATGATGGTGGGGATCATAAGTCTAGATCAAATTGGGAAATAATATATTTGAGAATTGAAATTGAATGATGACCTAATTTATGATGCCACTCTCAAAAAATAATCCTTAGGCTAGAAAAGTTAAGTGCAGTGGTTAGTGCGAAGATATTGGTCATTTGTACAAACCATATTTAGTTTGCCTCATCCCCTATATATGGATCCTTGACATGAAAAGTAGTGCATGAGACTTTATAGATACATGATCAGAATGACAAATATGATATGTGAACATATGATTTTTCATGTTAGTAGTGCCTTTTATTGGAGTTGAATTGTCCACATCATATCATATCATATAATTTCTACATCATATCCATGTAGTTCATATTTTAGAATAAATTAAAGGATATTTTTGAGTCTCAACACCTCTTCATTTGGAGAGTGATATCAAAATTGAGCACCTTTGTAACTTTTTTATTGGCATTTGAAAAGAAATAGCCACATACTTGAAAGCAATTCCCTCTCTTTTTATCCTTCTTATTTTTTCTATTTTATTTTTTACTTCTATCTTGTTTTCCTTTGCCCAAAATTTAAGCACTTCTCCGTTAAATAAAATCTCATTGTTGTCACCAAAATACAAAACCTTTTTTTTGGAGGGGCACCATCAAAATTAAATTCTTAAATAATAAATGAGTAATTTACACATAATTTTAATTTGTTAGGTTATGATCATACCTTTGAATAAATCTTAAGAAGAAAATTCTCCATAACATCGACCATTTATTCACCCTATGATAAATCTAATTTTCATTTGCTAAATAGAAATCCACTTTAAATTTTATATAAAATAAGGCAATGTGAGTAAAAAATAATGATGATTTAAATAATATATACATTTTATAATAAAATCTTTTATTCTCTATTACCTTAATTCAAAAAATTATAGTTTTAATTTTTTTCATTTTTGTGGTGTAATACCTTTAGCTGTATTTGCTCTTCCAAGTTTCTATGTACATAGATAAAATATTATTAAATACAATGGAAATTAGTTGGGGCAACTACTTTAGGAAGTTCCACTTTGTTAACAACCTTTAAAAAATAAGAATGAGTATCAATTAAGTCTATTATATAAAATTGTGTCATGTGTGACTATCCCTGGTACATGGCAAGTTAAACAATGTAAGAGTTTTAGAGGATTGCAATTTTTTGTCAAATGTAGCATTACGAACTTAGACAATCAGACATTAATGGATATGCATTATACCAATATATCACTTGAGAATTATCATATTATCTTGTAAGGTAGTAACATAGGTAGATTGTAAACTTGTAAAGGATCTAGGGACTCCAATTTGCACACATCATTCATTATGTTACAATATTTCATCAACAATTTTGACAAGGATCACATGATGATATAATAATGAAAACAATGGTGCTACAGACCAACATATATGACAATTGATAGAGTGGGCAACAATATAGAAGTTTTTGGATCATCATTGAAAGATCCAGTGAACAACAATAATGATTATGCACCAAAGCCTTACTCTAAACAACATTCTTTTTCATATCTTACAATGTAACAATGAAATAGGTGAAGCTTTTTGTTCAAAGGTTTCTTCATAATGATTGCTATTTCTTAAACTTAGTGATTGGCTCATCTTCCCCACATAAACTTTTCTTGTGCTAAATACTTTAGAGTAAATATATAGTTGAATTATAGCACATTTCATCAAACTATTCCACATAAATAAGGGGTGTCAAAAAAAAAAAAAGAGGCAAATAAACAATACAGAAGCAAACATCAAACATATCATAGTATCTGAATTATTAATAAAAGACTTTAATCCTTAAATTTAGGAATGTATAGCTTACAATCACTTTAAAAAATTATGAATTTGAATTTTGTTTGGAATTTAGGAAATGATATCAAAAGGCTCAACCACTTACAAAAAAACTATGAATTAGAATTTTGACTTTAGTAAGACGTGCATTAATAATAAATTTATTAGGAATAAATACTATATATTGAAAGAGGAACATTCTCCTGTTATATAAATATATCAATCTAAACCCTAATGGCCTAAATCTAACAAATAAGTCTAACATATGAGAAATAATTGAAAAAAATACAATAAAAATTAGCATATATTTAATGGGAATTAGGAAATCTTGCTATTAGAAAAAAATATAAATTTGTACTTATGGATGAAAAGAAAAGGACGAGGAGAGACTTTTTGTTGGGTGAATGAGAGGCTTGTTGGTGGTTGGAGGCTTATTTGGGTTGATGTTTTACTAGGCTCAATTGAGGCAAGGTGGGTTGGCAAGTGAAAATTATGAGAGGGATGGAGTGACTAGGGAAAAACATAGAAGGGACCATGTTGTCGAGTTGTTGGTTATATCTAGGTATTATTAGCCTTGTTGGGAGGGAGGGAGGGAGGGAGGGAGAGAGAGAGAGAGAGAGAGAGAGAGACCCACCTCGCCTCATTTAGATTTATGTTGAAAAGATCAAATATAAATTTTAATTATCCAAATAATACACACTTAATATACACGTAGTCGATCTCGAGATAAACATTATCCAAGATCTCTCCTCGTGTGCTTTCTTTGTTCCTTATGCACTGTGCTGATCATCATTGCCACCATAGTTACTTGTGATGCACTTATTTTGATGTTATATAATTAGAGTGGGAGAGAAAAATTTATTATTTTAAATTTATTTTTGAATTGTTATATTATTAATTCTTAATTTGATATCTTATGTTACTTTGATTTTAGCATTACATTTTTTACTTCATGATTTGATGTCAAGATATTAATATGTTAATTTATATTTTGCATTTTTATTACTTCCTATTATATTAGGATATTAATGTATTATATTTTACTATGTTAATGGGTTAGAATAATAATAATATATTACTTCTTGCTTTAAACTTTAATGCATATATTTTGCACAATTTATTGATTCTGAGTCTTGCGCCTCAAACACCTTGAGGCTTACACCTCGCCTCATGGACAAAAAATGCCTCAATACCTATTTGCGCAATTTTAAACTTTGGTCCAATCATCTTCATGGACACATTAGATATAAGATAGAAATAAGAATCATGAGGGTAATGCAGAGATGTCAGTTCTAAGCGAGAGAGATAGATAGGAGGGAGAGAATGAAGAGAGAGGAGATAGGAGGACTAGATTAAGGTTTTGAATCCATATAAGAAATTTGAATAATGGATCACATCTTTTCCTTGTGTCAAACAAAATACAGGTCATAATATATGATTTGATTTAGGCAAGTTACAATAATCCTACCATATTTCAAATTAGTCTAACTAAATGCATATAAAATAATTAATTAGAATATTTACAAATAAGAACACTATTTAATGATTATGATTATGATTATTATCATTGGAATTGACCCCAACCAAATTTTAAAATTACGCAATTGAGTATTATGGCGTTTTGTGTGATAGAAAAGTTCCACTTAAACTTAAGGGAAAATTTTATAAGATGGTGGTAAGACCTGCAATGACTTATGGTGCAGAATATTGGCCAATAAAAGAGAAGCATAAGACTAAGTTAAGTACAGAGATGAGGTGGTCATGTGGATGAGTGGCTTTACTCTTAGAGATAAAATGCTAAATGAGTATGTTCGGAAAAAATTGGAGTAAATCCGGTGATAAGATTAGAGAGTTGTCTTAGATGGTTTGGCCATAAAAGCGTCACCGTCCATGATCCGTTAGGAGAGTAGATGCATTGATTTGCCTTATGTTAAGAAAGAAAGGTAGAGGTATCTAAAAAGACTTGGTTAAGATGTATAAAAAATTAATATCTTGAATTAAATGAGAATTTGACACATAATAGAACACAATGGAGACGAAAGATTCATGTAGCCGACCCCACTTAGTGGGATAAAGGCTTATTGTTGTTGTTGTTGTTGAGTATTGTGGTGCTTTCATCCACGAGGTGTGGCGTAAGCCTTATAATCAACAAATTGCATAAAGTAAGAATTTGTACATAGCAAAGTACAAAATAATAATTAATATAATAATATTTTAACTTATTGACATATTAAAATGCAACACATTAATATCCTAATATAATAAGAAGTAATAAATTGTGCAAAGGATCAAGTAATCTATCAATATCGGATATCAAATCATGAACTAAGAAATATTATACAAATATCAAAGTAAAATAAAACATTATAGGAATAAATAATGACATAATAATTCTAAATAAATTTAATATAATAAAATTTTCTATTTCATTTCAATTATCCAATATCAAAGAAAGAACATCACAAATAATAATGGTGGCAGTGATAGCTACTGTTATGCTTGAGGTGTGGAGAAAGCATGAGAGATGAGGCACTTGGGTAATATTTATCTCAAAATCAATTGTGTGTGTGTTATTTGGATAATTAAAACTTGTATTAAATTTTTAATAAAAAATCTATATCTAAATGTGCAGGCCTCATCAAAATTGGGGCGAGGCGGGTCTTAAGATGTGTCTCACATCATGTAAGGCGTAAGCCTTATTATGATTTTTTCAAAAGAGAACTAAGGCGGATTTTTTATCATGCAATTTTAAACAAGGACCTCAACTATTTGAATTAACTTTTATTGATCCTTTATTGTAATTATAATTTAATTTAGAGTTGTATGTTTTGTTAATTCCAGTGCATCACATACAAAGCTATAACCACATCTTCCCTTGGCCTAATCAGTCTTCATGTTTGCCCTTTGTTATGCATGCAAAACACACCTCATTAAGACTACTTATCTCTAGTATATATTAAACATGTTTTCTTTAGTGTATTCTTAATCATGTCTATTGGGTATGAGCTCTTCAGTTGCTATTTAAGATGCTATGAGTTTAATGCTTCTTCTTATCTATATTAGCACAATTTTTTGTATTATACTGGTAGAAATATGTTTATTAGCTTCCATACTTTCACAAGTTGAATTGGAACTAAACTGTCATTTTGCTATCTGTCTTGATTTGTATTTTTTTCAAGGATAATGTCTATCTCAGAATCTTTCACTAATGACGAGGTTAATTTATTTTTGGTAAAAGCCAGATACAAATTTAAGCCTTAAGGAGCAAGAGATCCTTCATACCACAATCGAGATTACCTTCAAAACCAGGGAATTCACCACTTAGAACCAAGGCTTTAGGTACGTTGTTTCTTGATTTTGATTGTTTTGGCAATTAGATAAATTAACCTTACCCATTTTTCAAACTTTTCATTGAAGTCAAACATGCCAAAGATTTTAACTTCAACGGCGTAGATGCTTATTTTATAATTCATGATAATTATAATGCTATAATTTCATTCAAGTTAATAGAAAAATCCTTTTTGTAAAGTGTTGTGGGCTTTGAGTAATGCTTTAGTTGTCTCTATTATGATTTTGTTGTTCACGGATTTAAATCACATAAATATCCTTCCTTTAATGAAGGAGAAAATTTGCGTACGTTCTTCTCTCCCTAGTCTACATTGGTGGAAGCCTCCTGCATTGTGTATGCTCTTGAGTGGTTGTCACTTACGTCTTGTGTGCAATACTGATACTCTCTTCATGTTGTGGGCTTTGAATAATGCTTTAGTTGTCTCTATTATGATTTTGTTGTTCACGGATTTAAATCACATAAATATCCTTCCTTTAATGAAGGAGAAAATTTGCGTACGTTCTTCTCTCCCTAGTCTACATTGGTGGAAGCCTCCTGCATTGTGTATGCTCTTGAGTGGTTGTCACTTACGTCTTGTGTGCAATACTGATACTCTCTTCATGTTGGAGCTCACATGCAAACAATTCCTGTTTTAGGGATGGTAAAGAAGTGTGTTATGTTGGGAGTATCTTTTGGTCTTTATAAATTATGATAAATAACTCTACACTGTCAGTTCTTTAGTTAATATTATCACTGTTTGATTAACAATGATTTTAATTCTAACGAAGTCAAAAAAAAAAAAAGGTTGGAACTTGGTTTATACTGTGTGTGATCTGTAGGATAAGCTGGAAAGGAGAAGTTGACAGGATGCATTGTTAAAGAATGAATAATTACTATGGCTTGGTGGAATGACTTTGGAAGGATACAAGGTTTAGCTAGCAATTATGGAGTAAATTTAATTTGGCAATGTGTTATTGTCGGAGTAACCCCATGCAACAGTAAACTATTGTTGAGTTTTTTTTTTTTTTTTGCAAATCATTGAGATTGTTTTAATGATTTGAGAAATTTACAGGCATAACATAATTCTTATGCATCTAATATGTAACATTTAAAGTTTGATATTTATAAATATAACAGTTCTTCTATGCATGAAAATGTGCACTTTACTTTAAAAATTTAACAGTCATCCTATTTTTAGAGTAATTTTAAAGATTTGAGTTCTATTAATATAAATATAAAAGTTTAGATATTAAATATGTAATATATAAAAATGTTGTGCTATGTATGTAAATGTCTCTAATTATTTTTTAACTCTAGTTACAATTTTGTTACTAATTCAACTGCCTATATTTCCTGTTATTTTTTCTGTGTCAGTGCTGATCTCTGCGGTCTTCCAGTTAAATCTGAGGTTACATTGAACCAAAAAAAGTTAAAAAAAGATGGCATTTTATGTAGAGGAGGAACATAGTCAAGATTATCTTTTCAAAATTGTGCTTGTTGGAGACTCAGCCGTTGGAAAATCAAACCTGCTTGCTAGATTTGCAAGGGATGAGTTCTACTCAAACTCGAAGTCGACCATTGGAGTTGAATTCCAAACTCAGAAGATGGTGATTGATGGCAAGGAAATTAAAGCTCAGATATGGGACACGGCTGGACAGGAGAGATTCAGAGCTGTGACTTCTGCATACTACCGTGGAGCTGTCGGAGCTCTAATCGTGTACGATATCAGCCGGCGCCAGACATTTGTAAATGTCATCCGTTGGCTAAATGAACTAAACAGTAAAACCTTAATCTTGTAGCATTCTGATATGAAAATACCTGTCTGCATTCTCCTGTTCTTAATTTTCCATTCGATTCATTCATCCATACGTTTATTTGTGATAGAACAGCTCATTCTGACATGAATGTGGTGACCATCCTGGTTGGCAACAAGTCAGATCTCGAGGATTCGAGGGAGGTGAGCATGGAGGAAGGCAAAGCTTTGGCAGAGGTGGAGGGCCTCTTCTTCATGGAGACGTCGGCGTTGGATTCTTCCAATGTCGCTGCTGCATTTCAGACGGTTGTGAAGGAAATATACGGCATTCTCAGGAGGAAGGTGTTACAATCACAGGAGAACAAAAAGCAGGAGAACCTGTTACTGGGGAATGGGAAGACTGTGGCCTTGGAGGGAGAAATCAGAGATTGCGATGAAGGAGTTAGCCGATTTGGTAGATGTTGTTCATTCTAGACTGCATCTTCTTCTCACCATTGTGATAGCTTTACAAGCTTTTAGCTGTAAAATATGAAATATTTGTATCATATTTGTTGTGTGTTTCTTTCTTAATCTTGGCAGCTTGATTCCATTGATTATTGACGTTTTGGTGTGCCATATCTCCTTGATTTGCTGCTGCCACTTCAGTAATTGTAACTTACTATTTGCTTTTCCTTGAAATAAAAGTTTACAGGTTCTCCTATGTGAACTACCTCTATGGTGTTGTGTTTTTGTCAGTACTAGTCATACGGGCAGGTGTTTATGTTTAAGCTTTATGGAGTACAATTTTCGAAATAAAGCTTCGTAATGCTTTTTCTTCTTCAAGCAAATACAATTAATGAATTTATGTGTACTTAAAAATGAATTAGTTTAATTAAACTATCAATCATCCGCATTTAAATGTAGGAAGATTTACAGAGATATCACACAATTTGTATTTACATTTCTAACTTCTAAAAGTTAATATTTACATTTCTATCATTTTGTCTGCGCATGAAAATTTGTATTCAATTTTAAAAAAATAATACTAGTGGTTCATTGTTTTTAGTAGATCAATTGTCATATATGTCTGTTGATATTAACAACATATGTAGTGTTGATATGCCAAGATTCATGGCATATAATCTATTGGAAATCTGAACTAGTAATCCATAAAAAATTTGAATAAACTAACAAGTAAATTGACAGGCTCAACACCTAGTCCACATTATTACAATCTCTCTCTCTCTTGCCCTCCCTCATATCTAACTTTGGCCCACATATGAAGCTTCTCGCCACCTTCCCCATTCAGCAAATCTCCTTTTCATTGACTCCTGCCTCCTCTGGACTTAGGCATGTCCCTTAAAGTCATTATCGCCCCAACTAGCCATCTCTGCTGCTATTGCTCTCGCTCCTGGCTGTCCCTCATATTGACCTTATCCTCTTCTCACATAAGGTGCACATATGTACTCAAAATTGCCACTTTCAACTCTTGTTGACCTAAGTTATAGGCCTGTAACTTTGAAGCCATCTCCACTTACTGGAACATCTTCCACCTCAAGAAAATTGCTCATCATGCTACACACTTGTTCAGTCATGTCTACATGTTAAACTAAAATAGCATTGGACCTTATGATCATGGCTTTGTATGTGATGGAAAAAACAGGTAGGAAGTTAATTATGGCATATATGTGTGTGTAGAAAGGTGGATTATGATGTCAAAATGGAGTAAGTGTGGAATAAACAGGCACTGATGTATAAAGAGAGTGTATGTGCCAAAAGTGAGTTGTGATACATAGAGTGAAAGAAAGAGGGTGAACCAATTTTGTGTGTGAGTGTGTACATATATTTGTGATCTGCAGAGAGAGTGTATGCACATGAAGTGAATTATAAATATAAAGAGAAGGTGATAGCATTCATGCAGTAAATTATAATGGAGGGAGGGATAAAAAATGTTATGGAATTGTGTGTGCATGAAGTAGGCTTTAGAGAGAGAGAGTGAATATTGTGAAAGCACTTGCAACTATTAATTTAATGTTTAATGAGATGGATAGATTAAGCCTTTCAATAATATATTTAGCCTTATTTTTCAAATATGTTTAAGGAGAGGAAGATTAATTGATATATTTTTTTCAAATGTTTATGAAATGTTACTTGGTGGAGGAGATATGCATTTAGTAAAAAATATAAAAAAATTATTATTTTTTTCAAATATTATGAGAAGTCTAGTGCCAACACTATTACCACTATTATCATCATCGCCCCCCTCCACTCCACCTATCAATATCATCACAATTCTCATCCATATCACTTCACCAACTAGTAGTCTAGCAGTCTAACCCACACCATTGGTTGTACATACGACATCATTTCGTCATTGTTCATTCTTCTACTAGGGCTACAAATGAATTAAGCTGAGTTGGGTTGGAGGTTGTTTAAACTCAAGCTCATTTATCGAAGCTTATTCGAGTTCGGTTGAAGCTCAATTCGAAGCTTTCGTTAGGTCATCAGATGTTCGATGTTTTTTGTGACCAAACTATCTAAAGTGAATCTTTCTAATCTTATCTGCCACATGAGCTATTCTAACCTGTTCACGTTCATATTCATTTTGCATTTTATCTTTAAGTGTCAACCCACTCATCCATTTAAGCACCTTCATCTTTGCAACACTTAACCTAAACATTGCTTTTCTTCTACTAGCCAACATTCTATGCCATCAAGCATTGCATGCCTTACCACCATTTTATAAAATTTTTTCTTAGGTATAAATAGTGCTTTTTTATCACACAATAGTCTCGATGCATTTCTTCACTTTAACCATCCAACTTGAGTTCTACTAATAACATCCCCATCTATTTCTCTAGAACTTTGAATAATAGACCTGAGATATCTAAAACGTTCACTCTTTTTAATAACTTGATCACCTATTTTCACAACCCTATCATTAGATCTTCTATAACTAAAATTATACTCTATATAATCTATTTTAGATCTTCTCAAACAAAAGCATTTAGGCTCTAATGTTGACTTTCATAATTCAAGTTTCTCTTGAACTTCCTCTCTAGTCTTAACAACAAGAAGAATATCATTAACAAAAGCATACACCAAGGTACATCCTCTTGTAAATGTCATGTAAGAACATCCATAACTAAAACAAAAAGATATGGGCTTAAAGTATATCTTTGATGTAATCCAATCAAAATAGGAAAATATTTGGTCAATTCTTCTTGTGTTTGAACACAAGTGACAGCTCTATCATATATATTCTTAATGACTTGAATATAAGCAATATTAACACATTTCTTTTCAAGAACTCTCCAAAGCACATATCTCAAAACTTTATCATATGTTTTTCTAAAACAACAAATATCATATGTAGATCCTCATTACTCTCTCTATACTTCTCCATCAAATCTCTCAATGAATATATAATATTCATAGTAGACCTCCTTAGCCAAACTGATTTTTAGAAACTTTTGTATCTCGTCATAACATATACTTAATTATATTCTCTCGTAATTTAATGTATGACACATTAACTTAATTCCTCTATAATTTGCACACTCTTGTGCATTACTTCTATTCTTAAAAGAAGAACCGACAAACTTTTTCTCCACTCATTTAACATCTTTTTAGTTCAAATACTATTAAAAAAATAGTAAGCTAATAATTCCTTTATTTTTTCAATATTTTCAAAATTTTATAGGAATAATATCATATCCTACTGCTTTTTTTGCATTTCATTTTATTTGAAGTCTCTTTAACATTGGTTTTACTAATATGATGATAAAGTTAAAAATCTTTATTTATATTTAGAATACTAAGTTCACTAAAGTCAATCATATTCTCATTCATTAAAAAAAGTTATTAAAATATCTTATCCACATATGTTGAATATTCTCTTTTAAGAAAAGTATTAACATCATCTTTAATGTATTTTACTAGAACTAAATCTTTACTTCTCCCATCTTTCACTTAATTAACGATACATATATCTTTTACTCTATTTGGTATCCAATCTATTATCAAATCACTAAATGCTAAATTCTTCGCATTACATATTACTTTCTTAAAATCCCTATAGACCACTCTATATCTTTTTCAATTTTTTTTTGAGTTTTTACATCTAAATTAATTTTTATAATAAAATTTTTTATCTTTGATTTTTTCTTGCACATTTTGACTCCACCGCCATCTATTTTTAGTAATAGAAGTTCTGTTGATTCTCCAATATACTTTTTTGCATCTTGTTTAATCTTAGTTGCTAGTTTTCCTCATATAATATATCTTTCTCATGAATATCTCAAATTCTATGATTTTATAGCTCACTCTTAACAATATTTTTATTAGCGCTCTTTAAATTTCCCCATCTAATCCTTGGATAATATTTTATCTTTTTTTTTCATTTTTTAACTCTTCATCTTAAAAATCTAAAATTAGTAATCGATGATGGGCAATTAAATTTTCATTCAGAATTAATTTACAATATTTTTAACCTAAATGATCTATTTTTTATCAGAAAATAATCAATTTGTGTTTTACTAGATCTATTCTAATAAGAAATAATATGCTCATCTCTTTTCTTATATAAAGTATTAGTAATTATAAAATCATAAGCTAAAGCAAACCTAATATGATCCCACCTTCTTCATCACTCAAACTCATAGTTATAATGAATATTTTTAAAATTTTCTATCACTCTACCAATATGTACATTTAAATCTCTTCCAATAAATATTCTTTCTTCAAGAGATATCTTCGTAATCCTTGTAGGTTATTCCAAAAATTTTCTTTAAAGTATACATCTAAATTTACTTGAGGAGAATAAATACTTATAACATTAATAATTTTATTGTCAAGAACAATTCTCAAAGCAATAATTCTATCTCTAATCTTGTTAACTTTCACAATATTATTAATTCTTCAAACTCTTATCAATAATTAAACTTACACTATTTTCAAAGCAATATAAAAATACAAAATAAAAATATTATTTTGATAATTTCTATTTCAATATAGCCTTGATTAAATGTATGATTTGCTAAATCTGACCATTGACATTATTTAATGGATTTAAGTATATCTATTCTCATAAAATTAATTAAGAAAAAAAAGTTGTCAAATGATTTAGCAAAATTTTTAAAAAATTAATAGTTATCATACTAAAATAATTTTTATATTTTAATCTCTTGATGATAAAATTATAATTGAATTAGTGAATGGTAAAATTGGATCCACAACCTTCATTCTTTCTTTTATTTATTTATTTTACTTAAACTTTTAATAAAGCCTCCTGGGTGCCTTTGAACGGGCCAAGGCTGCCGATTCAAAGCTCTGAATTTTGAACTTAGCTTTCTTTCTTTCTTTTATTAAAAAAATTTTATAAAGAAAACTTCGTCGTTAGAACGACAATGATATGAGATTACAAAGCCAATAGAACTTAGCCAAACAGATTACAAAGCCAATATAACTTAGCCTTTAAAATACATAATTATTTAGCATAGTATTTGTGTTAGTTTGTGATGCCTTCTTAAATATTATGAATGTACATACATTTTCACTTATGTAAATCCTATAAATTTTAATAAAGAAATAAAAAGAGGTAAATGAATGCACTGATATCACTTGATTTAATAAAGAATCAGTTCATAATTCTTGCACGTATGTAAGGGTTAAACGTCAAAAATTGCATGCATAACATTCAACTAAGTGAATTATCACTATTATATTATAAAATTGATTTATAATAACATAAATTTTAAATAGCATTATTAAATAGTATATTTTTATAATATAATAAAAAACCATGAAAAAGTAATACTTTTAGTTGCGTTTTCTAACAAAAATAATTGTAGCTTTTGATTAAAAATTAATTAAACTGTGGTTAAATAATCATTTTTAACCATAATTTTTTTTTGTTCATGCTATCAATATCACATTTATAAAGTATGATTACATTTTTTTTAAATGTAACTAAAATTGCTTTTAATCACACAATTTTCAATTATAATTAAAATACAATTTTTTGTCACATTACTTCTAAAAGTATATATATATATATATATATATATATATATATATATATATATATATATATATATATATATATATATATATATATATATATATATATATAACTTAATATTCTTGTAGTGATAATAAAACTGAAACACCATTGAAAAATCCTCTAGTTCAAGTACAAATCTTGATGTATGTTTTTTTTTTTTTTTTTTTTTTTTTTTAAATCTTGATGTATGTATTATTGAACATCACTTAAAATTAAAATCTTAATCTTTAAAATTCTCTTTTGCTATCATAGAGCTGATATAAAACACATCAATGAGATCAAAATCATTCTGATCCAGAGTCCAGACTAGTCCAGATCAAGCACTTAAAATATAATTAAAATTTTTGAGATATCATTCGGATACTTGAGTAGCTTCTAAATATAAAATATTTATAATCAAATCGAGCATCTTGACAAGACGAATCTAACATGCCTAAGATCTCTTGATTCTGATTTTATTTGAATATTCAAACGTTTAAAATACATCTCATGATCAAGGGGATCATTTTGTCGATGGAGTGATTTGAAATTTGCATGTATTTAAAAGAAACACTACTCTCATAATCTATAAATAGCCTCTCAACTTTCACATGAAAGGAAGAAAGTTAGAGAGGGGAGAGAGCTCTAACTTGAAGAATCCCAAAGTATAATTGCTACCACCCGGCCATCGCCACCGATCACCATTTGTTAGTCATCGCTGGTCTTCGGCCGTTGGAGCCAGTCACCACTGCCGCCATCACCGCTAATCACTACCGTCACCGCCGCTAGACCACCATCTAGGAACCATTATCGGGTCACCATCGGGCAACCATTGTTGGTTGATGTCGTTCGGCTGTCCCGACAAGACCACCACCGCCAGATCGCCATAACCGGACCTCTACCGACAACCACCTAACCATTGCTCAATTGTTATTGTCGAATCGTTAGACTACCACCTCAAGTGAAGTCGTCATCATTGATCCAGTGAAATTTCTTGTAAAACTTACTCTTGTAAGCTATACTTCTCTAATTTTGAAGATATGATAATAATTATAACAAATATTGATATAGTGAATTTATTTTTAAGTGGGGGTAGGCCCTGTGATTTTTTCCTCCTTAGGTTTTCCACGTAAAAATACAGCTGTCTCTCAAACTCTTTTTTTGTGTGTGTGAAAACTTCGTGCAATACTAAGACATCGAATTCTTTCACTCTACCGACCTGAATTTTATTGCACGCAAGAAAAACTATATGTTAAATTATGCTCATTTTATTGAAATATAATTAAATTAAATTAATATTTGATTATAATTTAAATTCAATATTAAAAAAAATTTTAAAGCTATAAATTTATGTTTTATCACATTCAAATTGGATGCAAAATCCTTCATAAAAAAGTAAATAATTTAATTTGAAATCTTGAACTGGTCGTAAGTTGACTTGGCTCGAAGCATTGACTCCCATGAGTTACTCAAGGATGGAGCGTAATGGGAACAATTAAGGCAATTTTTTTAAACTAAGTATCATTAGAATCTTAATTAGGTAATTAAGTATTAATAAAAAAAAATTTAAGAATAGGTATAGTCGCAATTATGCATGTACGCGTATCGACGCGTGGCGGCCACGTGAAATTGTGAGGAGCCATTAATTGGGTCATCCAGATTTGAAGCAGCCAGCGATCGCTTGATATGAGCCGCCGCTAATTCGACCCCGACATATTAGATCGCCACGATCGTCATCTCCTTAGTTTCGCTCGATTCGCCCCAAATCGCTTCCTCCCGTTGGAGCTCGACCAAACTCCGACCACCGAGCACGGTCCTCCCTCTCGGAACTTCCTAGCTTGCAAGATATCCATGATGCGTCTCTGTGTATTCGATAGAAACTTCTTTTTTCCCGACGCTTTTACGCGCTTGACTTTTCCCTCTCCCATTATTTTAAGATAAATTATAGTGGCGGAAAGGGATTCTATAACCCTTTGCGTGGTGCTTGAGTTATTTTGAATAAAGAAAACTGATGTTTTTTAATGGCTACAATCAATTTAGACCTCATTTTTTGCTTAACCTAGTTAAATGTTATATGTGTGGTGGTGCAATGATTATTATTCATCTTATATTATTTAAAAGATAGGTTAATTGTATTGATATTATGTTTTCATGCTTTTTCCTTGGTTTGAAATTGTTAGTTGGCTATATTCTTCTAGATTTAATATTTCATTGAATAAGTACATTCTGTGATTATTAGTGCCAACATTTTTGGTCATGACTTACTCAAATTATTGGTAATTGTGAAGTGCATTGTGTCGTATGCCTAAGAATGCATTACAGATCTTGCAATGAGACTTGTTCAACATTATAACTGTGAAATTGATATTTAACATTGCGAACGCTTGAGTAAATTGAGATGCCAACTTTTTATGAATGGAAGTTGCTTTTGTTTTGGGAAGAAATTATGATTCAAATATTTCTCAAGTGATTATGTATTTTAAGGGCTCTAGCAATTTTTTAATTTTTTTGCAAATTCAAATATATTTACAATTTTAAGGCTTTTTTAAGTTGCAGAAGGTTCCTTACAGCAAGATAGAAAAGATTTTTATAATTGGTGTGGACTGCTCATACCATTATTGCATATTATTGTCGAGTGTCTTCTACAGTATGTAAATGAGAGTTTTTTTTGAAGGCTTCTACTAAGCCGCTTTTCCCTTGTAGTTAATGGTAGAATATCACCAATCTGTTGTGCCTCTAAGCAAAGTTGTTGGTCCGGTGTTCTTGAATGCGACTATTATCGGATATAATTCATCGAGGCACTTCAACATATATATATGGTTCCTAAATAATTATAGCACATCTTGGTGACCTCTTTGAGTGAAATCACCTTCACCCATTTGGAAAAATACTCAGTAGTAGTTAAGATGAATTGATGACCCTTAAAAGAAAGAGGATTAATCTGACCCACTATGTTGGTACTCGAATGGCCATGAGGTTAAAGGATGTAAAATGTTGGGTGGTTGGTGGGCCACCTTTGTATATTTGACATTAGTGGCATCGCATAGCTGTTTCCATGCAATCTTTGATCATTGATGGTCAGTAGTATCCTAGTCTTTTTATCTAAGCTTCCATCTTCGGACCAGATTGGTTAGCTCCGCATAATTCTGTGTGTACCTCGATCACGATCTTATGGGCTTCGTGCTTGTCTAAATAGTGTAACCACATATGATTGAAAGACCGCCAGTATAAGAAATCATCCACAAGAGCATAGGAAAGTGCTCTCTGCTTCATCTGATGGGCTTGAGACTTCTCTTGAGGTAGTTTACCTTTATTTAGGTAGTTTACCTTTATTTAAGTACACACCTGGGAGTGGTCACACGGTATAGGGTTTAGGGCGAACTTTTGTGATGCACGTACATTTTATTTATCTTTCATTACAAACTTGAGAGTCATGTCTAGCTAAATTTGGTTATGTCATAATGAACTTCTTATTATTTGTCCATTTTAAATGAATTGGTTAACTTCATATGATTGTCATCCATTAAACTATTATCAACTTGATCGCGGTCACGAACCATTTCAAACCTTAAAGCGACAATACTTATCTCACACAAATCACACATTAAAAAATAATGAAGCACTCTCCCGGCGACTAAACCTTAAAAAAATTAACGAATTAGTTATTGGTGCTTCGAACAAACGCATACGCCGCGTCGTCGAGTCGGCGTGCGTGGCCGTCTACTAATTGGGCGTATCTATACCTATTAAATTTTTTTTAGTAATACTTAATTACCTAATTAAGCTTCTAACCATACTTAATTTAAAAAAATTGCCAACAATTAATTGGGTGGAGAAAAAGGAAAATTAAAGTGATTTATTTTTTACTTAATTTTTGTGAAGAACGTAATCAAAATTATAATATATGTAAAATATATAAAATATTTATTATATGTTATTCTACTAAACCAGAAAAAAAAAAATTTTTTTCATAACTTCTCTTATATTACAAATGGCATTAGGAAGAACAAAAAACAAATAGCTGATTCAAATTTTTAAAAATTCAACTTGGAAATTAATAATCATTTTTCATTTTTTTAACCAAGTCTATATAAGTACGATATATGTTTTTTCATTAATGAAAAGGACTTAAAACTAAGATAATAATAAAAAAATGTTCTTTCATTATTGATAAGGACTTATAACTAAGATAATAAAAAGGGCATTTTTTAAAATTAAGTATCATTAAAATCTTAATTACGTAATTAAGTATTATTAAAAAAAATTTAAATATAGGTATAGTGCGATTAATTGGGATTTCGGCCAGAGCGAAGCGTGGCCACATTAGCGAGGCCATAACTAGGCGGTACTCCTCTTAAGTTAATTGCCCACTAAGTGGTAGCTAAATCTAAAAGGTCGAGCGACCGTCCTATTCCTCTGTTGCGTTCGATTTGACCATGGATTCGCCACCCAGAGCACCGCCCGATTTTGCCCCTCAGAGCGCTCCTCTCCATCTCGAAGCTTCGCGTCGTGCTCCAACCGTGCATTGTGCCGTCTTCTCGGATATCCAGAAACTTTCTTTCTTCCAGCCTGTCACACCATTTGTGACTTCCCTCTCCCATATATAGCGGGTTGGAAGCCAACATTAAATTTCGACGATTTGACTCCATTTTGAAGTTTTGCGGATTCTACCATTTTTTACGCACATCCCCGTCGTTCTTCGTGAACACACGGTAAATCCCTATTTCTATTAATTTATAAATTAATAGAGTATGTGTGCTAGGGATTAGAGTTGTATGGTTAGAATTTTGTTTAGAATTTGATTTGCAGGTTTATGTTAGCGTTGCAATTCAGGTGATAAGTAGCCGAGTGTAGTATTATTTAGGGTGTCAATTGATATAAATTTTTGATTATTTATATAGTTTGTTTTGCAAGAATGAATAGAGAATTTGTTTCGTTAATCTTTTTCTATGGATGCTAAGTATCGATGAGCAATTGATCAACTTATGTGAGAGGTGTCGTCAATTAAGGTTACGCGTCCACGCACCTTGGAATTGAAGCAAAGAATTATGAGAACCTTGCACATTGATTCAGAGTGTCACACAATCACTCTTACATGTCGTTATCCGGTGGGTAATAGATTTATAGCGTCTGTTATATCAGATGATGACATTTGTGAAGTTACACCGACCTAAGCTTCCCTGCCGATATTAGTGCCAGTATGTCGCAAGTGGATGATGTTAATGTCATGTTGCATCCACATCACCGATCCAAGAATAATAAGGTCGCCAGATATACCAATCAATACACGATTTCATCGCGACATGCACTCTAGCACACAACGCAGCCTTTTGATAAGTTGATTCCCAGGTAATACCTTGTCAACCTTTCCCTATTTATACTTGTAATAATTAATATGATAGTTTGTCGCCCTACATATGAGTTTTGTAACAGTGATGATATTTATCGTTTAGAGGAACCGATGTGCCCGTAGTATTGCGTGTGATGTGATGAGTATCGACTATGAGCTGGGTTCAACTAGTGAGTCCGAAAGGTGATATTGCTGATGATTATTGTTCACTGGGTAAGCCATCAGGCTGGGGAATCTAGACATCCATGATCTTCTAAAAAATCACTCACTCCGAGATATTGATAGTGAGAGTCGGATGTTATTCACAAACGAGTATGTTCAGATGTGTCAAACTACAAGAGAGTGGGACAACGATATTTACTTTGACGGTCCATCTAACGAAACTGTCCTAACAGATGATATTGAAATCCCAGGTGACCTTATCGAAGGTATGTGTTTCGTAAGTAAATGGAGTCTTTAATTTACTGTTGTTGGGTGGTGTATTAAATAATTTCAAACAAGCATTAACCAAAAAAGAACTACACGAGGCGTACAATATGATAGTCCTACAAGACCATGTAATTGACGTTTATATTGTAGCAGCAAGATACACTTAGGGGGTGCTTGGAGAATATCCAGAGTTCAGGAAAATCATAAATGTATCAATGCGAAGTGCTGGCCATTAGTAGTTCAAAATTCATAGCTTATTTTATTATACGATCAAGCATCGATAGACCAAACCTGGGAGATTATAGGTAGAATATACCAAAATTCAATATCAAAGTTTCGTATATGAAGGCTTGGGATACAAGGCGTAAGGCAATAAAAGTAATATTTGGCGGGAAAGAGTCTTAGGTGACTCTAAGTCTTTATATAGAATCAATTTGCGACTTTACTACACCCATAATCTGCCAAGACAACGCCTGAGACTTTTTTTTGGGTATTTGGTCCTTCAATCATGGGTAGTCACCATCTGAGAGCTTAGATGATACTTTTTTGTTAGGCAAGTATCGTGGTATGTTATTAACTGATGTTGGAATCGATGAAAATAATGAGTTGTTTCCACTAGCCTTTGCTATTTTGAAGTCCGAGTCATTTGATTCCTAGTTGTGGTTCTTGATATGCTTGTATATGTGTTTAAACTGTGTTGTGTGTATAGATGGAACGAGAAGTATGTTCGCCAACAGCTAATGACGAACATTGTAGTATATAGAAATGAGCTGGATGGCTTGCTGTATACTCAGGTTGGACTAGCAAATTACATTTCAGTTCAAACATCTATAATGCATATTCTAATTTAACATAATTTGTAATATGCACAGGTGATCTGGGAGCCGTACGCTGAGCAGATCACGGTACGTCTATCACATACATGCTCAGCAGGCTCTGATATATGATTATCATGAGTCCATGTGATCAGTTGGAAGAGGGTTGAGTGACATTTACCAGATCGAGTGCTGCGCCAGTTTGGTCTCATTCCTAGAGTAGATATGACACCAGTTGACACTAGTTTCAAAAGGGTCTATGGTTGGGGTAAAGCGGATGTCGACTGGGTTGATTACCACTAGGCGCATATTGCCACTTGGGAGAGGCGGAGGGATTACCTCGTCGATGGTTTAGATGAGAATGTGGAAAGGATGGCGGCTAATAGCTACATGTGCGTTCAAATCGGCTTCTCTATTTATTGCCTCAGATCCGACCACTTACTATGTCGAGCACTGATATATATATGTAAGTGCTCACATAAGTATTCATTTGAATTTAATATGTTGCGATAAAGCTAATTTCATATACTATTTTTCGTAGTGGAGCACATTTTGGTGACGGGACATCTTTGAGCCATACTACCGTGGATGAGCACGCTATAAGGAGCGAGATAGGTGCACGAGGTGTGTAGAGACTTGCGATTGCGTGTACATATCGAGGACACACATTACGGATCGGAGCCTACAGAGGGTGTCCCACACCATGACTGGAGCGTCGGGCCATCTACATATGCTGATCCAGGTCCATCTATGTATGCTGATCCAGGTCCTTCTACATACTAGCCTACATATGAGTCACAGCCACCCATATTCCCGTCACAGGATGATTTGACGCAGAATGCCTTAGATCTTGCATTGGAGGGCCACCATTAGCTGTGTGATCGTCCATCCCGTGCACTTGACCAGTACACACATAGGAGTGGTGCGATTCCACGCAGACGACGGAGGCGTTAGATGTTTAGGATAGTCTATTTGTGCGTTTATACTACATTTGTTCTTATCTATTTCATTTTTATTTCGTATCATCAATTTATGTAAATACTTGTACTCACTTCTTGGAATGAAAACTTGTAAATAAAAAAGTTCATTTTTGTCATCATTGTGAAAGCTTTAGAATAAACATGGTTGATCAAATGAAAGAAAGCAGCTCGATTAAAACCTATACCTAGAGCTAATATAATCTAACCTAATTGAGGCATAAGCTAAACTTCTTTGAATTGGGCAAGAGCTAAAGTAGCTCCTAAAAGTACTGTTCTTAATTATGTAAAAAAAAAGATTGAGCCGCACTTAGTGGCTCAGCAGCTAAAGTTACGCACGTCAGATCCGACATCAGCAGCTAATTGGACGACTATACTTATATTTAAATTTTTTTAGCAATACTTAATTATGTAATTAAGATTTTAATGATACTTAATTTAAAAAAATTGACTAAAAAAATTTATATGTTTTGTTCGTTTTTGGACTGGCTTGTGATATAAATAAGTCATGGTAGATGGTAATATAGAGTGGAGATTAGTGGGGCGAAAAGCATGGAGGTTCTCTGCAGTACTCTCTTCCTGAGCTCATTACTCATCCTCTTCCTTACTCTGAAGATCAAGAATTCGATGCAGCGCCGAAAAGCAGAAAGTAGAGAAGCTCCAGGGCCATGGAAACTCCCCATCATCGGCAATCTCCATCGTGTCCTCGGCCGGCAGCCTCCCCACCAATCCCTTCGCGACCTCTCCGCCATATACGGCCCCATCATGCGCCTCAAGCTCGGCGATGTCTACGCCGTCATCATTTCCTCCGCCGAAGCCGCTAGAGAAATCATGAAGACCCATGACATCGACTTCGCCACCCGTCCAGTCAACGACTCCGTAAACGCCATCTTCTATGGTGCTAATAACATCATATTCGGTCCTTACGGTGAATTCTGGCGTCAGATGCGCCGACTATGCACCATGGAGCTGCTCAGCACGAAACGTGTTCGCTCCTTCAGCGCGATAAGAGATGACGAGGTCACTCATCTCATCCGACTCATAGCGGCTTCTTCGGGTGCCGTCGTCAACCTCAGCAGTAAGATGGCAGAGACCAGCAACAACATCATGTCCCGGGCAACCATTGGGGGTCGATGCGATGACCAGAATCTCTTTTTATCAGCGCTCGGAGACGTGGTGGAGTTTTTATCCGGATTCAGTATCGTGGATTTGTTCCCCTCGATGCCGTTCATAGGTTTGTATTTCCATCACTACACATTTATTCCTGTTTCTTTCATCTTATAAAATACTAACATGAGATTGCATGGATAAAGCATTACCCTTTTTTTATTTAAATATAAAAGCTGATCAAATTTTTACACTAGGTCATATCACTGGATATCGACGTAGACTTATGCAATGTCAGAAAAAATTAGATCTAATGGCTGAAAAGATTGTTGAAGAACATAAGGAAAAGAGGACCAAACGTTTTTCTAATAATGAAGATGAAGATTTGATTGAAGAGGATCTTACTGATGTTCTTTTAAGGGTTCAACGAGAAGATAGCCTTCAATTCTCGCTCACCGACGACAACATCAAGGCTGTAATCAATGTAAGTGAGCTTCTTATGACTTGAAGCATCCCCATGATGGCTGCATATATGCTAATATATTTTTGCAAGCATGAATAACTGAACTTTTAATTAACTAGGACATGCTCATGGCGGGGAGCGAGACGACTTCAACAACACTAGAATGGGCAATGTCGGAGATGGTTCAAAACCCTGCCGTTATGGAAAAGGCACAGAGGGAGGTTAGGAAAGTCATTGACAATAGTGGTGGGCTAGAAAAGTTGGTAGATGAGGAGTTGATAAGTGGTAGGTTAACGTATTTGCAACTAGTGATCAAGGAGACGCTTAGATTACACCCTCCAGCGTCACTTTTGTTGCCCAGAGAAAATAAAGAGAGCAAAGAGATTATGGGTTATGTAATACCAGCTAAGACGAAGGTAATAATTAACATGTGGGCGATAGGAAGGAAAGAAAGTTATTGGGGCGACCCTGAAATTTTTCGACCAGAGAGATTCGAGGAGAACATTGTAGACTTTAAAGGGGCACACTTTGAATATGTGCCATTTGGTGCAGGCAGGAGAATATGTCCTGGGATGCATTTTGCGTTATTCACGTTGGAGGTTGTTCTAGCATATTTGCTCTACTATTTTGACTGGAAGTTTTTAGGAAAAAAAGGAGAGAAGCTAGACATGAGAGAAGCCATTGGTATCACAACAAGGAGGAAGTCTCCTCTTTGTTTGGTTCCTACTCTTCGATTTCCTATCTCGTCAGTATGATTATTTGTAGCATTTTGTCACTGCTTCAAGAATACAACTTTCTTAGTTAAATTAACAATGACAAGGGGCAACTAGTCTCTATTATAAAGTAGATCTTAAAATCTCCAACTTGAATTATATTTTTTGGATCACTCATGACATATATAACCTCTTCTTCTTTATCATGTGACACATGAGATAGAAAAATTATTACGTGCGGCATCCGGACTCCAATCAATTTTTTTTAATTTAAAAAAAAGAAAAAAAAAACGGTGCCTTCTGATTGAAGTCTGGTGCGGAATCCACACGTAATATTTGCTCCATGAGATAAGCTCACTCTTATGTACACCAATCATTCATGATCATATTTTCTTTTTCCAAAAAAAAAATTATCTCAAGGCTATTATTCTATCACCTAATTTTTTCAAAACTCAAATATTTTATTGGCCAAGTAGCACTTGTTGGACATTTTAAATCAACTTTAATACTGAACTTTAAGAGCATTAGAAAATAATACATGAAAAATCATTTAAGATGTATATATATATATCAAGCACTGTTGCTCTTTACATTAAAAAAAATTTTAATCCACAATGACAAAGGATCTAACCTTTTTTTTTTTTTTTTTTTTTGGGAAGTTAAGTGCAAATTACACGCACACATCTCATATGCGCTTGAACCAATATCTCCGTCCTGGGAGCTTTGCTCCCATCCGACGGGACACGATGGCTCGTGCCAAAGGATCTAACTTTCTGTGGTTTGATTTTTAGAAATATAGCATAACTATATACTGAAGCAATCTGAAAATATATATGATGAATAATATTAAAAAATATATATGATTTAAATATAAACTATAAACAGCGAAGAGTGGTTGTGAAATAATAATAGAAGGGTGAGACAAAAATATATATATATATATTTATATATATTTGACTTTTGTAAGATGCAAATTGAAGTGTGAGTTCACACCTAATATAGCGCTCAAGAGAAAACGAAAGCAAAGAAATAATTCATGGAATCAACCCTACAAAGCAAAGATAAGACTAATAATGTTGATTTGACATCAGGACAACTACATATATTATATAATAAATTGCATCAATTCACTAAAAGAAAAAAAAACTTTTCGATAGATAAATTTATTAAAAAAAATAATATAATCATAAAAGAATTTTGATTTTTTTAATATATTTTCATCATATTTAAATTCATTTAAAATGTATCAAAAATAGTTTTCCATAAAAAAAAATTGCCAAATGTATGTTTAGATGAATTTTCATTTAAAAAAAAAAAGGCGAGGAATGATACCAATCGCATCATGTGGATGGAAGTTATCAGCGGATTTTTCACCAATATATCCAATGGTAATTTCTCAATAGATATTTTATTGTGGTGCACCATGGTTGCTTGTTTTCCCATTGACTTGTATCATTAGGTACTAGTGAAAAATCTATTGAAAATATGCAAAAAAAAAAAAACTAAGGGGGCAGTTTGGGATCACTTTCTATTTTATTATTTTTATTTTTATTTTCAGTTTTTTTTATTTTTTTTATTTTTTTTATGTGAAAACAAAAACGTATTTGTGAATTTTTTTGTTTAAAAAGACATTTTTAGTTGTTATTTTTTAAAATTTTAATGGAAAAAAAAATAAAATAATAAATTAATTATTACTCTAAGGGGATGCTTGAGACCACTTTGTATTTTTTATTTTTTAAATTTTAAAATAAAAAAAATATGTTTGATATTTTTTTATTTTAACATAAAGAAAAAAATATTTGGGGACACAAATAATGATGATGGATGTTAACTTACATATCTGTTATTTTGCTCGAATCGAATCAAATCTGATAAATTGATGATCGATATGAAAGTATATGAATTAGATATTTGAATCATTCGAAATAAGATTCGTTCATAAAAAGAATCACTTAGAAAAATTTAAAATGTAAAAATCTATCAAACAAGAATTTTCATAGTTGATTCAGTTATATATAATAAAATCGACAAGTTATAAATCACATCGTATGATTTGAATATTTTTGATCATGATCACATAAATACGCTTGCAGAGATAAACGACATTTGAAAACGTTAAAATACAAAACAAAGACACATTTAGAGTTGATCGTAAATATAAAATGTAAATACCTATCGCATATTTAAATATTACAACAACAACAACAACAACAACAACAACAACAATCTAATAGGTTTTTGAATCCTCTCCATTGTCCTATTATGTATCAAATTCTCATTTAATTCAGTATACTAAGATCATTTTTATACATCTTAACCAAGTCTTTTAGGTCTACTACCTTTCTTAACATAAGGAAAATCTAATGCATCTACTCTCTTGTCATTGACGGCGACGCTTATGTGGCCAAACCAAAGGCCTCTCCCTAATCTTATCTACCACTTGAGCTACTCCAACTTTACTCATTTTGCATTCTATCTCAGGGGTCACTCATCCACGAGCATCCTCATCTCTAATACTTAAGTCTTATGTTTTTTTTTCTCTTTTGGCCAACATTCTCGCACATAAGTCATTCGTCTTACCACCATCTTATAAAATTTTCCCTTAAGTTTAAGTGGAACTTTTCTATCACATAATAGGCCGGATGCATTCTCCACTTCAACCATCCAACTTGAATCTTTAATAATATCTCCATCTATTTCACCATCATTTTGAACAATAGAGCCTAAATATCTCAATCGCTCACTCTTATTAATGACTTGATCACCTAAAGTCACAACACTACTAAAACTTCTACAACTAAAATTACACTCCATATATTCATTTTAGATCTTGAAAACCTTTCTTAGACTCTTGACCTCCATAATTCAAGTTTCGTTGGACTCCCTCTAGTCTTATCAACAAGAAGAATGTCATGACAAAAGCATACACCGTGGTACATCTTCTTGTAAATGCCTCGTAAGAACATCCATAACTAAAGTAAAAGATAAGGGCTTAATGTTGATCCTTGATGTAATCCAAGAAATAGGAAAATAGTTTGTCAATCCTCCTTGTGTTTGGACACAAGTGACGACTCTAGTATACATATCCTTAATGACTTGAATATAACCAATATTAACTTCTTTATTCTAGAACTCTCCAAAGAACATCTCTTGAGACTTTATCATAAGCTTTCTAAATCAATAAATATCATATGTAGATCCTTTTATTTTCTCTATGCTTCTCCATCAAACCTCTTAACAAATGTATAGCATCCATAGTAGATCTACGGCATGAAACCAAACTGAGAAACTTCTATCACATCGTGTAACCTATGCTCAATTACTCTCTCCCATAATTTTAATGTATGGCACATTAACTTAATTCCTCTATAATTTGCACAATCTTGTGCATCACCTTTATTCTTAAATATAGGAACCAACAAACTCTTTCTCCACTCATCTGACATCTTTTTAGTCTTTAAAATAACATTAAAAAGATTTGTAAGCCAAGAAATTCCTTGGTCTCCTAAACATTTTCACACTTCTATTGGAATATTATCCGGTCCTATTGCTTTTCCACATTTCATTTTCTTTAAAGCTTCACTAACTTCAGATTTACTAATACGACGATAAAAATGAAATTCTCTATTTTTGTTTAGGGTATTAAGGTTGCTAAATATTATGAGAAAGATAAAATTTATAAAAAGATATAAATATATTTTAAATAATAATTATTGATAAAGTAAGTTAAATTATTATTATTATTATTAATATTATTATATAATCAAATTCAATTTAATTAGAATCAATCAAAAATTAATATATAAATTCAAATTTATATTCTATATATAAATACACATGATATATTAAAATTAATCTATTATTATCCTACATTTAAGATAAATTTTGTTAGATTAAATTAATTAAAATTTATAATATTATATAATATAATTTTAAAAAATAAAAAAAATCAAATCCAAATTCTTAAAAATCTAAAAAGTATGACGGGATGTTTTAAAAATAAAGAAAAATAGGTTTTTGCATATTTTTAGTATTTTTGAAAACAAAAAACAAATTTGTTTAAAAATAGAAAAATAAAAATGATAAAATAGATAAACAAACATAAATTTTTTAAAAATAAAAATTGAAAACATAAAACAAAAATTAATTCCAAATAGGGCCTAAATAAATAAATTATTTTTACTAATTTATATATCATGTCATACAAAATCTAATCATAATATAACACTTTATCTCATAGCATTACACTACAACCCAATTGTAGATAAGAAGATCGCACAAAAACTAAACTTATCTTGACATCAAACTGAAAATAAGCTATTCAATTCCTTACAAACCCAATGTGAATATAAAATAAAATAAAACTCTCACTCTTTGTCTTTCGTTACTTCATTCTATTTATCCTTTTCTTCAGCCACCTCCTTTCTCTTTCATTATTGTTAGTACATTTCTTTCAGCTTAGATTTTATCACCATCATATATCAATAATATCTTTAGCAAATGTAGTCATAAATCTTTTTATCACCTCCTAACCTGTATTTCTTGAAGAGTTAGAATGAGAGAATTTGGATGATTAGGCATAAAATATTATGCTTTGGGAATTTAATCCATAAATAGTCTCTTTTTTCTTCCCATCACTCTTCTAGAAATCAAAATTAGCTCATTGAGAAGATTGTTCAACCTCAGATGTTTCACCTTGTATATCCTTGATATGTATATGTTAATCCTATTAAAGATCCTTAGTTACAATAATTATAAATTTTTAAATATCTGAATTTTAAATGGAAACTTTATAATACTCACATATACTTGCTAGAATCTTGAATCAATCCACTGCTAGTTCTCTTGATGTTGGTGTGTTTAATTCCACTATTATAGGGTCTTTTCCTGGAATTTTCTTACAAAAAATTGCTAACTTAAATAATATATGCATATATATGATAAATGCATATTTTTTTGACTTGCCATTTTTTTTTTCAATACGTGAAACTAAATCACTAGCATGACTATAACCATAAGACTAATTTTACTTATTTTATTCTCTTTTATATGTTTATTCCAAGCAACCTTATGCTGAATATAACTTTTCCTAAACTCGTGCACTAATCTAGATGGGCCTCTCTTTAGTAGGGCTATCAAAAATTATTGTTAGGTGAGCATTTCGTGTTCAATCGTTGAGTAGCTCGTGTTCGTCTTGTTGTTAACTAAGCGAGCAAAACATGAACAAACATTTTAAGCTCGATTTATAAACGAGTCGAACATGAACAATCCTTTGTTCGATTGTGTTCGGCTCGATTTAGCTCGAAATAAAAAATTATATGTTATATTATATTATATTATATTATATTATTATTATTATTAATATTAATAATAATATTATTAGTATTATTATTATTATTATTATTGGTATTATTAGTGTTATTATTATTATTATTATTATTATTATTATTATTAGTGTTATTATTATTATTATTATTATTATTATTATTATTATTATTATTATTATTATATATGTACAAACACATATATATATATCATATAAGCTTTGATTAAAATTTTGGGAGATTTACACACAATTCTTATGTATTTACATATCTAACACTTAAAGTTAGATATTTACTTATCTAACAGTTTTCTATGCTTAAAAAATGTGCATTTCACTTTTAAAAAGTGAATGATGATGATATTTTTGATGTGATATTGAAGATTAGGATGTTATGTATGTAAAAATTGAAGTTTAGGCATTAGATATATAAATACATAAGAATTGTGTGGCATGTATGTAAACCCCCCAAATTTTTGTTATGCAAAAGATTGGCCCAGGTTCAAATCCTCCCTTTAACAAAGTTTTTGGATTATTGCATTTCGAGCCATTTCGAACAATTCAAGCTGAACACAAATAGTAAAATTTCAAGCCATTTCGAACACGAGCCGAACACGAACAAAGCAATTTTCAAACGGCTGAACATGAACAAAAGTTTGGCTCGCTCAAGCTCAAGCTCGGTTCGTTTACACCCCTACTCTCTAGACCTATGGATGTCCGCAAATACATATCATTAATGATTTGAGTTTTGTATTTAAATTTTTTCTTATTTTATTATGTTTTTCGATAGAAATTTTCTATAAAATGAGAGTAAAATTAGATGATCGCTAGACATGATCAATATTTTTAAATAAAAATTTATTGCTTCAAATTCTTGGAATCACATCAAAAACTGCTATTGAAATCTTCTTTGATGGTACATATAGAGCATTATATTCACTATTTGTTATATTTTTACATAAAATAAGATATTAATATGTCATCATTAAAAAAAACCGAAATACTTATAATTTTCATCAAGATTGATATATTTACACATACACACCACATACATGCATGCATGCATGTGTGTGTGTGTGTAAATTTATTAAATCATTGACCTGCACATCAATAGCAGTGAATGGGCATGTGTGATAACTAAGTTCTGCTAAAGAATAGTAGGTCATAAAATGAGTGATAGTAGTGAGATTGGCAAGTGTTGGGGTTGGTGGTAGATGTGATGGATATGAGGAATATAAATAAAACGAGGTAGTTTGTGTAGAATCTAATGCATTGCATGCTAGAATGGGATCAGTGGTGTGGTAAATGTGATGGTAGTCATGTTCTCCCATGTTGTCTTGATGTTATCTTTTTCTTCCGATTAAAAATATAAATGTTAACCTTACGAGGGATCATTATTTCTTACATGTCATCCATATGAAAGAGTTTGAAATTTCTTGATCAACAATTTAACTCCAACTCTAATTTTATTTAAAGTTGGAAACATTTAATTTTTATATTTTGAGCATAAACATCTAAAGTTCCAGTAAAACAAAGAAATGTTATTGACAAGCTACGAAGATAAAATATCCAACTTCATTCACAATTTTTTTGGGCCAATTTGGTTGATTGAATTTGAAATGTAATCTAAAGTAATTGTTTGGTCGAAAATATTATAAATACAAGAATAATGTGAAGTAAAATAACAATGACTTTGACGATAATGGTAGTCAACAAGTGGCAATAGTAAGTGGGGAGGGCGACTGCTAATAAGCATATGAATTTAGTGATTTCATGTGTTTTAATTTATTATTTTAAATTTAATTAAAGTTAAGATGTGATAATTTTTACTATTTTTTATTTTTTGATAAGAAAATTTCATTTGAAGTAAAAAAGAAAAAAAATATATATATATTCAAAGTTTGAGGGCTAGAGCCTAGGTGCTGTAAAAGCAACATCATGACACTTAATTTGAAGAAAATTTAGTATTGAGATATAAAAGATAATGTTTAGGCACTAGTTAACAACATTGTGATGCTATATTAGCTGAGATTAGGAGTTCAAGACAACGAGTAAAGTGCCTAGGCGTTGTAAGGAGTAGTGTCACAGCACTTGAGGGAGTCTAAAAGAGTCTTAAAGCTATTATAAGATAGAGACCAGAGCGCCTTGATATTGAAGCATTAGCATTGTGACACTTTAATTCCTTAAAATTCAACATAAAGATAATGATAATAACACCTAGACATTGAAATACCATTATCACAGTGCCATAACTCTTCATTTTAGCCATAAGGTAATAACAAAGTGTCTAGGAACTACATATACCAACCATGTAGTGTCAGAATAGAGTGATCTAAACACCTAGGTGCTAAAGGAGCTAGTGCCACGATGACTGATTAATCTTAAGCAATTTCAACATTTGGTTTTAGAAGTTTCAAGTGAAACTAGCCCATTTTGGCTAGGCTAGCTCTGGTGGGGCCCCCTAGCCTGACCAATACTTGTTTACTCCATGAGCCCATAGACTCCTAATTTGGGTTTTGATGATAGCAAAACATATGTGTGGAATTACTAATATTTTATTTTGAATTTTTTAAAAAATTACAAGACTCAATAGGACTCGATATACAAGAAAAACTCAACTGCTATTTCTGATAGGTTTGGCTTGGATAAGAGTCTTGCTTGATATATCTTGCAATAAAATTGGCAAATGGCTCACCTTAAATCAAATTAAATATTTATCATCATTTCATAATCACATTAATCAAAATTTCTTTTCAATACTATGTGAATTATTATTTTATTTAATCATATGCACATTACTTGATGTATAATTATTTCAATTACAAAATTAACATTCAAAGAATTTCTTTTTTTATTTTATAGGAAATAAATTTTGTAAAATCATAATTTTAATCATTTGATTTTGTGCTTAATTTATGATATTTTTATTAAATTTATTTTAGCTTGAATTTCTTGTATTTGTAATTTTTTTATTTAATTAGATTAATGAGAATTCTTCTTACTAAATGTCATTTAAATTAAATATAAATTTCATATAAATTCAAGGATGCATAGTTTTATTTGAAATATTATTTTATTTTATTTTGTATGAGATTTCTTATTTATTTGATTATGCATTTAAAAGTTATTTATTTATATGTATAAACATTAATCCATACTTTTTAAATATAACTCAACCCTTTGATTTTTCATGCATTGGCCGAATTTTTTAAGTTTTATTCTAGGTTTATTGATACATTCCCTTCTAATTAAATTCAAGTCGTTTTCTTAATTTTTCTTGGCTATTTGAATTGATTTTTGCATTATTTCTTTCCATAATTATAAAATTCTTAGGGCTGGCCACTATTAATTAATAAATTAAATAATTTTATATTGAAAACCTTCCAAATACCTCTTCTTGATTGTGAACTTCATTAGGGAACAATTAAAATAATTTTATAGCACTAAAACTTTATTTTTGGGCAGCCATAACTTCAATCGAATCTCAAAAACTAAGTTTTCTCCCTCCAAAAAATTTTAGATTTTGGTTTGTGATTTCATGCTAGATTCTTCTTTGGTGTGTCAAGATCTTTTACAAGAAAAGTTGTGCAAACATTCGAGAAGGTTCATTCCAAGGTTCTTTTTAAATCTTTTTTGATTTCTAAAGCCTTGAGTGAGATCTCCATTCTTCTAATTTCTCACATGAATATTTCATTATAAATATTTGAATCATCTTGTTGATTTAATTAGTTATAATCATCTTTATCAAAATTTCAATTCCTAATTTTCTCTGTCAATTTGATTAGTTTTAAACTTAAAATTCTTTTTCATAGAATATCATTTTGTGATCTAAAGCAAATATTATTAATTTTTTATTTATATCGTTTATCTTGATATTTTCATTATAGTTTCATTTGAATCATTTCAATTTAGAGCCAATTATATTTTTGAGAGAACTTTTGAGACATCTTGTAGGAAGATTTTTGTCATACAAATTATATATAATCTTGTGTATACTTTTCGCCTTGCTTGAAATTTACTTTACTTTGCTATTTTATTGTCCCATATTAAAAGATAAATCATTTCAGTTAAAACAAATCATTGTTACCTTGCTACATTGAAACTACTTATAATCCTTTATGAAAATAAGTTTGACGTTGGCTGAAACTTAGTTGGAAAGTAAGCACTTGCATATTCATTTCAAAATTTTTTTGTTTTAATCTATTATTTTCATTAAGCTAAATAATATTTAAATATTAGCTTTTAAGAAAATAAATTTGCCATTTTTCTTTAAAAAAAATTTTGTGAGTCATTTACTTTGTCAAATTTGTTGCAAGTTGAAAATTTGTAAGGTGATAATTTTATTTTGTAAGATCACCATTTTATTGGGGTAGATTGCTAGATATTTTGAATTTGATTGTGTCAAATTTGTATTTGTTGTAAGCTTTCTTTATGCTAAAAATTATTCTTTGGTTGTAGTTGTACTTTGCCCATTATAAGAGAGTACAAGATTTTGTTGGGGTTGTACTAGCCTTGTTGTAGAACAGTACAGTTGTAATTTATTTTTGTTGGGATAGTAGATTTCTAGCTGGGTGGCTAGGCGTAGATGTAGGCCTGTCATAGAGTTTTTGGCCGAACCACGTTAAAAAATCTTATGCCCGTTATCTCTCTTTTCTTCTCTGCATTTTTTTATTACATTAGAACTTTTATTTATTTATCACTATTTTAAATTAAATTTATACAATTTTTAAACACCCAATTCACCCCCCTCTTGGGTGCCATAGTCACTCTCGTCACCATGGGATTTTGATTACAATTTTGGTTCCAGATTTTGATTTCATTAGATTTTGTTTTTTTTTAATTTTTTGGTCGACTAGTGCACTTAGTCACTTAATGAAATGTGCTAAGTGCTTAATTATAGTGATCTTAATCTAGGATTAAGAATCTTAACTATCAAGATTAAGAAGGGTATAGACCTCATTTAAAAATGAGGTCAACATTCACTTTCTCTAAAATGACTTTTAAGTTCATTTAATCTAACTTCAAATCCTAACCAAAATGAAGCCTAATTCTATGTTTGAAATTTTTATTGTTTAATGATTTTTTTTTTAAAATGTAGAAAGCAACATAAAAAATAAGATATTTTATTATAAAAATTGATTTAAATGTAAAAGCTCAAAGAATTGAGATAGAAATAGAGTGACCAGTAGGGATTCTAACAAAATAATATATGATGAAAATAATTTAATATTTTATGCTTTATATAATAAATTGAATACTAATGAGAGTAAAATATGTATGTATAAATTAACCAAGAGAAGAGATATGAGAAATAAAGATTTAGTTCAAGTGAATTGCATTAAGGATAATGATTATAAAGTACTTTTCTTCGAAGAGGATATTCAAGTGGATGGAAAATTTTGATAAATTTTTCAATGAAGGTGTGAGAATACGATTGACTTTAGCAACCTTACTACCATAAATAAAAATAATTTTATTTTATTTTATTGTTGTATTAGTAAAACCAAAGTTAGAGATGTTTTAAATAAAATAAAATTTGAAAGCGGTAATGCTTTTTGTTATTATAATAGAAATATGAAAACATTTAAGAGATAATTCTTAGCTTACTAACAATTTTAATATTATATTAAAGACTAAAAAGATACAGAGTGGTGAAAGAGTTTACTAGTTCCTATTCGTTAAAATAAAGGTAATGCACAAGAGTGTGCTAACTATGGAAAAATTAAGTTAATGTGTCATACATTAAAATTATGAGAGAGAATAATTGAGCATAGGCTATGTGATACAAAAGTATCTTAAAACTAATTTGGATTCATATCGGGTAGGCCTACTATGGATGCTATACATTTGTTGAGAGTATTGATAGAGAACTATAGAGAGACTAAGGGGGATCTACATATGATATTTGTTGATTTAGAGAAAGCATATGCTAAAGTTTTAATAGAAATGCTTTAAAGAGTTCTATAAAAGGAACCAGTTAATAATGATTATATTCAAGTTATTGAGAATATGTATATTGGAGCTATTACTTGTCAAACACAATTATAATTAACTAAGTATTTTTCTATTTCATTTAGATTACATCAAAGATTGACTTTAAGCTCATAACTTTTTCACTTTAGTTATGGATGTTTTTGCTAGACATTTATATGAGGATATCCTTGGTGTATGTTTTAGTTGATGATATTTTTCTTGTTAATAAGATCAGAGTGGGTGTTCAAGAAAAACATGAATTATGGAGGTCAACCTTAGAGTTTAAAGGCTTTCATTTGAGTATATAAAATTGAATAAATGGAGTGTAATTTTAGTTTTAAAAGATCTAGTGGCATGGTCGTGACAAAGAGTGATCAAGTCATTAAAAATAGTGAATGTTTTACATATCTCAGGTCTATTATTCAAAGTGATGGTGAAATAAAAGATGTTATTAGTAGAATTCAAATTGGATGGTTGAAATGGAGGAATGCCTTGGGCATGTTGTTTGATAGAAAAGTACAACTTAGACTTAAAGGAAAATTTTATAAGATGATGGTGAGACATGTACTGCTTTATGTTGTTGAAAGTTGGCCAATAAAAGACAAGCATAAAATTAAGTGTTGTAGAGATGTGGATGCTTAAGTTGATGAGTGAATTTACTCTTATAGACAACATGCTAAATGATATATATGTGAAAGGTTGGAGTAACTCCAATGGGAGATAAGATTAGAGTGAGCCGCCTTAGATGATTTGGTCATATAAAATGTTGGCGTCCGATGACCTAGTTAAAGGAGTATATATATTAGATTCAACTTATATTAAGAAAGGTAGAGGTAAACTTAAAAACCATTGATCGAATATAAAAAATAATTTAATTTTATTAAACTTAAATGAGAATGCATAGTGTTGTTGTTTATGGTGTTGATTTTTTGTTTAAAAAAAATAAAAAAGGTTGTCTTTTTAGTTTTGCCTATTTTTAAGATTCATTGTTCATCATAAACAAATCAAAAGCAACCATAAGAAGGTAAAAAAAAAAAAAATATAAATATATAAACTTTTTTTTCCTAGTTGAAATCCCTTTAAGAGAAGCTTGGCTTTTTAAGGCATTTTATCTTCAACTTATCTCACAAATATTTAGCATTCATAGCATTGATTAAAAGAAGACTCAATTTTATTTATCATAAGTTTTTTCATGAAACCTTTGATGTTGTTAAATGATATATATTACATCTTCCCATGTTGATCTCTCTTTTGTTAACAAAACTCTTAATTTTATATATTAGCAAAGGACTATGTTCGCACAAGTTAACTTATAAGGTAAAAAAATTCCTTGAATTATGTTAGTCATAGATTTATAGCTACCAAGATAAGATATCTTTTATCAAAAAATTTATATGGCCTTTATCTTTATTACATAAAAATTGAGAGATTATACATTGTTACATATGATCAATTTGTTTTCTCAAGTTAATATCCTATAATACCCATTAATTAAGTCAACTTTATTAAGTCATCATGTTAGATGGGCAATGATTCTATTTTAACTTAACATAACATATATACCTCTATTAGCTATCAGAAGCATTGCTTGGTTAACTTAGTTATACATTTCATACCTGGACTTTTGAAATGATAGGCTTTTCATTGAGAAAGCTTTGACTAATAAAAATCATGAATAAGAATTATACTTTGATAGTACATCTCCTATTAATATAATTTACTCTTATAAAATCTTTAGAGTTAAAGCATCAAAAAATTGCTAATTATAACTCCAAATCTTGATACTCATATACTTTGAGTGGCCCTCATACCAAAGAAGGTTAAATATGATGCCCTCATTATTAGCCTTGAATTAATAATTTAGATAAAAATTATGCCAACAAAAATTTATAAAATTCTTAATTAATCATCAGTTAAGTAGATAAAATGAATAAGGTTCTCAAGCCTGATATTAATGTCTACTAATAGGGAATGATGTTTTTGAAATAATTTTTAGTGTTGCTTTGATTAAAATACCTAGATGTTATAATAGTAAAACTATTGCTTTGGCCAAATTTGTCAAAGAGCCTTCAAACTTAGATAAAGATAAAATATGGATTTTAATTCAAAACTTGCATAATTTTTCATTAGCCTATTTTAACTCTTTTGAATCTTCAAGGTTAAAAGATTAAAATTCAATTTTAAATGCTTCAACTAATTAGAATGATGATTGCCATCAACTCATTATTGAATATTTATGTCAATGAATGTTTTTTTTATCATTCTCAAGCTGTTCAAATTTAGAAAAGAGTATTGTCATACACTTTGATTAATTCCATTCTCTTTCATTACTCATTTAATTAGATATGGCTCCATTATTTAAATAGCAATGAGACCCATAAAGTCATAAGTAAAGCCTATGAGGCTTTACATGGGGCACACTTACAAAAATAAAATAAAAATTTAAAAGGCTTTACTATTATTGGGCAACCTTGACTTAAAACTATTATAACAACCACACTAATGAATCCTTCTTCTTCATTTTGTTTTATTAAGTGTCAAATTTTCATTTAATTCACTACAAGAATATTATTTATTTATGGCGAACAAATCCATTGGTAATCAACAAGTATTCCGTCGGTAGTAAACTTTTTCAACGGATTTTTGAAGGATATAGGTCAATCGATAAAACCTTGGTTGAAAATGTTTTTCGATGGACGAAAAATTTGATGAAAAATGTTTTTCATCGGAATTCGGGTTGCCTGTCCGCCGAAAATGTTATCATGAAGAGTCGCCGGACATACTGGTTGATAATTATCGTCGGAATAGCAAACTGTCAAATTAATTTTGACTATTTATTGCTTGCATATCCGACCGTCAAAAATGATTGGAGTTAATATGTTGGAAAATTGTTGGAAACCCACTAGTTAGAAAATTTTTAGCGGTTTGATTTTTTGCCAATGCCTCATCTTGAGATTTTCAGCGGGAAATTCATCGGCAGTTCGTTGAAAACCTGTACAAAAATGAAAAAAAATTAGAGCTTTACTCATGCTTTGATTTTTTACACTTGTAGAAAATTTACAAATAAATAATCATAATAATACACTCAGCATCAATATATGACTAACAAACAACTAATCTCAAGTATTTATTCATAAGTTTCATCATTTTTAAAATCATTACAATGAATAATTAGTTTCAAAACATTTAAATTGAAGTCTCAAATATAAAAAAGTGAACAAACTGTTTATATATGCATATATAATAAATAGGAAGCCTACTCCTCATCAGTTTCATCATCCCCTTCCTCCTCCTCTACCTCCTGATCCGTTTCCACCACTGGCTCCTTCCCCTTGCAGCTATCCCTACTCATCTTAGCTATCCAAGCTTCCATCTATGCAGTCATCTTGGCTTCAATCTCCTCGACCATTGTAGCAACCTATCTTTGAACAAATTGTCAATTGACTAACTGCTAGTTCTAGAGAATGAATGACATGCATCATATAATACTCCTTGTGAGCTCAGGCCATAAATCCATTCCTTCTTCCCCAATAGTCTCCATATATCTTGTTTTAGCTACTCAGACTGCTCATGGGAACTAGCACCAGTGGAGCCCTGATTATTAACTTTTTTTCGCCACATGTAGTTGTCTTACGAGCAACTAGAATATAAGTTAACCATAATAATTATTAACTCAATTATATTTCAAAAAATTTAATGTTAACTTACATATTCTCTCCATGAATGAACATCAACCCACTGCTGGTCGGTCTGATACTGATGTGTTATGCTATGTAATTCAGTAGCAGTAGGATCTCGGCTAAGAAATTTAGCCTGTAAATAGTAAAAATAAAATTTATTACCCATAATAATAAATTCAATTAATTGAACTAATAAATAAATTACCATCCTCCCTCGGTACTTGGTGTGTGGTACTAAACCTCTAGTGTGCAGAGAGGTGCCCATGCCCCTACAATCAGAAGAATGATTTTGCTTTGCCAGCTCCTGCTTGTGAACATAATCTGGGGAGGCCCATACTCTGCAGAGGTTAGCTCATACATCCTTTCTAATCTAAATAGGTCTTGCCCATGCTTGCGTATGTTATGAACATATCACGTAGATGAGTATCCCCTCTAGACTTAAAGTTCCTTATGATCTTCTGGTTGTGCTCTAGCAACCAACTAAAATCCTTCTATAACATCAAACAAACAAATGGTAATTAGTAATTATTCAAGATCAACTATTGTATTAAATTATTTTTAAATAGTTTAGGAAATACCTTAAACTTCCTGAACCATATGTCCTAAACCTCAATTGGGACCTTCTTCCATGATACATATGGAGCATTGTACTTGCTCCTTATTATGTCACTGATTTTATGAATAACTTCTCTAGATGGATTGAACCTGAAAATTGTAATCTTTATTAGAAACATAATATGTCAAAAAAGTAGAGCTTCACAAAATATACTTATGTGTCACCCTCCAGCTCAATAAAAATGCGTGTCAATGACGGTTTAGAGGGCATAGTTGTACTGGGATGATCAAAAGGTATATGCTAAAACCGAGCTCTGTAAAATCTCTAGGTGATTAATATGAGTAGAATGAAGCAATGTATATAGGCTTTGGAGAATGGTATACACATGTACTAGCTACTCCATAAGTTCGAAGTGGCGAAATCATAATGGAGGTCGAAGTAGTGATTGTGGTGTTAGCCTGAATAGTGGGTCGGGATGTAAGCTTCTTCTTGTGTAAAGATGCTAACAAATGATCATCGTTGAGTATCATCACCAGCACTTGAAAAATATGTAAAAGTTGACATGTACAATATATGAGGCAAAATTATTTAGCAGTTAAAGTATGTAACGAAAATAGTATGTATCTCTACACTATTTTTAAGGCATATCTATACAAAAAAAAAACAAGTGCCTTTAATGCAAGTGGAGGTCTTTAACCAATGAATTAGTAGTAGTTAATTTTATAGTGTCATTTTTATCATCATCCTCATTGCTCTCATCTTCTAACTGAATAACTCCCTCATAATCAACATTAGTATCAATCAAGTCACATCTGCTTCTACATCATCAATTGGATGTTCAAAACCTATTATCTTTTCCTCTAGGTTTGATTTTAACAATCATAGCCCATTCTCATTTGTCTCTTATTCATCATGGATATCTTAAGTAATACACTTGTGTTGTTTGATGTGCAAGGATAAATGAGTCTTATTTAGCATATTTTTGTGACAACTTCTCCTCAGTGATTCTATATGATTTATGCTTTCTTGTCCCTCAATTACGTATATGATCAAACTAATGGCAATTAAATAGAATGATGTTCCTCTCATTTAATCTAGTATATTGTATATAATAGTCAATCTCATCATCTGACTCATGTTTCCTTGAATACAAACACCAGAGTTATATGTTTTCTTTCATTCAGACCAAAAACTTATACAAAATTTATAACCATGAGATCATAAATCTGTCATGTATTTACGATTCACTTTGGACCCCAGATTAGGTTGTGAAGGTCCTGATTTTGCACTCCATTTCTTTAATCATATACTTATAATGTTCAGAAGAGTTGACTAAGCAGATTGTTAACATAAAAAGTATATTAAAGTGTTAGTAATGGTTGCTCACATATAATCTAAACCATGTTGGAAATTCATCTTTGACTTTCTTATTAATAATGGTATCATCATCCAAATTTAATGAATTTATGAATAACCTGAACTCAAAAAATAAATTGACATAATTAGATAAGTACTATGTTCGATTAAAAATCAAGTTGAGATATTATGCCATTGACGTGCTTACTCAAAAAAAAGTTGAACCTCATCGCAATTTATTAAAATAGTAACTGTCATTGCCTTAAACTCTTTATTATTCAGATATTACGACATGCTTCTACCCAATGCTTTTCTAGATGGTTGAAAAATAGACAAGAAATTTTGTGAAGATCCATCATCATCCGTATTATCTGAATATATGTGTGTCCCAAAATAGTACGAGTAGAAATTTGTAGTCTCTTGAACTAAGTAAGCTTCACATATTGAGCCTTTGAGGTGTGCTTTATTCTTCATAATTTTTTTAGTTTATTCAAGAATGTGCATGAATTTTATAAAATAATAAATCATATATTGAATATTAATTGATTTTTAGACTATTAATAGATAGATACCTCTCAAATGGGTACATCAAACGATATTGAACTGGACCTCCCACTATAGTTTTATACGGTTGTGGTGTTTTTTTATTTTCATCTATGAGTAAACGAAAACAAATTATGCTAGTTGGACACCAGGTAGATTCGCAGATGTTCTCATTAGGGTGATCGGGCACGACATTGAGGAATAATGTACTATCTCGAGAGACAGAAGTCACCATCCTATAATGAATCTAATCACCTAATGAGGACTCCTAAGGATAATTGGTCTTCGAATGTATTAGAGATTCTTCTCCTACTTTACATGGAAAAGTAAAACATGATTTATTTTGAATCAGGTTTGTTAAGTTCCCTATGGAGGCAAGCCCCCATAGTTAAGTACATCTTAAGGAATGAGATTCCTTATGAATACTCTCAATTAAGGTAAATGATCATTATCTCCAAAGATTTCAAAGATAATACTATCAACAAATTGATTATTTTTGGAAGATCAAGTGGATTGATCAAAAAGAGGGAGTTATTATCGAAACCAAATGGAGATGAGTAGGGGATGTTCACGATGCCAGAAAAGCTAGCTTGCATCCCAAACCATCCTATGGTTGGGCTTTATATTTTTGAAATTTGAAGAGAGTTAATTATTTGAGTTGAGTTTTTATTAGAAATATAGGGCTTATAATTCCACAACACAAGATCATGGAAATGCCTAAGAGGTGAGGATTTATGCTTGTAGCCCGTAAAGGAAAATAATAATCTCGGATCCTAAATCTAGGGGGCTTTGGTGAGGGCCAAAGTATGACCTAAATCTAAGGTAAAAATGGGTACATAGTTTACCTCCACAAGAGAAGATAAACTACCTGACTGTTGGACTTACAATAGCCTGGGGGTGGCTGCCAACTAACTCATCCTACAATTTTAAATACATGTAGGCAAGTCTTATGCTTTATAAGATAGCTAGGCTATTATTTATTTAGAAATGAGACTAAGTCTTTAAACACACTCCCTAAATGGCTAGATCATGAAGGGCCTGAATAATGACTTAAATCTAATATAAATTTTATTCAGTTTTATTTTTGATTTTTGGATAATTTATTTGACATAGGCTATGGGATTCGTATGCCTAATGCATGAGAAGTTGGTTATGGGCCAAAATCAGAAAGAAGGAGGTATATTTTCACCATGGCTCTCAAAGGTCAAGCCGTATTCTCTGGCAAAGGTGGAAGCCCTCCATTAGCAAGAGTGAAGTAAAATGATTTTATGCATGATGTGAAACATACAACATCCAGTTAAGGGGTTGATAAATCTTTTATTATCATGATTTATGTCCTAGGCTTTAGGTGAGATTACGAGTTGTTAATTTTTAATTTTGAGTTGATTAATTGGATAAAAAATTATTTTTCCCTAAGAGCCTAATCGCATTCAGGCTATTCATCAAATAATTGAAGAAACTAGGAAAAATCATGCTATCTTAATGTACAAGCTAAACAAACATCAAATAATTTTATAAGACTAGTGTAAAAGAATAAAAGGCCAATGTGGTTGGGTACCACCGCACAACCCAAAAAGAAAAGGGTAGCTAAGCTCTACCCTTATACAACCTGGATTATAAATAAATAATTACAATTTAGAAAGAATTCATGTTATGGGGGTCTTCATTATTCATTCTTCTTTCTTCATTTCTCCATTTCTTTCTTTCTTTCTTTCCTTCTTTTGGTTGGTTGGGATGTAATTGCTCCAAGTCTTCACATGGTGCATAAGATTTGGTCTTATGACCAATGTTCATCCTAATCCCCCCATAACATTCATTCCAAATCTTAATTATAAAATTACATGAAAAAGGGAAAGATAAATCTAACTAAACCTGCAAAACAAAGATTAGCTAAACTTACCACACAACCCAAACATGTATATGAATAAGTTGAACTTAGCACCCCACACATGGGTAACAAAGTCCACCTGTCCTAGTTTGGATCATGCTTAGGGGTATAAGTAATCTGCACAACAGATGTATTTATATTTTATTACATGCCCCTTTAGCACAATCCCCTACAGTAGACATGATTAGACTAAGAACGTCCTATCATCCAGTCTACGCACATGCAGCCTAACATCTAGTCTAAAAAAACTATAACATAAAATAAAATCAAGCATCAAACCATGCACTGCCCTAACATAGAGTTAGAAATGGTAACTTAGCTTAATGTGTGTGTGCCATTTAAGGCTTGTGTGACATGCCTTAGCTAGGCTTTAAGGTTAGAATTTTCTAAGTGTGAAGGATTCAACTTAGAGGGTGGTTTCTTTTTTAAGTGATTTAGTTGATTTATCAATTTTATTTAATGATTTTATTTGGTTTGAATGAACCTACATTTAGTTACTAAAAATTATAAAGAGAAGAAAAGAGAAGAGAACTTCTTTTTCATCCCTACCTTAAGTAATTTCTAAGGTAGATTCATTAATGATTTTTCTTTAGTGAATATTTTATTATATGTTTTAATTAACCCTAAGTTTAGATTTGCTTTAAATAAACCTATTCAAAAGAAAGGCATCTTAGGATTAGTTAAGGCAAATTACTATCACATAACACACAATAATTTATTTATTTCCAACATATACCATGAATATGAATAAATCCTAAGCATATCCATACATGCAATGCAAATCTTAGTACACCTTAATGATGAATGCAAAGAGATATTGTTTATGAAAATTTATATATTCCAAGAATGTAGTTAGCTCATAATTATTGATTAATTATGCTAAAGGGTTTTCATTAAGTACTTTCATAACCCTCCCACACATGTGAGTTGGATATGATTTCTTTAAACTTACCTTAGGCTCTTGAACACCTAAGGATATACCCAGCAAGAGATTGATTAAGTTTAGATTGGTTTTGAAAGTTGATTAGATTAATTAAGTAGATCATTAGTGGATTAATCCTTAATTATATTTAGATTAAGGAAGAAAGGGGTTTTAGGGAATAACTTAGGAAAATATCCTAAACCCATTCCATAAACCTCCTCCATACTTAAACAATATTTAAATATTTCAATTAATGGATTAAATTACTATTCATATGCTTAATTACTCTTAATTATATTAAAGGGGTGATTAGGGGTTTATTAGTTAATTTTCTTAATTAACTCATTAATAAATCCCAAGAAAATTAGGGGAGGCAGAAGTCATCCCACTAAATATGTTTGAGAAATTTGGAATCAATTAATGAAGTAATTAAGGAGTAATTAGGGTAATTCAATTTTTAATTAAACTCTAATTAATTAAAATCCATTGCTTAAAATCCATTAAACTTAATTTTATAATGCTCCCCTTTGAATTATCTTTAAAATGAACTTGAGTTTGCATTTTTTTAAATTTCTCTATATTAGTTATGAATTTATGAAGTTTCTATGATTAATGAGTAATTAAATAGCATAATTAACTAACTAATCCCGTCCGCGCCATGTGGATTGTTGAGGCGGCGTGCTTTTCACGTGGTGCACTTTCCACATGGCATGACGAGATTGGTTATTTAAGTTATCACATCGCACACCGCGTCGCGACGCTTTCCACCGTCGATCAAGGATCGACGCCGGGGGTTAATGGTTATGAAGTATTTGCATCGATGGATCTAATCGCTTTAATCATGACCGTCCATCCAAAACACGATGGTGGATTGCCCATGATTCATCACTGCCTAAGCTGCAGGAGATGGAGGCCGTCCGTCCTCCATGGCTTGATCCGAGCTCACCTAAGCTTGAATTAGGCTGAGATTCACCCCACACCATCAAAAGGTGTAGGAAAGAACATCTAATGGCTAGGATCTAATGGGATTATAATTTCCTTCACAAAAGACCAAGTAATTTTCAATGGAGGATCAGTTTTGAGTCATACCTTAACGAAGGCTATCACTAGTGCTTCCAACGGAGGAGGTAGCTTTGTCTAGTGGAGACAAAGCTCTGTTGAACTTTCCAACCCTCAATTTTAAGTGGATCTTCCAATTGACCAAGCTCCCCTCTAATGGCTTGCTGTTTTGATCGAAATCCCCCTTCCCGTGGCTTGGAGACTTAGGAAAAGCTTTGGGTGTGCTCAACTAGGTGCTTTGATGGTGCTTGCAAGAGCAATTTAGGTTTGATAGAAAATTGAGTGAAGTGGAAAATTCTTAGGTCTCCCCTATTTTTGGCTTAAGCAAAATCATGAAGGAGAGATTTGGGAAGCTTGGAAATGACCTTGGGAAGCTTGTGGATGCTTACCTTCGATCACTCACCTCAATTGACTTCAATGTGTGTGCACTGAGTTGGAATGAGGGGGAGTATATCTCCCCCTACTTGGATCGGATGACCAAGAGCAATCTTGCTATTTTCCTTCAATTGATTGAGGGTTGTGTAGGGCAGCTCCATGTGCTTTGGTTTTTGGCGGAGGAGTGGAGAGAGGAAGTTCACATGTGCTAGGTGAGTGTGGAGGTGATCCAAGTGGAGAATTTTTTATTGGAGAGGTTTGGCCTTGGTTGGGTCATGCTGACCCATTGAGCCATGTGCATCACCTCCCTTGGTGTCCAAATGGTCCAGTAGGAGAATGCCAAGTGGCCATGAGAAGGAATTGGCCAAATTCCAAGTGAATTTGGCCATAGGTTACCCTTTGACCCAAGGGTAAAATGGTCATTTGGCCTTGATTTTGATTTGGACAGATTTGAGATGTTTCAAAAATAGGTTGGGCCAAATTTCAATGAATTTAGAGTTGATTTGATATGATTTGGCTCAAGTTGACCCATTTAGGTCAAAATGGGCCAACTTGGGTCAAGTTGACCAATTGGTCAAATTAGGTCAAACCATGGGTTAGGTTAAGTTCAAATGATCATTTGGAGCCTATGGGTGTCATTGGTTGGTTCAATTTGGTTTTGGTTCATTTGAGTTCACTTAGGTCAAATGGGTCAAGTTGACCAATTTGACCTAATTGGGTTAGGTCATGGGTTGGTTGATCATTTGAAATATATTGCAAGCTTTGGTTTCAATCAATTTTTATTTGGTTTGATTTCAAGTTGATTTGACCTTTTAGGTCAAGTTGGGTTCATGATCAATTGGGCTAAGTTGGGTCTAGTTAGCCAATTAAGGCTTTGGTCAAATTCAACAAGTGATTTAGAATTAATTTGATCCATTGGTTGCAATCAATTTGGCTTAGATCAAGATTTGACTCAATTTGACTTTTTAGGTCAACTTGGGTCAAGTGGCCAATTTGGCTAGTTTGACTCAATTGATAGTTCAATCATTGATGATGGACTGGTTTAGATCAATGGCTTCAATCAATTTAGCCTATGGTGGATTTTAGTTAGTTTAGGTTACATTTAGGCTAAGTGTTGACTTGGTCAAAGGTTATGTTTGACTTGGCTTGACCCAATTTGAGTGATTGATCATCCTAAGATGATTGTTACTCACAATGTGAGGCTTAGATGGGCTTAGTTCAATCAATTTGGGCAGGATTAGAATTTGGCTCAAAAAGGTGTTTTAGATCACTTTGGGTCAAGTGAGCCTAAGTTTTGGTTGAACTCACATATGGGCTTATGATTGAAATATAAATCCAATTGCAAGTGATTTGAATCAAATGGATTTTGATTCATTTGACAATTTCAAGTTCAAAGGATGAACATGGGTTTGATTTGGGTTAGTTTGATGATTGAAGTTTATATTTATATTTGATTTGTCATTGAAGGAATGATTGTTTGAAGAAAAAATTTAAAGGTTTGAATTGATTTGAGAATGATTTGGTTAAGTTCAAGAATTTGATTTGAAAGGGCATAGGTTGGATTTAGGTTAGATTTGGACATGATTTAGTTTGGTTGGTTGAATTTATATTTCATTTATATTTTATGAATATAAATGAGAATATAAATAGGTTATGAAAACCTTTGAATTTGGATGATTTGATTTGAGCTAAGTCCATAAGATGAAATCAAAATGGCTTAGGAAAGATTTTGATTTGGATTGATCATGGATTTTAATCATTTGATTTGGAATGATTCATGATTTGGATCTTGAATTTGGGAAAAAAATTTTAAGATTGATTTTGATTTGAGAAAATCATTTATGATTTGATTTCAAGTTGATTTTGAAGTTGGTTTGAATTTGAAGTTGGTCTGAATTTGAGATTGGTTTGAATTTGAAGTTGATTTGAATTTGAAGTTGATTTGAATTTGGAGTTGATTTGAATTTGGAGTTGATTTGAATTTAGAGTTTGACTTGAAATAAGGAAGTGAGGATTTAGTTCAGGCTATAGGGTAGGCAAGTTTTCCTATTACCCCTAAGGCATAACCTATTCTTATGATTAACTCTTCTAAGTCTCTAGGGTTAGGTTAAGTGTTCACCTAATCACAAGAAGTGTCTTAAGACTAAGGAACTCCTAATGTCTAAAGAAAGGAGTCCTATGTCTAAGATGAAGAAGTTGAAAGCTCACTCAAAGTAGGTCAACAAAGGCAATAGGTGTGGTGACAAAAGGTACAACGTAGTGTTGAGATGATCAACAACATCCGAACGATCACAAGTACTAACAGAAATGATCTGCCCCTAACCTAAGGTGTAGAAAGAGTCATAAGCTTAGTGTAATGTGACTCTACTCATGTCAACAACATAAGAGAGCAGAGGAGGAATCCACTGGGGATTAAGTGTGTGAATCTTCCACTAGGGAAAAGGTTCAAGTCATCCAGGGATGAGAGGATTTGATTTGATTTGCATCTCACTGGGGAGAAATTTTGATTTGATTTGTTGATTTATAATTTGGTGCTCCACTAGGGATGAAAATGTGAATTCTCCACTAGGAGAGCAAATTCAAGTCATCCACTGGGATAAGAGGTTGTAAAATCCACTGGGGGATTAGAATTTGGGATCCACTAGGGATGAAAATGTGAACTCTCCACTAGGGGAGCAAGTTCAAGCTGGATTGAATTGGTTCCACTAGGGGAGATTGCATCTTGAGGAGAAATTGATTTGATTTGTTTAATTTGGTTTGACTCCAGGGAGGTTGATTGGGTTTGTTTTTTGTTTGTTTAGTTTGACTCCAGAGGAGGGTTGAATTTGTTTGATTTTTTTTTTAAATTTTGAGATGGACCTATCGATTTAGATGGATGCTGAATAGGGGCCATGTTGACCTTCCTGATTTACCAATCCAAAGGGATAGTCTACCAACCACATAGTAGGACTAAACCAAAGGGGTTTGCCTTTGGTGTCAACATTATACTATGAAGAAAGCATAGTAGATTATATCCTCAAAGTAGGGATTCGTTGGGGTGATTGGTGAGCAGATTGAACCCAACCTTAGAGGCGAATTAGGTGAATGTCATTGGGGGACTTAAATCAGCTCAAAGATAGTCAAGATTAATTTCATTTTTTATTATTTTTGATGGATCCCATTAGTTTGTGATGGGATGCAGTAGGGGCCATGTTGGCTTTACACCAGATTCATCAAAGGGGTAGTCTACCAACCACATAGTAGGACTATCCAACCAAAGGGATAGCCTTTCGGTTTGCAATGGTCAAGTTAAGAAGAAAGCGTGGGGATTCACATCTTCCAAAATAAGGAACCACTAGGGTGATCGGTTGCTTGTGCAACAAATCAAACTTGACCTAGGGCTGATTATTAAGTGAATGCCTCTGGGGTACTTAAATTAACTCAAAGATGGTCAAAATTAATTTCATTTTTTGGTTGTTTTTGATGGATCCTATCGGTTTATGATGGACAATGTAGGGGCGTTGGCCACTTTATTTAATTCAAAGGAGTAGTCTACCAGCTACATAGTAAGACTATCCGACCAAAAGGATTTTCTTTCAGTTTGTAATGGTCAAGTTAAGAAGAAAGTGTGGGGACTCACATCTTTCAAAATAATGAACCACTAGGGTGATCAATTGCTTGTGCAACAAATCAAACCTGACCTAGAGCTGACTATTGAGTGAATTCCTCTAGGGGACTTAAATCAGCACAAACATAGTTAAAATTAATTTCATTTTTAGTTATATTTGATGGATCCCATCAATTTATGATGGAATGCACTAAGTAGATGTTTCGATTTACCAATCCAAAAAAGGAGTAGCTTCCTGACGGGAGAACCATTCAACCAAATGGGCTTTCGCAAATGGTTAATTCAAGAAGAAAGCAGGGGACTCACATCTTTCCTAAATAAAGACCACAGGGTGACATATTAGCAAGGTAACATGTCAACTCGACTGGGTCCCAATTTTACGTCATGCTAGAAAGAATGCATAGTAGACTTACATCTTCCAAAGTGATGTGGGGCAACCGCTTTGTGGCAAAAAAATAGATTGAACCCACCTAAGGGCATACTACAGAGAGAGTGCACCTGGGACTTATCTCAACTCAACCATAGTCGAAATTCTATAGGAGTGCCGACACTAAAAGATAGATGCGCTGGGAAAGGCCGGGGCTTGAATTCTAATCCACAAGCTGAATTATTTATTTGTTTTCTTTATTTGTTTATTTATCATACCAAGTGAGAATTTTATGTATCCCACCAACAAATTCTCCAACCACATGGTTACAGAAAGGGGACCGTCCAATCCAAGAGTAACCTGTAGTGTCTAAATGGGGTCAAAGGATGATCCAAGTAGAGTGCCAGAAATAGGGCTAGGGTTTTATCCAAAACCTGAGAAGATAATATCTATAGTATTCGGCCAACTCAAGGAGAAAAGCTGACTCACATCTCCAAGAGTGGTGTATCCACTGAGGGAGCCGTTAGTAACATCAACCAACCTAAGTATCATTGGTTTGCAACAATAGAAGAAAGCATCGACTCACATCCTCCTATAAAACCGATTGGATAGTCTCTTCTTGACAAAAGTATCCACCTAGGATGAGTGAATGCCACCGGGACTTATATCAACTCAAGAGTAGTCAAGAGGAAAGGATCCACCTGGGGACTTATCCTAAACCTCAATATACTCAATCAAGCATGATGGCTAGTCCAAGAAGAAAGCGTGTAGACTTACATCTTCTTAAATAAAGTCGACATGAGGTAGCTTACTGAATGCATAGTGAGATCTACCAAACTAACAAAGTGTTCATTGGTTTGCAATGGTCAAGTCAAGAAGAAAGTGCGGGGACTCACATCCCTCAAATAAATGACCATTGGGGTGACAGACTAGCAAGATAGCATGTCCCAACCTAAATCTAATGAGTGAGTGCCAGGGGCTTGCTCCCACATCAAATAAAGATAAAAGATATGTGTTTATTTTTTGTGTTAGAAGGAATATGATGCCTCTAGGGTTCTCTACACCTATCCTAAAACATGGGAGTTGATGAAATGGTTGAATAGTAGTTGTGATCCCACCAAGAAAGGATGTCGCTTGGGTTCTCTTACACCTAACTTAGTGGCTAAATAGATGCCTGGATTCTCTCACACCTATTCTAGTAGCAGGAATTGTGTTTAATTATGTTGTGTGAAAGAAGGATAGGATGCCTCTGGTTCTCTTACACCTACCCTAAACATGTCGGTGGATTCAAATAAAAGATAACACTTCAAAATGAAGAGAAGATTTTGATAAATTGGAATGAAATTTTTGATGATAATTATTTTCAAACATGATTTTATGGGTAATATTTCTTCAAATATAGCCCGTTAATTGGAAGCATCGGGTGTTCCCCTTTATAATCAATGAGTTGATAAGATCCTCCTTATTAGGCCTTCTCTATGATAAAATAGCCTTCCCAAGTGGGTTTAAACTTGCCTCCCATCTTTCGACGGGAAAAAATTGGTCTCCTTAGAACTAATACACGCACTCTTACTTAAAAAGCTCTAGGGGGACTAGCTTGTTGTGAGCTTGAATCATTTTGGTTTTGTATAACTCGAGGTTCTGGCATGCAGATAGACGTCTCTCCTTCAAACCTTCGAACTCTTCTAATCGTAACTTCACATTCGGCTCTGTAGTGATTTTACTACCCATTGCTATCCTTAGTGATGGGAGTTGAACTTCTAATGGTAGAATGGTTTTGGACCCATACACTAAGGAGAATGGGGTAGTGTAGTGCGGTATGCGGCAAAGCTTCAACATTCTCGTACCCACTTGTCACTTGTTTATCGTCAAGTGTCTTCTTTAGTATATGGATGAGAGTTTTGTTGAATGCTTTTGCTAGGCCATTTTCCTTGGGATAGTAGATGGTGGAATATCTCCAATCTATACCAGGTCTCCTGATGAAGCTATTGATCTTGGTGCTCTTGAATGCAGTACCATTATCAGATATAATTCATCGAGGCACCAAACTATATACATATGGTTTAAAAACTAGAGCACATGCTGTGACCTCTCAGTGGGATTTTGCCCTTGGAAAAGTAATTGTGGCGGTAGATGAAAGAAGAAGGATCGATGGGACCACTTATACCCCAACACTCAAATGGCCATGAGGCCAATGTAGGATGTAGAATGTTGGGTGGTTGATGTAGGATACACGTACGACATGCATCTCCCACATTCATGCGTGATCTGAAGGCTAGTAGTATCTAGTCTCTTGATCTTTGCTTTCATCTTTGGGATTGATGTGATATGCATAGACGTACCTCGATCCGATCTTGCGGGCTTCATGTTTTTCTAAATAGCATTACCATATTTGATCGAAAGACCGTCGGTACAAGGTGCCATCCATGAGAGCATAGGAGAGAGCTCTCTGTTTCATCTGATGGGCTTGTGATTTCTCTTGAAGTAGTTTACCTGTGTTTAATTAATCTATGAATGGTTGCCTCCAATCTAGCTCCTCATGTTTATTGGCAATGACAACCTCTCCTTCAAGAGAAAATCTCTCGATGAGTTCAGCATCAATAAGGGATAGGACTTATCTATTTTGGACCCTTATTAGACTGGACTCATCGGACATGCTAGTTCCTTGGCAAGTTTGGCTAAAATATTTGCTACTACATTCTCTCCTAGAGGGACCTTGTAGATGGTGACCTTTGGATTTGGGCCAACTTCTTGGTGTACTCATGGTAGTGATGAAGCTTAGGTTTTAGAACCTTATAGGACCATGCAATCTGGATGATGACTAGCTGAGAATCCCCATAGATGTTGATGCTTTTGACACACACTATATTGGCTAACTCTAGACTGGCAATCAAAGCCTCATACTTCAGCTTCATTGTTGGTGCATGGATTGAAGAGATAGTATGAGAATCTCATCACATCGTAGTCTAGAGTTAAGAAAACTATTCTTTCCACTACCTTTCCTGGAAGAGTAGATCATGGTACTTATCCTTTTAGAAAGGAAGCCACACCATCAAAATACATCTCCTAATGGCGATTATCAACCTCCCGCAAGTTCATGATTTGTTCTTCAAGGAGATCACTAAGCGGGGAATCAATAGGAAGTTGGTGTGCTACTAAGAAATCTACTAGTGCCTATCCTTTCAATTACATGGGGTGCGAATGTAATATCAACTGTGAGAGAATCATGGACCAACGTATCCGATAGTGTGTCATGAGATACTATAGTGGATTGATTCTTGAAATCAAGTTCACCTTATGAGAAAGCATATAATGTAGCTTTTGGGATGCAAAGATTAAAGCTAAATATTTCTCAATAGGTGGGTAGTTTTCTTAGAGGATCGGGATGATGAGTAGTAGAGAGCATTCTCCTTCCCTTCATCATTGGCTTGGGCCAACAGGGCCAAGGGGTCATCAATCAGTGTAGAGGATCAAGTGGCTTTGATAGGGGTTGCTAGCTAGGCACAAATATTGCTTGATGTCTTCAAAGGCATGGCACTTGTCATCCCTTGAACTTAGCATCCTTTTGATAAGTGCTGAAAATGGCTTGTGTCTCCCTGATAGGTTGGAGATAAAGCATCTTGGATATGCCAATCATGCTTGGAAAGATTTGAGTTGAGTTAGACGTTTAGGTGCTGGCATTTCTAAGGTAGCTTTGATCTTTTATGGATCTATTTCTATCCCTGGTGTCGGACAACAAACTCAAGGAACTTCCAGCTACTCGAATGCACACTTGGGGTTCATTTTGAGGTTAAATTATCTTAACCGTTCAAAAACTACTCTCAAGTCAAAGAGATTGTCTTTTTTTTCTTTGCTTTTGACTACTAGATCATCAATATAGAATTCAACTTAATGATGAATAAGTTCGTTGAAGATCTGAGTCATGGCTCATTGGTATGTGGCACCATCATTTTTAAGGCCGAAAGGCATGACCTTATAACAATAGATTCTGATCGGGGTTCGAAAAGCAGTGTTTCTTTCATCCTCGGAGGCCATCTTGATTTGGTTGTAGCCAGATGACCCATCCATAAAGGAGAATAATGCATGAGATGAGGCAATGTCCACCATTAATTATGGTATAGGAAGAGGAAATTCATCCTTAGGACATGCCTTATTTAAGTCCCAAATTGATGCATATAATTTGGCCATTCTTTTCTTCTTGGCATGACAGCTAACCGGTAGGGTATTTTTCTTCCCTGATAAACCAGCATCGATCAATTTCTTGACTTTAGAAATGACCTAATGTTCGATTTCTAATCGCATGCCTCTAAGAGCTTGCTTGATAGAGTTAGCGTTAGGGTCTATTGCTAGTTTGTGGACTACTACATCAGGAGATAATTGGGCATCCCTTCATAGCTCCATGCGAAGCAGTCCTTAAACTCAATCAATAGCCTAACTAAGTCATTGGTTTCTTCTTCATTCAGTAAAGAACTGATGTATGTAGGTGTGGATTTTCTTCTATCCCAAGATTGATTTCTTTGAGCTTGTCGATCATTGAATGGATTTCTTCTTCAAATTCTGGAGGTGCATGTTCAATTTGGAGATCATCTGGATCATTTGAAGTTTCTAAACACACTTTCTCATAAGAGTTAGTGTGGTTTGAGAAGAACTATCTCGACTCAGATGATTGTGACAACTAGCGTAATCATCATCATGTTGGACCACTATCGAATCTAGTCACAATCTTGATTGTGCATCCCTAGCTTTGTTCCCAACTTCTCAAAATACTCGAAATGCTTGGACATGTATATGGAATCAAACCTTTCTTGCAAGATTATGAACACAAGGGTACCAATCAAAAGGTAATTCCATTAAATCTATATGAATTATCCTCAAGTTCTACACTTCTGACTTGAGGATGATGATCCCAATGGGAATCTCTTTGGCTTGACATCAAAGACTTAGGGCTTCCTTAACTACTAAACCTTCAACTTTTGAGAAGAAAGTGAGGTTAGAGCTAAAGTTCCAACTTCTAATAGTTTTACATAAACGATTCAATACATTCATGCTTTTGCTTGGAGGCTCCTTCACCATCACAGTGTCACCTCCAATGAAACCCGAGAGGGTTGGTGGTATGCTAATCACATGAGACTCATCCTCCGATGATTCCAAGTCTATGTGAATAGGGTACTCGTGAACGGAACATAACCTCTATGGTCTGCCAACCAGGGTCTTCACCTCTGTCTCCCCTTCACACCGGTGGAGGTCGGAGTCATCTACCCATATGTCCATATGGAATGAACATGGGTGGAATGTAACATGCTCTACTTCTTTTGTGTCCTTTTCGCTCACTTGTACTTTCTTTTCTTTTCTTTTTCTTTTCTTTCTTTCTTTTCTTTTCTTTTGTATTTGAATTTTGACCAAAGAAAATGTATTTTGATTTTGAGGAAGATAGTAGGTCACATCCTCATATACCTCTAACGAAAATGGCTTTTCATCTCCTTTGACACGATTTGATTCCATCCCTTGAAACTTGATGATGATGAAGGGAGGATGGAATCATCTTGTCTAGTGTATCCAAGGCCTATCCAAGCAAAGCAAAGAATGATGTATTTGAATCAACTATATAGAACTTGGCTTTAGTCTTTCAGTCGCCTATTTCCAAAGGCAACACTATGGAACCTAAAGCCCTCTCACCTTGTTCATTGAATCTTCTCAACATCATCTGATCTCTTTAGAGTGTAGAGATGTCAATCCTCAAGTAGGCAAGGGTCTTTAGACTCATAATGTTCATCAATGTACTTGGATCAATAAGAACCCTAGAAAGTCTGAATCCCATATCCACTATAATGTAGAGGGGACGGTTGTGTTCCATGTCCCCAAAAAGAGAAGGTCTTCATGAATGTGACTCTTTCTCTTGAATAATGTGCCTCTCTCAATAGCGGTGTTGAGCTAAACATATCGGATCAAGAAGAGCCTTGATTGTGATTCCCTCATCTCTTTGGATAAGACAAGAGCATCATATATGCGTAACTTAGTTGGCAACTTTCTTAGGTGAGCAAGGACATTGTAATCAATTCTGGGCTGATCCTCCATAAGCATATCCATGGGTGAAACATCTTGTGGAGGGGCTTCTTGCTCATTAGTACCAATGACTTGTTTCCCCTTATCTTGAGGTGCTTTACAGGAGGTAGAACCTTGCCACTCTGAGGTTAACTTGTGATCTCTTGTGGAGGTTAGTGGAAGATTCTACACTGCTCGTCAGCTCACCTACAACTTCTCCTATATGACTCTGAATCAAATGATTCCAAGTCTATCTCAAGAAGGGTATTATTCGAAAGTCCATCTGAATTAGAAAGAGGAAGATTGGAGTTGTTATAATTATTATTTAGACTTGAAGAGTTTTCTAGAGGTAAGTTAGACAACCCATCAGAAGTGACACAGATGTAATTCAAACTAGCTTTATTCCTCAATTTCTTGGATTTAGAAGGAGGTACATAGTAGAAATCTAGTAAAGTAAGTGGGGTGAGGGATTTGATGCCCTCATCCACATACAAGATGTATCTAGAAGAAGAGCTAGCTGAAATAGAAGTAAGTAGTAGGCAAGCGGTGGAATGGAGGCTTTGTCGTTTGGTTTTACTACTTGGCTATCCTGGGAAAGTGTGGGCTTCTGCTCTTGAGCTCCCACTTTCCCCAAGTTGTCTTTGGCAACTTGCATACCTTGATGTTGGAGGTTAGCCTCAGGCACATGCAAGAAAGTTTCTTGATTTTGAAATAATCTTTTTTTGAGGTTGGGATAAAGAGATATCCCAACCTTCTTTTTTATTTTGAGAGGATCACATGTATCCCCAAGGATTACCCTATAAATGGATGGTTGTTCCACTAGATATTCCTTTGGGATAACTATGGTGCGACTTGTATGCTCAAGTTGAATGTAAAATAATCCTCCAAAACATGGCCTAGCAAGTGATTGTAAGGGCAAAAGTTAGGATCATTGCTCACCACTTCCTCCCAGCTTCTAGGCTGGTAGTTAAAATCAAGTTTCTTTAAGAGGTTCTTAAATATTTTTTTACCTCCCTCTTAAATGAATAAGGTTTGTTTAGTTTATCCAAAGAGTAGGTGGATGGTAGCTACGGCGGTGGTATGTGTATTGATGTGAGTATGGCGAGGAGGTGGCAGGAAATGAGGCTTCTTTGGCAGATGGTAGGATGGCTTAGGCGATGGTAAATGAGGTGGAAATGAAGGTTGTGGAGGTCTCTCTCATTGATCCGCTTCCCTTTGTCCAATCTTTTCACTCCTTCTTTTCATAAGCTTTTACTTTGGCTTTTTGATGATCTTGAAAAGGCAACTATTTGGCCTCTCCTTGTAGACTAGAGCCTTGTTGATTAGCTTCTCAAATGTCTTGATGGTAAAACCTTTGAGCATGAAGGACGGCCATGAATATTCTTTAGTAGAATTTTAATGGCATGTTGTTCAAGAAGGTTATTGCATTTCATACTCAAATTATGTGTCGAGAATATAATCAACAAGGGACTCATCATGTTGTGCTACAGATCACTGATTACCCTTTTGAGCTCAACAAACCTCTTAATGAAGAGTTGCTCCAACTTAAAAGTCTTCTTCTATTGGGGAGTTCTGTACCAATCAAAGGCTATGCCTAAAAGCTGTGACAAAAGATAGAATAAGTGCATCGCCACCCATTGCAACATTAAACGAAGTGTGCTATGTGTTGGCACGCCATCAAAACTCTTGAAAGAAGGTGCACAAAACCCTTAGGATTAGATGACATCAAATTCCTCTGGGTCTACCCTTTGGGATGATCCTCCTCGCTTGCTAATGCTTCTCTCACTTGCTGCTCAACCATGAGTTTAATATCCTTTTCTTATATAAAAGTACTATCTACTACCTTCCTATACAAGCTAGTGCTGCCCTGCTAGTGGAGGTGAACTCTTGGTTGATCCAAGACATGCAACAACTTCAGTAACGGTCTCACAATAGTACACTTTGGAGCTTGATTCTGAAGTGCCAAAACTACCACTAGCAAATCTTCAAGCCTCTTTCCCATCCTATTTATTTGTTCATCCTTCTATTTAAGTTGTTGAAGAAGGTGTTGGGTCGAATAGGCGTATCATCTGTTGGCCGCAACACCTTCCAAACCTGGATCCCGAAGGAGGAACCCACAGTGTCATATGCACCTGAATCTTCCAATAAATCATCTTCATTGGGATCAAAGATAACATTTTCTTCCTCCAGGTAAGACCAGTAATACCCTAGAATTTCCTTCTTCTTAATGAGATACTATGCTATATCATCAGGAGCGGTCCAACGATAGCTAAATGATCATGGTGGTAGTGGTGGGATCATGCTCATGAATAGATATATCGACCTCCCCCTCTTGATTACTAATCTTGTGAGGGCTATGCTCACTGAAGGATATGGCTCACATGTCACTATGGTGGAGTCTGCTCTAGGAGGATCTGGCCATGGACAACTGTCTCCTTCTCCCTCACTTGCTATCTCCATGTCTGCGAGGTGGTGGTGGTGATGATGGCATGACTCTGATGCTCTGAGGTCACTCCCTCTTCACCACAACTGAAGTAGGAGGTTGAGCAGGAGAGCTCGACCTCACCTCACTCGATGGTGTAGATGAAATAGGATCTCTTGGCATACGGATCACCTGAGACTCTCCACGATCTGCCTTTGGCTTTTGGTGAAACTATGGAAGATGGAACTTGCATTAGAGATGGTGGACGTGGAGTGGAGCGGTGTGGCAGAGGCACCCACTCTCATGAGAGCTCCTCCTCCTGTAGTCGGTCAATACAATGTTATCGATGACAGTAGCAGCCGATTGAGAAATCCATGAGGGTGAGGTAGGCTCTGCATACCTTCAACTCTCCTGGGTAATGTGCGATACATGAGCCTCTAGCCCTCTCTGTCGATATGCTCAACTAGGGAATGATATCAAATTGGGTTTTGGACTATGATCATCTAAGCCACCAACTTGGCAGAACTATCTAAAGCCAACATAGGACCTCCTCCTATCTCGATAGCCTCATAGTGAGTGTGGGGTGGGTGACACTCTAAACCTCTCATCTTCCTCTCCATGGATCAGAAAGTGGATGGAACTTATTCTATGTTATTGAGGAGAGACTATCACAGGGGCTCCTCTCACTGAGAAACCTCCATCTCTTTGGCTATGTGCACATGATGCGCTTGATCTTGCGCATCTGTCCTGGGAGGGCGGAGAACTAGACCCATCTCAAAGGTGGGAGACTATCCACGAAGATAGAGCCTTCCCCTTGGAAGAAGCCAAGCAGTGGGTAGCCCACTGGGTAGAATGGGAACAAGCGAGTGAATTGGAATTGGAGCTACAAGCTGCAAAACTTCCACACCTTCCTCTTTAGTGAGGGAAATTGAATCAAGCATCTCAATGGATGGCCGCATCACACACTCTTGTTGATGGTCGTGAGGACTACCCCCTCACAAGTGATCCTATCCCCCTTGAATCCTCGGCCAAAGTGAATGAGATGGGTAAAGTCAGTCTTTGGGAGGTTGGTCCAATCCAAGGCAAAATCCATCCCAAAAGGAAAAGTGAAGACATACTTCTGAGAATCCATTAGTCTGAACTTGAGAAAAAGCGATTGGGAAAGTTCTACAATTGTTGAAAATAAACTCAAGTTAGATTTTTTGCTTTAATTTGTTTTAGAATTTTAACCCACATTCAACAATTTAAATATGTTAAGTGGGGCTCTTTGATTTAGGAGAGAGATTTTTAATTTAGAATTGAAGAGGAGATTTTTGAATTTAGAATCTATTTTCAACAAATTTGTGTATGTTGAAAATGGGTTCAAAGATTTTGAAGAGATTTTTGATGCTTCCATTGGTTCATATTTGAATTTGATTTTTTATGTTTGGGTACCTTTTATTTAACAAATTTGAGTATGTTAAAATAAAAGGTCAATTGATTTTGTTTGGGATTGCTCATTTAGCAAATTTGGGTATGCTAAATGAGTTGTTTAAAAATAATTTTTTTCTTTTGCTTGCTTGTTTGTGAATCATGTGTGAGTTTAGAAATGGAATCTTTACTTAGCAAATTTGTGTATGCTAAATAAAGTCCAAATGTTTGTGTTTTGATTTTTTTGAAAAGATGATCTTTACTTAGCAAATTTGGGTATGCTAAAATAAAAGTCCAATTGTGTTTGATTTTTGATTTTTGAAAAATTAAACCTTTACTTAGCAAATTTGGGTATGCTAAATAGAATGTGTTTGATTTTTGATTTTTTAAAGAGGATCTTACTTAGCAAATTTGGGTATGCTAAATAAGAATCCAAATGTGTTTGATTTTTATGATTTTGAAAAGAGGATCTTCACTTAGCAAATTTTGGTATACTAATTCAAAAATCCAAATGTGTTTGATTTTTGATATTTGAAAAATGAAACCTTTGCTTAGCAAATTTGGGTATGCTAAGCAAAGAATCCAATTGTGTTTGATTTTTATGATTTTGAAAAGAGGATCTTTACTTAGCAAATTTGGGTATGCTAAATAAAGGCTCCAAATGTGTTTTAATTTTTTGATGATTTTTTGAAAAGAGGATCTTTACTTAACAAATTTGGGTATGCTAAATAAAGGATCCAAGTGTGTTTGATTTTTGATGATTTTTGGAAAGAGGATCTTTATTTAGCAAATTTAGGTATGCTAAATAAAGGATCCAAATATGTTTTGATTTTTGATGATTTTTTGAAAAGAGGATATTTACTTAAAAAATTTGGGTATGCTAAATAAAGGATCCAAGTGTGTTTGTTTTTTGATGATTTTTTGAAAAGAGGATCTTTACTTAGCATATTTGGGCATGCTAAATAAAGGATCCAAATGTGTTTTGATTTTGATGATTTTGAAAGAGGATCTTTACAAATTTGGGTATGCTAAATAAAGGATCCAAGTGTGTTTGAGTTTTGATGATTTTGAAAATAGGATCTTTACTTAGCATATTTGGGTATGCTAAATAAATGATCCAAGTGTGTTTTATTTTTGATGATTTTTTTTATAAAGAGGATCTTTACTTAGCAAATTTGAGTATGCTAAATAAGGAATCCAAATGTGTTTTGATTTTGATATTTTGATTTTTGAAAAGAGGGATCTTTACTTAGCAAATTTGGGTATGCTAAATAAAAGATCCAAATTTATTTTGAAAAATGAAACTCTCATTGGATAAATTTAAGTATGTCAAATGGTAGTCAATCATATTTTATTTTTCAAAGATGAAATTTTTTTGTGTGATTATTGCTTTTTGAAAAGAAGGAAATTCTAACTTAACATATGTGGGATGTGTTGAGTGGAATTTCAAATGGTGAAATTTTGTTTTGGAAATAGAACCTCCATTCAACACATTTGGATGTATTGAATGAAGAGGTTTATCTTCAAATACATTTTGAGAAGAAAGAAATTCTAACTTCAACATATGTGAGATATGTTGAAATGGAATTTCAATGTTATGATATGATTCTATTTGGAAATAAAATCTTCATTTAACAAATTTGGCTATATTGAATGAAGTGTTCATTTTCAAATATGTGCTTTTTGAAAAGATGATTTTTGATTTTGTTTAGAAATGAAATCTTCATTCAATAAATTTGGGTATATTGAATGAGGATGTTCATATGTGCCTATTTTTAAAAAAGATGATATTGATTTTGTTTTTGGAAATGAAATCTTCATTCAATAAATTTGAGTATATTAAATGAGGATGTTCATATGTGATTTTTGAAAGATGGTTTTTGGATTTTTATTTGGAAATGAAAACTTCATTCAATAAATTTGGGTATATTGAATGAGGATGTTTATTTGTGCTTTTTAAAAAATTATTTTTGATTTTGTTTTGGAAATGAAATCTTCATTCAATAAATTTTGGTATATTGAATGAGGATGTTCATTTGTGCTTTTTGAAAAGATGATTTTGGAATTTTATTTGGAAATGAAATCTGCATTCAATAAATTTGAGTATATTGAATGAGGATGTTCATTTACGTTTTTTCTTGGAAAGATGATTTTAGCTTTAATTTTTGAAAAGGTCCTACATGTAACTAATCTTGAAGATTGTTAGATGAGGTTGAGTTATGAAAATGATTTTTGTGTAAGTATTTAATTGTGTGAATTTTGGAAAAGTGCTTTTGAAAAATGATATTTTTATAAAGGATTTATTTTTCTTTATTTTTGGAATGAACCTTTCCTTACCATAGAAATGGTAAGAAGGAAGGTCTTTATAATCTCTTTTTATTAAATTTTTATTTTCACCTGTTGGGGGGCCCAACATGGGTTTTAAGACCTACACGAAGTGAGGTCCTAAAACCTAAAGGATGTTGGCTAGCTTAGCTTAAGGATGAAATAAACTAAGTGCCAATGAAAAAGAAGGATAGTCTCGGATTCATATAAAATACAAACCCACTATCGATACTTGGAGACAACGATCATTTATCAAAGATGGAGAGAGGAACCTTCCCAGCGGAGTCGCTAGAAAAATATGTGGTGTTTTTTTATTTCCATCTATGAGTAAATGAAAATAAAATATGCTAGTTGGACACCACATAGATCCGCAGATATTCTCATTAGGGTGATCTGGTATGATATTGAGGAATGATGTACAATCTCGAGAGACAGAAGTCACCATTCTACAATGGACTTAATCACCTAATGAGGATGGCTAATGACAATGGGTCTTCAAATGTACCCGAGATTCTTCCCCTACTTTACATGGAAAAGTAAAGCAAAGTTTATTTTAAATCGGGTTTGTTAAGTTCTCTATAGAGGTAAGCCCCCATAGTTAATCACATCCTAAGGAATGAGATTCCTTAAGAATACTCTCAATTAAGGTAAATGATCGTTGTCTCTAAAGATTTCAAAGATAGGACTATCAAGAAATTAGTTATTTTTGAAAGATCAAGTGGGATTGATCAAAAAGAGGGAGTTATTATTGAAACTAAATGGAGATGAGTAGGGGATGTTCATGATGCTAGAAACCTAGCTAGCATCCCAAATCATCCTATGGTTGGGCTTTATATTTTTGAAATTTGAAGAGAGTTAATTATCTGAGTTAAATATTTATTAAAAATCTAGGGCTTATAATTCTATAACACAAGATTATGAAAATTCTTAAGAGGTGATGGTTTATTCTTATAGCTCGCAAAAGGAAACAATAATCTTGGGTTCTAAATGTAGGGGCTTTGATGGGGCCAAAGCATGACCTAAATCTAAGGCAAAAATGGGTACATGGTTTACCTCCACAAGAGAGGATAAACGACCTAACTGTTGGACTTACAACCGCTTGGGGTGGTTCCCAACTAACTCCTCCTATGATTTTAAATACATGTAGGTAAATCTTATGATTTATTTAGAAAGGAGACTAAGTTCTTAAACACACTCCCTAAAATACTAGATCATGAAGGGCATAAATAATGACTTAAAAATCTAATGCAAATTTTGTTTAGTTTTATTTTAAATTTTTGGACAATTTATTTGACACAGGCTGTGGGATTCATATGCCTAATGCATGAGAAGTTGGTTATGGGCCAAAATTAGAAAGAAGGAGGTGTATTTTCACCATGGCTCTCAAAGGTCAAGTCGTGTTCTCTGGCAAAGGTGGAAGCCCTCCATTAGCAAGAGTGAAGCAAGATGATTTTATGCATTATGTAAAACATACAACATTCAGCTAAAGGGTTGCTAAATCTTTTATTATCTTGATTTATGTCCTAGGCTTTAGGTGAGATTATGAGTTATTAATTTTTAATTTTGAGTTGATTAATTTGATAGAAAATTTATTTTTCCCTAAGACCCTAATCGCCTCTAGGCCATTCATCAAATAATTGAAGAAACTAGGGAAAATCATGCCATCTTAATGCACAAGCTAAACAAACATCAAATAATTTTATAAAGCTAGTGCAAATAAATAAATGAATAATTACAATTTAGAACCCAAAAAGAAATGGGTAGCTGAGCTCTACCCTTATACAACCCGGATTATAATTGAATAATTATAATTTAGAAAGAATTCATGTTATGGGGGTCTTCATTCTTCATTTCTTTCTTTCTTTATTTCCTTCTTTTGGTTGGTTGGGATGTAGTTGTTCCAAGACTTCACATGGTGCATAAGACTTGGTCTTATGACCAATGTTCATCCTAATCCCCTCATAACATTCATTCCAAATCTTAATTACAAAATTGAATGAAAATGGGAAAGATAAATCTAACTAAACTTGCAAAATAGAGATTAGCTAAACATACCACACAACCCAAGCATGTATATGAATAAGTTGGACTTAGCACCCCACACATGGGTAATCAAGTCCACCTATCCTAGTTTGAATCATGCTTAGGGGTATAAGCAACCTAAACAGCAAAAGTATTTATATTTTTATTACATCACCCCTTAAACAGAATCCCCTACTGAAGACATGATTAGACTAAGATCGTCCTATTATCCAGTCTACGCACATGTACCATAACATCCAGTCTAAAAATATTACAACACAAAATAAAATCAGGCATCAAACCATGCACCGCCCTAATATATAGCTAGAAAGTGTGATTTAGCCTAATGTGTGTGCCATTTAAGATTTGCGTGGCATGTCTTAGCTAAGCTTTAAGGTTATAATTTTTTAAGTGTGAAGAATTCAACTTAGAGTGTGGTTTCTTTTTTAAGTGATTTAGTTGATTCATTAATTTTATTTGATTATTTGATTTGGTTTGAATGAACTTATATTTAGTTAGTAAAAGTTGTAAAGAGAAGAAAAGAGAAGAGAACTTCTCTATCATCCCTACCTTAAGTAATTTCTAAGGTAGATTCATTAAAGATTTTTCTTTGGTGAATATTTTATTATGTGTCTTAATTAACCCTAAGTTTAGATTTGCTCTAAATAAACCTATTCAATAAGAAAGGCATATTAAGATTAGTAAGGTGAATTACTATCACATAACACACAATAATTTATTTCTTTCCAACATGTATACCATGCATATGAATAAATCTTAAGCATATCTATACATGCAATGCAAATCTTAGCACACCTTAATGATGAATGAAAAGAGATGTTGTTTAAGAAAATATAGATATTCCATGAATGCATGTTTTTATTAAGTAGAAAAGGGGGACTATCTTTTATCCATTAATCAAATGCACATTTACATGTATGAAAGATATAAAGATGAGTATCATTTTCTACACGGGGTGTAAGGTACAAGACCTACTTAGGCTACTTAACCCCGGATGTCCACTAATATACCACTTTTCTTAAATATATGTGCATGCACAAAAGCAAATAATTGGAAGAAGAGTCATGCAAAAGATTTTTGTGTTTGATTTGGTTATGCAATTTACATGTGTAAAGGTGAAGATCCTTCTTAAGTCATAACATAGAAGTGGATAAGAATGGATTTAAACAAGTGTTATGTTCTTTTCAAATGAACTATATACTTTGCAAATCCTATCCAAATCCATGTTAAGAGAATGAAGTCACATAAAGCACATCTTATAAGCTATATTCACATGCAAGCTTATAAGTACCTATAAGTAGCATACTTTCATTTATGATCTTTAATTTATAGATTTTGAAAATATTTTTTGATTTAGTAGTGATAATAGCCATTCATATTCTTAACTTTAGCCAAAACATGCAATTTGACATAAAGAAAACATTTTTATTTAATTGATTTTTTAAAAGACATGAATGCATGATTTCATATGGCATACAACATTTAACATGCTTGAAAAGAAATAAAGTGATGTAAGCATGTAACTTCATTCACCCTAACTAATTTCTAAAGACAATCCTATGAAATAAGATCATTTAAAGTGAATCAAAATTCTTTTAAGGAGGTTTTCATTTGTTTGAATTTGATTTGACTTAGAAAATGTGAAAAGAGTTTGCTAGTCTTAACCCATTTCTCCCATGTGTGAATTGATTTAGTTTAATTTTAGAATAATTAGATTGATTTTATGTTTTATTTAGGTTAAGGTGTGAATTAAATTCATTAATTACCCCTTACATACACCACTTTAACATAATTAACCTAACAATTATGAGCCAACATATGATATGCACATGGAAATTTAAATTAATGCACCTAAGAAGAAAGGGGCCTGCTGGCGACTCACATTGATTAATTATGCTAAAGGGTTTTCATTAAGTACTTTGATAACCCTCCCACACATGTGAGTTGGATATGATTTTCTTAAACTTACCTTTGGATCTTGAACACCTAAGGATCTACCCATCAAGAGATTGATTAAGTTCAGATTAATTTTGAAAATTTGATTAGATTAATTAAGTAGATCATTAGTGGATTAATCTTTAATTATATTTAGATTAAGAAAGAAAGGGGGTTTAGGGAATAACTTAGGGAAAATATCCCAAACCCATTCCATAAACCTCCTCCTTACTTAAATAACGTTTAATTATTTCAATTGGATTAAATCGTTCACATACTTAGTATGCTTAGTATATTAAGGGGTGATTAGGGTTCATTAATTAATTTTCCTAAATAACTCATTAATAAATCCCAAGAAAATTAGGAGAGGCAGAAGTCATCCCACTAAATAAGTCTACAAAAGTTAGAATTAATTAATGAAGTAATTAGAAATTAATTAGGTAATTTAATTTCTAATTAAACCCTAATTAAGGAAAATCTAATGTTTAAAATCCATTAAACTTAATTTTATATTACTCCCCTTTGAATTATCTTTAAAATGAACTTGAGTTTGCATTTTTTTAGATTTTTCTATATTTAGTTATGAATTTATGAAGTTTCTATGATTAATTAATAATTAAAGCCTAATTAATTAACTAATCCCGTCGATGCCACATGGACTGTTGATGCGGCGCCCTTTCCATATGGCATGATGGGTTTGGTTACTTAAATTACCACATTACGCCTTGTGCTTTCCCACCAGGCGTCAGATCGGATGGCCAGGGTTAATCCCGTGGTTATGAAGGATTTAAATCAATGGATCTAATCACTTTATTCAGGGTTGCCCATCCAAAACACACGGGATGGACGACCCATGATTCATCCCCGCCTAAGTTGCAGGAGACGGAGTCCATCCATCCTCCATGGCTTGATCGAGCTCACCTAAGCTTGGATTAGGAAGAGATTCACCCCATACCATCAAGAGGTGTAGGGGAGAACATCTAATGGCTAGGATCTAGTGGGATTATAATTTTGTTCATAAAAGAACAAGCAATTTTCAATGGAGGATCGGTTTTGAGTCCTCGGAGGCTATCACGTGCTTCCAGAGGAGGTAGCTTCATGGAGGAAGCTTTTTGAAAGTTCAAGCCTTTTGAAGTGGATCTTTTAATTGACCAAGCTCCCCTCTAATGGCTTGTGGCTTTGATCGAAATTCCCCTTCTCGTAGCTTGGAGATTTGGGAAAAGCTTTGGGTGAGCTCGAATAGGTGCCTTGATGGTGCTTGCAAGAGCAATTTAGGTTTGATGGAGAATTGAGTGAAGTGGAAAATCCTTAGGCCTCCCCTACTTTCGGCTTAAGCAAAACTGAGAAGGAGAGATTAGGAAGCTTGGAAATGACCTCGGGAAGCTTGTGGATGCTTGGCTTCGATCATTCTAGCTTAGTCGACTTCAGTGTATATGCATTGAGTTGGAATGAGGGAGAGTATATCTCCTCCTACTTGGATCAGATGAGTCATCTTATCATTTTCCTTTAATTTCTTGGATTGAATGGGTTGTTTAGGCTGTTAGGGGCTCCATGTGTTTTAGTTTTGGCAGAGGAGTGGAGGAGAGGAAGTGCACATGTGCTAGGTGAGTGTAAGAGGTGATCCAAGTGGAGAGTTTTCATTAGAAGGGTCGATTTGGCCTTAGGTTGGGTCATGGCTGACCCAAAACCCATTTGGTCATGTGCACCACCTCCCTCGGTGTCCAAATGGTCCACTAGGAAGATGTCAAGTGGCCATGAGAAGGAATTGGCCAAATTCTAAGTGATTTTTGCCATAGGTTACCCTTTGACCCAAGGGTAAAATGGTCATTTGGCCTTGATTTTGATTTGGACAGATTTGAGATGTTTCAAAAAGAGGTTGGGTCAAATCTCAATGAATTTCGAGTTGATTTGATATGATTTGGCTCAAGTTGACCCATTTAGGTCAAAATGGGTCAACTTGGATCAAGTTGACCAATTAGTCAAATTGGGACAAACCATGGGCTAAGTGTTGACTTGGTCAAAGGCTTGGTTTGACTTGGTTTGACCTAATTTGAATGATTGGTCATCCTGAGATGATTGTTGCTCACAATGTAAGGCTTAGATTGGCTTAGTTCAATCCAATTTGGGTAGGATTAGAATTTAGCTCAAAAAGATACTTTAGGTCACTTTGGGTCAAGTGAGCCTAAGTGGGTCAATTATCTTGATCAATGCTTGATTCAAGTTTGGTTTAACTCACATATGTGCTTATTATTGAAATATAAATCCAATTGCAAGTGATTTGGAGTCAAATGAGTTTTGATTCATTTGATAATTTTAAGTTCAAAGGATGAACATGGGTTTGATTTGAGTCAGTTTGATTTTGGTTTGATGATTGAAGTTAATATTTTTATTTGGTTTGTGATTGAAGGAATAATTATTTGAAGAGAAAATCCAAAGGTTTGGATTGATTTGAGAATGATTTGGTTAAGTTCAAAAATTTGACTTGAAAGGGCATAGGTTGGATTTAGGTTAGATTTGGACTTGAGTTTTGAATTTAGTTTTGGTCAATTGAAATTATATTTCATTTATATTTGCGAATATAAATGAGAATATATGTTATAGAAAATCTTTTGAATTTGGAGTGATTTCAATTTGATTTGAGCTAAGTCCATAAGATGAAATCAAAATGGCTTAGGAAAGGTTTTGGATTTGGAATTCAATCATGAATTTCAATCATTTGATTTGGAATTGATTCATGATTTGGATCTTGGAATTGATTTGAATTTTAGAAAATCAATTAAGTTGAGATTGATTTTGATTTGAGAAAATCAATAGAGTTGAAATTGATTTGAGTTTGAAGTTGATTTGAATTTGAAGTTGGTTTGAATTTGAAGTTGGTATGAATTTGAGGTTGGTTTGAATTTGATGTTGATTTGAATTTGAAGTTGATTTGAATTTGAAGTTGATTTGAATTTGGAGTTGATTTGAATTTGGAGTTTGACTTGAAAGAAGGAAGTGAGGATTTGGTTTGCTATAGGGTGAACAAGTTTTTAATACCCCATGGCATAACATTATTCTTATTTCTTGGTCTTTAGTTGGGTTAAGTTCACCTAATCACTAGAAGTGTCTTAAGACTAAGGAACTCTTAATGTCTAAAGGATTCCTATGTATAAGATGAAGAAGTTGAAAGCTTACTCCAAAAGTGAGGTTAATAAAGATTTTAATAGGTGTGGTGATTCAATACGCATATTGGTATTGACCGATGTGATTAACAATATCCGAATGATCACAAGCACTAATAGAAATGATTTGCCCCTAATCCAAGGTGCAAAAGGAATCAAAAGCTTAGTTTATGTGACTCTACTCATGTCAACAACATAAGAGAGCAGAGGAGGAATCCACTGGGGATTAAGTGTGTGAACCTTCCACTAAGAAAGTAGGTTTAGGTCATCCACTAGGGGATGAAGGATTTGATTTGATTTGCATCTCGCTGGGGAGAAATTTTGATTTGATTTGTTGATTTATGATTTGGTGCTCCACTAGGGATGAAAACATAAATTCTCTACTAGGGGAGCAAATTTAAGTCATCCACTGGGGTTAAGAGGTTGTGGAATCCACTAGGGGATTATAATTCGGGATCTGCTGGGGATGAAAATGTGAACTCTCCACTAGGGGAGAAAGTTCAAGTTGGATTGAATTAGTTCTATTGGGGGAACTAGAAAGATTTGTATCTTACTGAGGAGAGGCTGATTGATTTGATTTGTTTAATTTGGTTTGTCTCCACTAAGGAGGTTGTTTGGGTTTATTTTGTTTATTTAGTTTGATTCCATTGGGGAGGAGGGTTAAATTTGTTTCGAATTTTAAGTTTTAAATTTTGAGATGGACCCTATCGGTTTGTGATGGATCTGATAGGGCCATGTTGGCCTTCTTGATTTATCAATCCAAAGGGTAGGCTACCAACCACAGTAGGACTATCCAAAGGGTTCCTTTGCGGTGTCTCATCTTATGAAAGCGTGAGACTTATATCCTCCAAAGTAGGGATCAATCTTTGGGTGGTTGGCAGCGGGAACTACTAGCTTGTTGGTGAATACCGTTGGGGAATTTAAATCTGCTCAAAGATAGTCAAGATTAATTTCATTTTTTAATTATTTTTGATGGATCCCATTAGTTTGTGATGGACTGCACTGAGTAGGGGTCATGTTGGCCTTGGCCTACTTCAGATTCATCAATCCAAAGGAGTAGTCTACCAACCATATAATAGGACTATCCAATCAAAGGGATTACCTTTTGGTTTGCAATGGTCAAGTTAAGAAGAAAGCGTGGGGACTCACATCTTCCAAAACAAGGAACCAGGGTGATTTGCTTGTGAACAAATCGACCCTAGGTATTAAGTGAATTCCTCTAGGGGACTTAAATCAGCTCAAAGATAGTCAAATAAATTTCTTTTTGTTGGTTATTTTTGATGGATCCCATCGGTTTTGCGATGGGTACCTTGATGCCATGTTGGCCTTTGCCACTTTAGATTTACCAATAATGTGGTCACCAACCACATAGGACTATCCGACCAAAGGGGTTGCCTTTCAGTTTGCAATGATCAAGTTAAGAAGAAAGCACGAGGACTTACATCTTTCAAAATAAGAAACCACTGTGGTGATTGGTTGCTTGTGCAATAAATAGAACCCAACCTAGGGCTGACTATTGAGTGAATGACTCTAGGGGACTTAATTAGCTCAAAGATATTGAGTGAATGCCTCTGAGTATGCATCACGTCAAGATTATGCCTTATCATATTAGAGTTTTAGAATGATAGATCCTAGAAAATACTCATCTTTGTCCAGTTATGTGTCACACCATAACCCATTATACGACCTTCAGCTAGTATAGGAGAATCAACTATAGTTAGGATAGAACTAACAATATGCCATAAATCATCCCCACTTAATCTTTGAGGAGACTTCACCCGCTCAACTCAAACTTTTGCGAATGCATGCTTATTTTTTTTGAATGGATGATCATCAGGGAGGAACATACGATGATAGTCAAACTAAGAGTTTTTTTGACCATTTTTAAGAGTGAATGTCTTTAATAGATCCATGAAGTATGGACAAGCTAATTTTCCAGCTATGTTCCACCATGACGACATTCTATATGTATAAAAATCATTGATAATCCAAATAAGTGCTACTTTCAGCTAAAAGTTTTGCTTTGCACAATGTCATATGTCAGTATACCAACATCCTATAAGATTTTGAGTTCATTTACCAATGGTTGTAAAACTCATTAATCTTTTCCTTAAGATTATATGGCCTAAGGATGATCAAAGTTATGAACATATAAGAAGTTGTCATGCACATCTCTGATGATAAATTATATGGTGTAACTATCATTGGACAACATGAATAGGGAGATGCAGATTGACTAAACAGTGTGAAACCATCAATGTAAAGGCCAAGTCTAATGTTTCGTGGCTCAGCTACAAAATTTGGATAAGTGCGATTGAAATGCTTCCACGCTTCTCCATTTGATGGATGGCTCAAGATATATGATGCATTTGCTCTATTGTGATGTCATTGCATGAGCTGGGCTAAATTCATGAAAGTGTAAAGTCTCTACAAACGTGGAGTTAACGATAAGTAGAATAGATACTTGTGTGGGACATCCTTCTACTTGCGTTGTTTCCTACTCTGTGACTTTAACATCGGCGCTCTGCAAAATTTGCATTCAGTATCTTGTGCACTATCTTTGTAATACACCATACAATTATTTACACAACATTTAATTTTTTTTGAGCTCAAGCCTAACTTTGACACTAACTTCTTTGTTTTGTACAAGTCTTCAGGAACTAAGTTTTACTATGGATTTGTTTCTTTTAGCAACCTTGCAAATTGGTTAAAGCATTCACGTGGTATATTAATCCCAGTTTTAATACTTAGCATTCTTATGGCCACAAATAGCTCAATGTGGTTCGTGCATCCTTCCCACAATGGCCATTCTATTGCCTTTAATAGATCATAGAACTTTTGAGCTTCTTAAAGCATTCACGTGGTATATTAAGCTTAGTTTTAATACTTAGCATGATCATATACATTAGTGGTTTATGCATCCTTCCCACAATGGCCATTGTGTTGCCTTTAACAAATCATATAACTTTTGAGCTTCTTAATTAGGTGGCTCCTCTCACCAGGTACCTCCAGACATCATGAACCATTTCTTCATAATTTTGACCAAAGTCATATTTGCATGAGGGGCATGCGTGGCTTGATGAGGCACCACCAACAACATCAACATGTGGCTCAAACTCACCATGTGAAGTCCAGAACCAATAAACTGGTTGAAAGCCCCTGAGATAGAAGCCTACTTTGACTTCATCTGGCATTAGAAAAGCCTGATTCTTATGGCTCACACATGGATATCGATACTTTCCTTCAGAAATGTAAGAAAAAAAGTTGAGATGCTATGTTTATGAAGAGCTTAACACTACTCAAGAATTCATCAATTAATTTTTTTCTACCTAGTTGCAATATATCATACAACCATGATTGCTCACTACGGATATCCATAATCATCCTAAATTAGAAAAATATGAGAATTCAATTAATATTTTGTCACATTACATAAATAATATTGATTGCATAATAAATTCCTAATTTCATGTGACGCCCTAGGTGTTAAGTTATTCTCAATGAAAGAATTTTTTACAACTAAAATCATAGTAGCACTTAATCACTAAACTCTATTTCTTTTAAAAAAAATTGAGATTGGTATGTATTATAAAATTTAAATAAATGCAGTAAAAATTTCAAGATCATATAACTTTTTATTTTGCATATTAAATGACTTAGAGAAATAATTAGGTCTAAATTTTTAAATCCTAAATTTATTAAAAATACAAAAACTAACATGTGCAACTAAAAATCTACAAAAAAATAGACATTCTAATATAACATTTAACAAATTCAAATTAATTTGGAGAAAATTTAACCTAAAATCTATTAAACTACCTCGAAACTTCAAATCTCTATTTCTCACAAACCAACATATGAAATTATGAAAATAATTACATTATAATGAGTAGATAGAGGTATACCTTTGATTTTATGGAGAAAATGGAGGAAATATAGACATTTCAAATGAGAATTGGCATGCCCTAGACTTCATTTTGTCACCGGCTAAGAGAGAGAGAGAGAGAGAGAACAAAATTGGGGAAATGGCTTGGGTGCGGGGGTCGTCGGCTGTATATTAATGATTTTTGGAGGCATTTCCAGCGAACAATCTACCAAAATCATTATGGCGGCTTAAGCCGTTAGCCATTTTGTCGAGTTTAAGTGAGTCGAGCTTGACTTCTTTTTCAGCTGGAGAAATCATCGAAAAATTTTTCGGCTAACTATCCGAACGGTTATTCAGCCGGTAGTTTCTGGAGAAAATATCTGCCAAAAATGCCGTCGGAATATATGAGTATTTCTATAGTGATTCTAATAAAATAAGATTATGTTTATGCTTTCTAATCAAGTATTTTTAGGTTTATCTTTACCTTTTTTTTAACATTGATTGAATCAAATACATTTACTCTCCTAATTGGATCATCAAATGACAAACATTTTATGTGATCAAACCATCAAATGCCTTATCTGCCTCTAAAGCTATTCCAACCTTTTCATGTATATATTAGTTTCACACTTTGTCTCTAATTGAAGGCACTCATCCACATGAGGATCCTCATTTCTACAACACTTAATTTTATCTCTCTTTTATTGGATAACATTTTGTACCATAAAGTAGTATAAGTCTTATCTCCATCTTATAAAATTTTTCATTAAATCTAAGCAATACTTTCTATCATCCAACAGACACGATGCATTCCTTAACTTCAACCATCCAACTTGAATTCTACTAATAACAAGCCTATTTATTTCACCATCACTTTGGACATTGGACTCGAGATATCTAAAATGTATAATATTTTTAATGACTTTATTACCCAATGTCATAACCCCACTGCTAGGTCTTCTACAACCAAAGTTATACTCCATGACTCAAAATTTAATGAATTTTATAAATAAATATCATTTATGCCAAGTCCATATTCTTATCCACACATATCAATTTGTTTTTACACACAATAATTATAATTTGACCCTTTGGAAATTAGGAAATGGATATTACATTAATTTTGACTTATATATATGCAAATCTTATAGAGTATTCACTATTTTATTATAAATTCGATGCATAATAATTTTGATTTTAAAATAGCATGATTAAATAGTATATTTTATTCATATATTTTAAAAAACTATGAAAAGTAATGTTTTTATTCACCTTTTAAAAGAAACATAATTCTTAATTTGAATTAAAAAAGCTAATTAAATTGTGCTTAAATAATCATTTCTAACCACAAATTTTTTGCCCGTGCTATCAATAATCACATTTATAAGATATTATTAGTTTTTTGAATGTGACTAAAATTACTTTTAATCATAGATTTTTTAAATTAGGATTAAAAATACAATTATTAGTCACATTACTTATACAAAATATCTTTAACTTATATTTCTTTTATGGATAATAAAACTGTATTTTAAAATATGTTTGTTTTATTTAAATTTAATTAATTTTAATTAATATTTGATTACAACTCAAAATCATTATTAAAATAAATGAATAAGCCGATAAACAAATATTTTATCATATTCAAATTGGATGCCAAACTGGTTATAAAACTTAAATAATTTAACTTGGCCTTGAATCGGTTGTACAGTTGACTTTGCGGTTTTGTCCTTATTACTGGTAAGATGCCAGTGGGAATAGGATGAATCAATTTGGCTATAAACAAATATTTTATCATCCATGACTCAAGATTATACCAAATGATACAATAATTTAAATATATGATAAATACATAATAAAAATAAATTAAAATATATAAATAATATTACTAATAATTATAATTTTAAATATTGATATAAAGCTCATTTAGTTATAATAAGTATATTAAATATATCAAAAAATTTATTATATAAGTTTATGAAAATTAGTATAAAATGTAATAAAAAATTAATTTAAAAAAATTATAGTTTGCATTAAAATTATATAATTTAAAATATGAAAAATATTTTAAAAATTTTGTAAAATATATTAACATGTAAATATTATCATAAAAATTATATTTTGTAATAAAAATATTAAATTTTAATTATTAAAATTATTTTAAAAGACTTTATAAAATATAGCTATCATAAAAAATATAGTATATAAAATATTATTATAAATTTTTTTTAAATAACTTTTATATTATAAAATATAATTTATAATAAAAATATAATGTTAAAAATTCAAATATTATCTTATATCTCAATATCCTTTACTATTCTCAAAATTAAAATATAGTTGCACTCTTTATTTCCATTCTTTAGTCCCACATTATAAAGAAGAATATGGGTTGTACTCTTTATTACAAAATAGAGCTCTAAAGGGTAATCTTGTAAGCTACTTGAGTGGTTGCATGGTGGTTACATTATAAAATAATTTAATTACATTCATATTAATAAAATAAAACTTTAAAATTTATAAAACTAAATAAAAAATATAATTAAAATATAATTAATTATTTTTAATTATTTAATTAAATAATATAAAATAGTGATTAAGGGACAATTTATTGAACCTAAAATTAAAAAAAATAGCTATTATTGGTCATCCATGACTCAAGATTATATGAAGTTGATGTTCTGATCCTATAAAATTTTTTTATATAAAGGAGCATTATTACATATTAATCGTAATAGATTCCTACAATTGTACTCTCCCTGGAGCTGCACTGTATTCTATGTTAATGATTTATCAATTTTAGATAAAAGCTATTTATTCAAGTCTTCTTCATTTGGAGGGAACTCAGCTAATTCAGAGTTCTTGATTAAATTATTAATTCTGGTCAACTAACCCATTTAAGTGTTCATTTGTCATCATCTTCCTCCCTCCTTCATCGTGATGGCTTCTTCATCCTCCTTTAACCAACTTCTAATCTTACAATTAGAAGAAATAAGAAGTCTGATTCTTGATGAGAAGAGGCCTCAGGATTGGAATAATAGAGATTAGAAATATTATGTCCCAAAAATTGTATTTCAATTTAAAATAACTTGAGTCAGATTCTGTTTCAGAATCTAAGAAAGTAAGGAGAATTTTCATAATCCATTTGATCTATAGTGATGGTTTGTTCGATCTTGAGGTCTCTTCTCATCAAAAACCAGGCTTCTTACAGAGTATTCATAAAGAATATTGAGGACAAACTCAAACATATCAGATCTATGCGTCCTTATCAAGTATGACGTTCCAAATCTAGATCCACGGCAGAGGTGGCCCCTCCTTTCGGGGAGGTCGCGATCATTGGGTGTTTGAAAACCTTTGCGAGTTGGTCCTCATAAATTTTTCGAATTTTCAAATAAGATTTAATAATAGATCTGATCTCTTTGAGTTTGGTAGTGTAAGAGCGTACCTAAGGCCCACAGGCGAGTTGGTCACAGAACTCACCGAGTTGACGTCTCTTAAGCAGTCGTTCTTTTTTCATTTATTCTTTAAGCTAAGGGTCAAAACAAATAGTTAAACCAGTTTTGATGCAAGCAGATATAAGGTTTCCGTATGTATGAGTTTCATACATGATAGTACCATCGTATAACCGAATATTGGACTTAACCTTTTCAGCGAAAAGATTAGGAAGTCCTTCAATGAATTTTTGCTTCCAAAGAAGGCTATTAGCATCATAGAGAGTCATGACTCTAGTGAAAATTATATCCTCATGGATGAACACCCAGGAGTGTCTTCTCTTATCATTGATAAGAAAGAAAACTTTCATCATAACTTGCATGTAGTACTAATAATTTACACCAATTTTATGTTGTAAATTAATGAATAAATAATTATTTTTTCTTGGAATGGAGTTAAACCCAATTCGCTTTGATGAATTATTTTATGTAAAACACATTTGCTGTACAAAATCATGTGGTTCATTTGATCACGAACATGAGAAATTTCAACATACTTTAATTGTGTTAAAGTTTTTTCATAAATCTCCCTAGAGAAATTGATTTCATATGGGAAAAAATTATTTTCCAAATACCTTCTGTGATGGGTGATCCATTTCTAATGCCTCTATTATTCCAATTAATAGAAGAATTGAGTTTGTTGAATAGATTTAAAAAATGAGTTAAAGCAACCACAACAAGAAGTTCAACAGTTTGTCTTCAAATACCTTTTATTTTAGTTAAAATTATAGAGTTTCTTTTCCCTCATCAGCCAAAACTGATGACCATCACTATAGATCTCTTATAGGAGTTATTGAAACTAGCCTCTTCCATGTGCCAATTTATATTTTACCAGGCCCAATCAAAGAGGTCTTCAATGAATGGAGATTTTTTTATTCCAGAGAATGCACTGGATTTTTTATATGCATTATTTTGAGTAGAAAGGGAGTACTCAATCAGTTTCAATAATTTTGAAACTGTCGGGATATGCTTAAAAGGTGGAATCAGATCAGTATTGAGGATTCTTGCATGGATGATCAGGGGTGGATCACCCCTCACAGAAGGAGATGATTCCACCATTTAAGCATAAATTATCTTTGAAGGACCAACGTCTTCAAAAAATTTATGAGGATCAACTCACAAAGGTGTTCAAACACCCAATTTATATTTGTGATAGTGGCGAGTGAATGGTTAAAATAAACTCTTATGAAAATTCTCCTTACTTCCTCAGATTCTGAAAAGGAATCTAATGAAGAAAAAACGAACTCATCATCCCGATCAATGACTATTGTGCAATTCATGACATCTTATTATAAAATATAATAAATATGAAGTGCATTTTACACTCACAATTAAGCAAAAGGATCAGTTAATCCAACTTTTAGCTCAAGTTCAAGATGCTTTAACTCGTAGCAAAATTATTAGTCTTCTTAATGATAAGAAGGCTGATAAATTCTCTTTAAAACCTCCTATATACTTTGTGACGAAATTATATCATGGTTGAAGAAGAGCTATATAGATATGTTTTTAGGTCGATCATGCCAACTGTTGAGCTGACCGGATCTTTTCCATTATTTCTACCACGACCGCGACCTCCTCGAAAGGAGGGACCACCTCTATTAAGAGGGGTCATCCTTCCGTGAGGGGTGATCCACCCCTGATCGTCCCTATAAGAATTCACAGGTTAGAAAATTAGGAAGAGAATTTTCAGAACCTTTGATGAATTCAATAGCAAAATCAAAAACTGAAGTTGAGCTTGCCATGATGCAAAAATTTACTTAGACACCAAATTTTTAACATCTTGCTCAATGATGTATTTGATTGAAGAATAGTCAATTCTAAGTAGAAAATACTGATTGAGTAAGTCATCTTGAAATTTAGAAATACTTTTACAACAAAAAAATTTCTCGTTTAATGATAGAGTAATTTTGTTGAGTTGGGGTCTATCTTCCGAGGTAAAGTGAACTAATTCTTCTTTAGAATTTTTTCACTGTTTTAATATGCCTCCATATCCAAAATTAGAGGCATAAGTTTCACCAATTTTGAAAGCGTCGATCGGACCTCGGTCCCGAGGTTTCAAAATTATGTGATGCCTCTAATTTTTAGATATGGATCTAGTATCTTTTCTTATCATTGATCAAAGAAAATGAGGGTTAACTCCATTCCAAGAAAAAATAAATTTTTTATTCACTAATTTACAACATAAAATTGGTGTAAATTATTGGTGATACGTGTAAGCTATGATGAAAGTTTTCTTCCTTATCAATGATAAGAGAAGACACTCTGATCTTCATCATGAATAAGGACATTATTAATAAAGATCCTCTGGCTTGGTTCTTGATGGTGGAATTACTTAGATGTAGAACTTAATATTTTACCAGACCAATCAAAGAGGTCTTCAATGAATGGATGGATGCCGCTCCTAAAATAAGGGCCATTAATCCACACAAAATGAAGTGGGCAAGATTTTTCCTCTGATTATAATAGCAAAGCAACTGATGATAATAGATCCACTGCTTGGTTCTTCCGATGGTAAAATTACTTCGGCACAGAACTTAATATTTTATCAGACCCAATCAAAGAGATTTTCAATGAATAGATGGAGGTCGCTCCTAAAATGAGGGCCATTAATGATATCAGCCTCCACCGAAGCTCTCTCTTAATTTAGGACCCTCTCTAAAGTAGGGCGTCTTTTGGTTTAATTCGAGATCCATATCTTTCTGAGGTTTTGAGGGAAAAGAAACCCTAGATCTTCTTTATTTGAATAGTGTTTGGTTTAATTTGAGATCCATAAGTAGAGGCATCTACCATCTCTTAGGCTGGATTAATAAAGATCCTCCGACTTGGTTCTTCCGATGATGGAATTACTTCGGCACAGAACTTAGTTTTTCCTTTCTCTCTTATCTTCTCTTCTGCTCTCTGTGTGCTTCCTTCTGTCTGTTGTAGTCTGTCATCGTGTAAGTTTTATAATTTTAAAGAAGGAAGCACATAGGAGAGCAGAATAGAAGATAAGAAATAATTCTTTATATTTAAAAATTTAATTTATAAAATTTTTCCTAAAGTTTATTTGATGGTTACTAATTTGGAAAAATAAAATAAAAAAATAAAAAATAAAAAATAAAAAAATATAAAAAAATCAGCTATTATTGGTCATCCATGACTCAAGATTATATGAAGTTGATGTTCTGATCCTATAAAATCCTTTTTATTTAAAGGGGCATTATTACTTATTAACCGTAATAGATTATTTCTATTGAGAGAAAATAGATAACATTAATTTTCTTCTGAGATCATATTTTCTATTAGTTTGGTTTAATATTGACTAGTAATATATAAATAAGAAAATAAGGATGTAATTATAATAAAAAATGGTGCCTGTTCTCAAATTTTAAATGCATCTGTAGGTATTTCAAACATTATGGAAAATAAAAGATGACATTGTCTATAAAGGCATATTTAAAATAGAATATTATTCAACGATTGAATATAAAATTGATTTTATAATAATATAAAATTTTAATTAGCATGATTAAATAGTAAATTATCATCATATGTTTAATTTTTTTTTTTTTGAAAAATTGTTGTTTTTATTACAAATTTAATTAAACTGTGGTAAAATAATCATTTTTAGCCACAAATATGTTTTGAACCGGCAGAAAAGTTGACTTTGTTAGAAGCTTTCTCCGATAAATTTTGTACCTTATTACTGAAAAGATTCCGGTGGAAGCCGGAAGAATCAAGTGGGATGGGGAAAGAGAAAAACTACGTGATTTGTTGTTTACTCAATATTTAAATGAATGTAATTAAAATTTATAATAGACAAATATATTATTTATATTATATATATATATATATATATATATATATATATATATATATATATATATATATATATATATATATATATATATATATATATATATATATATATATATATATAATATTTTTATAACATCACTTAGATTACAAAGGGAATTAGGACTGACAAAAATCCTATTGCTAATTCATATTTTTTAGAGATCTAATTTGAAACTTAATTGCGATATATATAATTATAAATAATTTTTTTAATGAAAAATATTTAAGTATATTAACTGAATATTGCATGATTTATTGAGATCACAAGTAGAGTTATATCCGAATTATAAACATCATAATATATAATAATAATAATAATAATATATATATATATATATATATATATATATATATATATAATATTTTCTTATAACATCCCTTAGATTAAAAGGTTTAGGACTGACAAATATCCTATAGCTAATTCATATTCTTAGAAATTTTACTTGGGACTTAATTACAATATATATTTTTTTTAATGAAAAGGTCTTATGTAGATAACATAATAAATAATTCTTGAAAAGAATTTCTATATTTCATTCTCGTCTGGGACTAGTTTGTGATATAAAAGCCAAGGTAGTTTGCTGGGAATGAAGATAATATAGAGTCAAGATTAGGAGGCTTAAGCATGGAAGTTTACTACAGTACCCTCTTCATGAGTTTAACGCTCATCCTCTTCCTCACTCTGAAGGTCAAGATTTCAATGCAGAATCGAAAAGAAGGAAGGGAAGCACCAGGGCCACGGAGTCTCCCCATCATCGGCAATCTCCACCACGTCGTCGGCCGGAAGCCTCCCCACCAGTCCTTTCGTGACCTCGCTGCCATCTACGGCCCCATCATGCGCCTCAAGCTCGGCGAAATCTACATCGTCATCATTTCCTCTGCTGAAGCTGCTAGAGAAATCATGAAAACCCACGACGTCTACTTCGCCAACCGCCCTGTCAACGAGTCCGTCAAAGCCATCTTCTACGGCTCCGAAAACATCGTGGTCGGCCCCTTCGACGAATGCTGGAACCAGATGCGCCGACTATGCAATATGGAGTTGTTCAGCACTAAACGCGTTCGCTCCTTCAGGGTGATAAGGGAGGATGAGGTCTCTCATCTCATCCGACTCATAGCGGCTTCTTCGGGTGCTTTCGTCAACCTCAGCAGTAAGATGGAGGAGACCAGCAACAAAGCTTAATTTTTAAATTAATCCTAATTAATAACGAAATTAACTAATTAACTCGTTTAAAAAATTTAAAATAGCTGGTCGCGGTCAGTATGGCGGGCTCAGCATTGTACGCCGATTGGCAACTGAAAAAATGATTTTTTTTTAAAATCAACTGACTCCATTTTTGGCCATATCGGGCTCATGTCGATTTAGCGTGGTTGGTATCGTTGGAAGGTAATAAAAAATTCTACAACTTTTCATGTTGGATTTTTGATCTATTTTTTTACGTATGTATAAATTTTGAAGTTCGAAAGTGAAAGTTATCATTGACTCCGTTTTTTGTCGTATCTGATGATTGTTGAATACATATAATTTCTTGGTAATATCAAACACTCTCAATAGGAAACTTTGTTCTCTCCATTAAGGTAGCGTTGCGCTAATGAGCGAAGCGAAGATTTCGACAGTCTTGAATAAGTAATGAGTATCAGGTGTTTGATGTCACCATTAAAGCTCAATTTATATATATAATATATTGAGAGTATTTGATATTCAATTATATGTATTCAACAATCCTTGTATTATGACATAAAACTCGTAACTTTCACTTTCGCACTTCAAAATTTATACATATACTGGCGATTCACTAGACCAAATTAAACTAATCACATGAAATAATTTTATTAACTTTCAACGATATAAACGAAGTAAACAAAGTTGATTTTTTTAAAATATTTTTTTCGCCGTTATTTAAAATTTTTTTAGCGATTAATTGATGGGCGTTATTAATTAAGTAAAAAAAATTAAGCCTGAAATATAGCGGCGACCATTGGCGTCGGATTAATGACTCTTTTTTTGTTGGCGGGGTAGAGTGTGGGATTCACCATCGTGGATTTGTTCCCCTCGATGTCGTTCATAGGTTTGCATTTCGATCTCTACATTATAAACTTGTGGTTTTTCTTGTATCTTATAACATATTAGTATGGTATTGATTTGTTAGGAGAAAAATAGTTACTGTTTTTTTAACTTTTAATAGTATTGTGTTCATAGATTTACATTTAAATGCATCTTAAACTTGTGTTTTTTCTTATATCTAATATATTAATATGTTGTTAATTTTGGGTGGACAAATCATTACTCCATTTTATTTATTATAAGTAGAAAAATTCACTAAATTTCTATACTAGGTCGTATCAATGGATTTCGACACAAACGTGAGCAATGTCAGAAGAATTTGGATTTAATGGCTGAAAAGATTACTAAAGGGCACAAGGAGAGGATAGCCAAACACTTTTCTAACAATGATGATGAGCAGTTGATGGAAGAGGATTTTATTGATGTTCTTCTGAGAGTTCAATGGGATGGTAGTCTTCAATTCTCACTCACCAACAACAATATCAAGGCTGTAATAATTGTAAGTTATTTCCTTATGACTTTTCACTCCCCTATAGTTGCTGCATGCATGTTAATGTTTCTTGTGAACATGAATAACTAAAATTTTAATTAACTAGGATATGCTCTTGGCTGGTAGTGAGATGACTTCAACAACCTTAGAATGGGTAATGTCAGAGATGATTCAAAACCCTATAGTTATGGAAAAGGCACAGAAAGAAGTTAGGGAAGTCATTGGAGATTGATATGACCCTGAAAATTCTACTAGTCGAAGCACGAATCTTGATGTCGAAAGCAATCTGATTCTGAATCAAGACTAACTGAGATCAAGCCCTTATTATCAATCGAATCTTAAACATGGAGTGTTTATAGTCAAATCGAGCATTCTTAACGAGACGGATCTAACAAGCCCAAGATCTCATAATTCCGACTTCATTTGAGCATTCAAACACACAAAATACATCATATGATCAAAGGAATCATTTTGAGCCCTCCGATGGAGAGGAGTGATTTGGATTTTGCATGTATTTACAGAGACGCCACTACTCCAATCTATAACTAGCTTCTCATTCTTCATATAAGAGGAGGCGAAGCAAGAAAGAGGAGAGAGCTCTAAAGCTTGAAAATCCTCCAGGCATAATCGTGCCACCACATGGTCGACCACCCGTTGGTTACCACACCGTCGCCGGCCCGCGTCGGTCGCCGTCGGTATCATGATCCTTGTGTCAACCTCGTCGGTCATCACGACCTCTGACCTCATCGGGTCATCGTCGTCACCATCGTCGGCGGTCATCATGGGCCGATTACCATCGTTATCATAGATCCTCGCACCATCTTAGGTCACCATCCGATGACCTTCATCGTTCATGACCGCGTTCACCATTACTATATGGATGTTGTTGCCTGATTTTGGGATTCCCATTGTGAGCCCTTCTCATGTACAATTTTGTAATCCCGTTATCAAAAAATTTTGTAATCTATAACAAATACATAGTGGAAGATTCTTCCTAGCCCCGTGGTTTTTTCCCTCTTTCGAGATTTTCCAATGAAAGATCTGAGTTTTCTTGTTCACTCTTTAAATAATTGTGTGTGTTGATTTCAGACAAGGCTAAGGAGTAAACTTTCACTCGAATTGGTTTTCTAGCACATAATAGTTTGATGCCTATGGGAACCGATTCCCATTATTTTATCTTGGGACCAAGTTTCCCAAAAGATTAAAGCCACCATCGAGGTGGAGCATTTCAAGCTTTTAAGGAGCGCAAGCGAAGAATGAAGATTCATCAAACTTCGTTCCTTCAGATTTTATCGAAAATTAGGTGGCAACTCTTAATCTCAAAAGATTATCCAAATCAATATTTTGAATATCTAATTGATTATCAGTTAGAGAAGTAAGTCAGCAATACCAATGAAAAAGACCAAGGTTAAGAAGAAACTTTGGCCACAACTACAAACAAATATTTTGATTCGACCTCTTCCATATAGGTTAACATCTTTAAGTAATACTTTGACAAACAAACTCGGATGGGTCAAAAATCCTCTGTGAATTTAATTTGATCTCTTCTATACAGGTTAACGTCATCGAGCAAAGACTCTAACAAACAACCTCGAATAGATCAAAACTTCGCACCTACTCCATGCAGGTTAACATCATCGAGTAACACCCTGACAAACAACCTCGGATAGGTCAAAATCCTCGCCAGATCTAATTCAACCTCTTCCACATAGTTAACGCCATCGAGCAAAGACTCGACAAACAACCTAGGATAGGTCAAGGTCCTTGGTGGACTTCCCGCCTCTTCCAGCGTTAACGCCGTAACATCGACAAACAACCTCGGATAGGTCAAAATCTTCGGATTCAATTGACCTCATCCATACAGATTAACATCGTAACACCACGAAAATAACCTCGAATAGGTCAAAAATCATCAGCGGATTCAATTCGACTTCTTCCATACAGGTTAACATCATCAGGTAACACTCTGATAAACAATCTTAGATATGTCAAAAATCTTTAGCGGATTCAATTCGACCTCTGCCATACAGGTTAACGTCATCGGGTAACACCCTGATAAATAACCTCGGATTGGTGAAAAATCTTCAGCAGATTCAGTTCAACCTCTTCCACACATGTTAACTTCATCGAGCAAAGACTCTGACAAACAACTTAGGATAGGTCAAAAGATCCTTGGTGGACTTCCCACAGCCTCTTCCACACAGATTAACATCATCGGGTAACTCTCTGACAAACAATCTCGGATAGGTACCGGCCGATTCAATTCAACCTCTTCCAAAGGTTAACTTCATCGAAAAGACGACAAACAACCTAGATAGGTCAAAAGATACTTGGACTTCCCATGGCCTCTTCCACCAAGCGTCGCCATCGGGTAACACGAAAATAACCTCGATAGGTCAAAATCCTCGGTGATTCAATTCGACCTCATCCATACAGGTTAGCGTCATCGGGTAACACCCTGACAAACAACCTCGGATAGGTCAAAATTCTCGGCGGATTCAATTCGACATCTTCTATACAGGTTAACGTCATCGGGTAACACTCTAACAAACAACCTTGGATAGGTCAAAAATCCGTAGCAGATTCAATTCGATCTCTTCCATGCAGGTTAACGTCATCGGGTAACACCCTGACAAACAACCTCGGATAGGTCAAAAATCCTTAGCTGATTCAATTCAACCTCTTCCATACAAGTTAACGTCATCGAGCAAAGACTCTGACAAACAAACTATGATAAGTCAAAAGGTCCTTGGCGGACTTTCGCGGCCTCTTCCACATAGGTTAACGTCATCGGGTAACACTATGATAAATAACCTCGGATGGGTCAAAATCCTTAGCGGATTCAATTAAATCTCTTCCATACAGGTTAACGTCATTGAGTCACACTCTAACAAACAACCTCAGATAAGTCAAAAATCATCACCGTCGCCAATCTTCCGGGTCACCGCCGCCGACCATCGCGGTTCGCACTATTGCGAGCCATCTTCGCGGCTACCACCATCATCGTTGGTTATCTGATTACTGATGTTGGCGCCATCGTTGATTCATACATTAATTCTGCTGGCACCCCCTTGCTGGCCACAACTTTGTCGTATTACCGCTATTATCGCTGGCCACTATCACTGATTATCACCATCGGTTGCCGCTTTCGACCATCTTCTCTTCGACTCTCACTGGTTACTACCATCGTTGCTTGCTATCTCGCTATTGACGATCGACGATGCCGCATGTTGACATCATAATTGCTGCTGACTTTCGCCGAACCACGTTGTCTCACCGGGTTACCACTGCCACCATCGCCGGCAATCTTCGCTGGTCACCATCATCATCGTCGGTCATCCCCGCCACTAGATGCTGCCGCCTGCTGCTATCAGCTGTTGCCGCCACCACCCCTCGCCGCCAACCACCATCGCCAATCACCATCGCCGACTACCGTCACTGGTCACCTCCTCCGACCACTACCGGCCATATCCGCGGGTTGCCACCATCGTTGCTGGTTATCCTTGCCGACCATCGTTGCCGGTCACTGCCTCCGACCACCGACATCGGCCACCATCGTCGAGCATCGCCATCAACCCCCCGTCTCCAGTTATTGCGGGCCTTCATCACCTCCGAACTCGGTCGGTCTGACGAGTACATTTGATGCCTCTTTTGAGAGAAAATTGTAGACACGACATATGTACCACGCCTGATCGCCAACTCCGCCGACGAGGTTGACGCTTTTCGAGGAAAAACCAAAACCACGATGTATGTACCTCGGGCCTTGATAGCCTCCGAACGACCTCCTCTTAAGAAGAAGATGGACACTCCAACATATGAGGAGTGTGCCTTTTCCCTTGACCTTAGGGGGTTTTTATAGACCCCCTATAGGAGAAAAAAGGTCAAAAATCGCTAAAAACTGCCCAAAATCATTCAAAATCGCTAAAAATGGGTGAAAACGGGCGAAAAACAAACTTTTGCTGGCACACTGAACCCACTCGCCTGGCGCTTCCGGCCTCGCCCAGCCCGCTCAAATTTGCGCAATTCAGACTCTGATGCGACCACTATTTCCGCTGAGATTCTCCGCAATTTCGACGGACTCACATCCGTTGGTTGCCTGTGACCGCTTCCGACCAAAGATTCCGTCGCTACCGAACCTGCGACTGCCCGCTTCCACCGCAGTAGACTGACATTCCACGCACCTCCTTTCTCCGTCTGCCTTCAAATCGACCTAAACCACCGCAGCAAAATGTTGGATGAGTCCATAACCCTCAAACCTTATGCTCATACCTACACATCTGGTAGCCCCGCAACCGCTTAGTGATCATAACCCGGTTCCTATGAAGATATGTTCTCTCAAAATGTATGGTTAATAGATTTCATTAAAGAATCCGCTATTTTCAAGTATTCGGCATATATATTTTGGATGATTGAGATAATATCATCAAAAAATCGGGAAAGCGATATGACCCTAAAAATTCTACTGCACGAATCGATATCGAAAGAAATCGATCAATCACTAACCGAGATCAGCGCTTATTATCAATCGAAACTTAAACATGGAGTGTTTATAGTCAAATTAAGCATCCTGACGAGCCAGATCTAACAAGCCCAAGATCTCATAATTCTAACTTCATTTGAGCATTCAAATACACAAAATACATCATATGATTAAAGGAATCATTTTGAGCCATCCGATGGAGAGGAGTGGTTTGGATTTTGCATGTATTTATAGAGATTCCACTCCTCTAGTGTATAAATAGCCCCTCATTCTTCATATGAGAGGAGGCGAAGCGAGAGAGAGGAGAGAGCGCTAAAGCTTGAAAATCCTCCAGGCATAATCGTGCCACCACTTGACGGTCGCCGACCACCCCCATTGATTACCAACCACCATCGCCGGCCACTGCCGTTAGCCGTCACCGCCGACCACTATCGCCGGCCCTCGTCGCTGATCATCATCATCAACCATCATCGTCGGTCATCATCGTCGACCACCGACGCCGTCACTCTTGTCACTATCATCGGTCATTGCCGATCCTCGCCACCATCTTGCCACCATCCCGATCGCAGCTCGATTTTTCCCTCTTTCGAGGTTTTCCACGTAAAAGATTCTGGAGTTTTATTGTTCACTCTTTAAATACATATGTGTGTCTTTGGATTTCACTAATAAGGCTATGTGAACTTTCACCTCATCAAGAATCGTTTTCTAGCATGCAACAATGATAATGGCAGGTTTGGAAAGTTGGCAAATGAGGAATTGATAAGTGGTAGACTAGCGTACTTGCAACTAGTCATTAAAGAGATGCTTAGATTACACCCCCCAGGGCCGCTACTATTGTCCCCAGAAAATAAAGAGAGCAGAGAGATTATGGGTTATGTTATACCAGCCAAGACGAAGGTGATGATTAAAATGTGGGCGATAGGAAGGGAAAAATTATTGGGGCGATCCAAAAAATTTCGACCAGAGAGGTTCGAGGAGAACCATATAGACTTTAAAGGGGCACATTTGAATATGGTCATTTGGTGCAGGAAGGCGAATATATCTTGGAATGAAATTTGCATTAACCAAGTTGGAGATTATATTGGCGTATTTGCTCTACTATTTTGACTGGAAGTTTTTAGGAAAGAATGTGGAGAAGATGGATATGGAAGAAGCTTTTGGTGTGACAACAAGGAGGAAATCTTCCCTTTGTTTGGTTCCCACACTTCGATTTCTTATCCAATCAACATCATTATAGCTTTTATATATGGATGATTTTATGTACTTTTAGTGTTGCAAGGTGAGAAGATTTGGAGATGTGGAATGATGTAAATTTTTTGTGAGAGAAACTAGAAATAAGTTAACTTATATCTTTTTAACTGTCCTAAAAGTAATTATGTTGAATAATGAAGTTTTTTTAACTTGGTGAATGAGTAAATATTATAATCCATAGATAATAATAATTGAATATATATTATTCAAAAAATTAGAAGACATAAGAGGTAAAATTGAATATAAAATAGATGTGATAAATGCTTAGTGTTAGCCCAATTTTATTTGACATATTAGTTTTAGCATTTCGTTCATATTGATATGATAACTCCACATTGATGGGGTTATGCATCTTTGCAATTTGGCATGATTAATTCAATGCAACCAAATATATTATGGACCTGTTTGAATTGTTGACAAAAATATTATAGTGTAAGAATAATTTAACGTAATTAAAATGTCGTATTTAAAATACTTTAAAATTGTTTAGATAAATGTAAACTAAATGCAAAAAAATTACCTTTTTTGTTTCATTTGAGGTAAAATAATGTAAAACTTAGAAGCAGTGAGCATTGGTGGAGATTGGTAAATGGTGGTGGTGGTGGTGGCATCAATTGTCGGCCGACGAGGTTGGTAGTGAAGGTGATTGCCAACAATTGCTGGAGATGGTGGTGCATGGCCGACGAGGTTGGTTAGTTGTAGTAGGTGGTGGTGGCTAGTGGCGACCAAGAGAAAAAGGCGGGCAAAAGGGTCTAACTACATTGGGTGCTAGTTGGTGGGAGATAGTAAGTGACAGTTGATGGTGGTTAGAGGGAGATGGTAAGTGGAATGCAGTGACCGACAATTGAGGTGTTGAGCGATGGTCAGTGCGTGGGATACAAGTAGTAGTGGTTGACGATAGCTAGTGAGAGATTGTGGGCAGTGATGATAGGCATTGGGCAACAATGGGCTATGGTGGGAGACCCACCAGTTAGAGGTTTTGGTGTGGCCCTTTATGGGTGATTGAAATGATCATAGGTATTATATATTTCAAATTTGACCAAAATTAGATTAATTTGGAATACACTAAAAATGAACTACAAGGTTAATTTATAATTCATTGAAAAGAATACTAATATTCTTGAAAGCCTTACATTCCAAATACTTCACACTCCTTTTTTTTTGAGAAAATAAACAACCTTTAACAAATATTACATATTATAAAATAAAATATAATAATTATTTTAATTTATTCAACTTTTATTTATCTATCTCAAGTTTATTTTCTTTTAGAAATAACCATATACTCAAATTACATTTTTAATCTATTTTATTATTATTATAAAAATCAACTATCTTGAGCTTAAGAAAAGTAATAGTAAAGAAATTAACTAACTTTAATGGACAAATACATTTATCATACCAAGGTAGAACATTTGCCCACAACCGAAGATATTAAATTTTTAGATTCATTTTTAATGATACAAAGTTTTTCTAACTATGATGGTTGATTGTTCACAGTCTCATTAGAACAATACATAGATACTCATCTTAAAAATATTCTCAATCAAATACTAATTGAACCATGATAATTAATGCAATTTGATTTGGAAGATATGGGGGCCCACTCAATTAAGCAAACTCTACTTGGATAATTTTATGTTGCCCTTAGGCCTTTAACACAAATATGAAATCAACTTGAGTATCTGATATTATATAAGTCCTTCAAGTCAAAATAAAAAAGATTCAATATCAAATCCATTCTCATAATGACTTAGTTAGTCTAATGTGGTGTTTATAAATGTGATGGACATCATGCAGATCTTGAGGGTACTTTTTTAAATGATCAATTATTACATCAAGAAATAAAGTGTTATCCTAAAAGGTAGAATTATTATCTTACGATAGATTCAATCACTTAATAAGAAATCCTAAGGTTGATTGTTCTATGTATACTAGAGATTCTTTCCCTATCGTATATTGATGAAGTAAGACAATTTATTTTAACATGGGTTGCAAGTTCCTTATAAGGTTAAGCTCCTATAGTGAATTACATTCTAGGAGATATGATCTCCAAAGAAAACTCCGATTAAAGTAGTTGGTAGGCACTTTTATGAACTTCAAAGATTATAATAAAAAGATAGCTTAGTTTTGGAAATCATATGAGAAAGATCGAGTAGAAGCAATTCTTTAGAATCCAAGGAAGAATAAGCATGAAGTGTTATAATACTAAGAAACTTAGTGAACACTTCACTCCATCATACTATTTAGCTTTTTTGGTGTTAAGATTTATATATGTATGTTTAAGTTTATAGTTTACTAGAATGCTAGGACTTCTATTCTAATAGCACAAGACTATGAGAATGTTTGAGAGGTAAAGACTTATACTCATAGCAAGAAAGAAATAAGTAGCCTTAGATCTTAGAACTAAAACTGCTTCAGCACAAGTTAGAAGCTTGTGCTAATCTAATCAAAGAAGATAAGATACAAGGCACACTTCCACTTGAGAGTAGGAACCTATCTCAACCCTTTTAAACCTACAATTGCTTAGAATGGTTGTTAACTAACACCATATATGATTAAAAATTATGTGGATATGTCTCATGTAAATGTAAGATAGCTCAACTATTATTATTAGAGAGGAAGTTTAAGAATTTAAAATCACTCTCTAAACTCTAAGATCAATAATGGTATAAAAATATCTTTAACTAATACAATTATTTTTCAGCTTTTAAGTGCTTTTGACATAGAATTTAAAGACTTAGGCATGCAATTTTGTCTACAATATAGTGCAGTTAGAAAGAGGTTATGGGTTAAATCAAAAGGGAAGGTACTCTTCTTGAAATGTGGCTATCCATAATGGTCAGAATTTACCCTTATCATGCAATGGGAGGATGGCCTAATTCAAGAGAGATAGAAAAGTATGCAAGCATGGTATATAAGTTCAAGTAGTTTGTAGTAATTTATAGTATTTATGCCTAGTGTATAAATTAAATGAAGTTATGAAATGCATTTGTTTAGTGAGAGTTGGTTAATTAAGTTAGGTAGAAAATTTTTTCTAAGAGCCTACTAAAATCTAGGTTATCATTAAATAAAATAAAACCTAGAAAACATATATCATGTATATTGCATAATTAATATAAACACACCAATCATTCAAAATAAATAATATAGAAAAAGTCAGTGCAGTTGGGTTCTTCTATACACCTAAAAAAGAAAGAAAAGTGGACATCCAAGCTTCGCCTTTATATTGTCCGATCTAGAACAAAGTGTACAAAGATAGAGCTAATAGGTGTCTTCATCTTCATATGTATGTTATGGGCACTACAAGCTTTACAAGGTCTCTTAGGTCAATCTCTTATAGCCACTACTCATCCCAAACCCCATGGATTTATTCTAGTTCTAATACAAATTACATTTTAAATTCTTAAATAAAATCCTAACTACACCTACATGAATAAATGTTGGCTAGAATATGCATACACACAAAACAATTATGTTACATAAAATGGGGCTTGGCACCAATGCATGTCCAAGCCTACCTATTATATTGGATTGTACTCGAGAAGATAACACATGCAAGCATGCTTGTTAGCTTTAAATTTATTATAGCATCCCCTAAAGCACAACCTTCTATAAAAATATTATTAGTCTAATAAATATCGTCATAACATCTAGACTATGAACATACACCATAACATCTAGTCTAAAATATTATATTATAAATAAAAAAAAGTAATTTGCCATAATAATGTGATCTATCAATCTAAAGTCTGTGCAAAGGTTAGTGTGGTAAGACAAAGCTACGTTTTAGGTATTTAAATTATAACTTAAAAGAGATATTTAATTTATTAATAATAGATGATTGCAATTTAAGTGACTAATGGCTTAAGTATGAGTTTTAGATTATGAATTTGATTTTGCTTCAAGTTAGACTTAATGTTTTAGAGTATAAAAAATATTGAATTTCACTTAAGCTAGAACCCATTCCTCCTCAACACTCAACTCCTAATAAAGTCTAAAGAGGTATATTTTATGTATTTTAACCAACTTAATAAAATATTAAATTTTAATTAAATCCTAAGTTTGAATCAAACTTAAATGATATTATAATTACATGAAGCATATCATAATTAGGATTATAGACATAAGTTAAGATACTCCCCATGACACTTATCTAAGTCTTCCTTATCACTCTAATATTTTCTTTTAGATGTCGTTATAATTTAATTTAATTTAATAAAGTAATTTATCACTTTAAAAAAAATAGTTTATATAAGTAATCCATAATTTAATAGATAAAATATTTCACCTATATATGTAGATGTATATGTCAATTCAATATTCTATTTTAAGATAGGGTAGAGATTTAGATTATATATACATATATATATATATATATATATATATATATATATATATATATATATATATATATATGGGAATGTAGCCTATGCTAGTAGCTCTCCTCTCTTCTTATAGCTCGGTGTTGAGAAGTCGACGGTATGATGGACTGGCACTCCAATCCACAGAAGCATACCGTGGCTATTCTGGAACAATCATAAAAACTTTTTTGATTCTAGATCTACTAGTGCAGTTTGGAATAGTGGAACGGTCGAATCAAATTAGGGCTCAAGGCACCCACCCAACTTCTCTTTTGATGGAAATTGGAGTTTTAACTCAGTTCAGTCAGGTCCTTTTCCTCCTGCTAACGCTAACCATTGGATTGAGCCTTGGTATGGAAACCTGCTAAGTGGTAACTTCCAAATTCAGAGAAACCCTGGAACTCAAAATGGGCAATCCTGAGCCAAATCTTTGTTTTTCTCAGCGAAGGAACTACCTAAGCATACTTTTGCAGAAACAAATCCTCTTACATCTATATATAAATGGATTTGTGTATGGACCTCCAGACCAAAGAAGTTCTTGGTATAGGCAGAAGGTTCCGATCCTTTTGTTCAAAATTTCTTCGTTATTAAGTTAATCAAATCGGTATGAAATCGATTATATTTCATAGATATTTCAAAATCGAAAGAATGCAGGAGGATTCAACCTTATCAAGCAAGATAGACAAGAAGAAAAAGAGATACTAATTGTTATTACAAAGACTCTAAACATTTTCTTTCTTCCAAAAAGTGGAGCTCCTTCTTGGAAGATCCTATCCCAAAGATTTAGGCATTCCTGAAATCGTTTGAGTACTGGAACTTGAACTTGATCAACTGGGAATGGTTGGGCATAAACCAGAATGATGAAGAAGAACTTACTCACAAATCTATCCGGCAGCCCTTTCATCCTCAGAATTTAAAAAAGATCTTGAATTAGGAAATTCCAAGGTTGAAGAAGATTACGCAAGATTCGAAAAAAGAAATGAGAAACCTAAAAAAAAGCCTTTGACTTTACTTTCATTCAAATGAATCGAACTTGTACCTTGTAAACCGATAACGGGAGAATGAAATTCCTAAAGGCCACTCAAGAGTAATTTCATTATTCAGTCAATCAATCAATCGGAGTACCTCTTACCAAGAATGGAGGGTCTCGCATCTATAAGGATCAGTCTCGTACTAAAGTTGATCTTAGGGAGGAAGAAGAGAAGTCAATAGGTGTTCTTCTTTTTTCTTAGATTCTCGTATAGCTACTCTAGCTAATAGAAAGGCACCAACATCGACTAGCTTTTTGCAATTAAAAGACAAAACAAAAAAGATTCATACTACATAATGCTTTGCTCAACTGTGCTGTGGCAAAAGAAGGAATCCATAAAAACTTGGGATCCAACACCATTTCTTTGGTTGCTTCCGAATGTGAGAGGCACAGACACCTACTAGGATGAGGCATATAATTGAACCCACATCTCATTGAAAGATAAAGAAGCACCCCAAAGCTCAATTTAGTAGGCACCACTTCTAATCAAGTCGACAGAGATGCTATCAAGAGACTTTAGCCTTTGGGTGGGAACACAAGAAAAAAAATAAATGCATCATCAATGAACCTCCCTCAAAAAAGGAACCCGAAAGAGAGATTTTTCCATTTTTCATTTCGCCTTTAGTCTTTTCTAATCTATGCCAATATGTGCATTAGATCTGAGTTCTACAGGAAGAGACAACTACTTTTTTCGGTAGGGGGGAGTTGGGAGTGAACGATCTAGATCTCTCTTTTTCTATACTTTTTTTCTATATATATATATATATATATATATATATATATATATATATATATATATATAATTTGAATGCACATATTTTTGTATCAACGAAATTAAATATCCCATATATGTATAAATACATAAAAACTCAGCATTTGTAAGTACATGCCATGACTTAATAAAAATGTGAGGTCAAAACCTCCTTCCAGCAAGTATCTCTACAATTTTAGGTGTCTAAACTATATACTTTCTAGCTATGTACATATGTGTATGTACATGCATATAATGAAAATTTTAATGATGATAATTTTAAAACTAATTAAACTTACATTTGCATTTCTCTTTACATTCCTATAGATACGTGTCATTGCTAAACTAAAGATGTGAGCTTAAGCCTCCTTCCACCAATATCCCTACGATCTTAGGTTTCTAGACTTAATATACCTTATGAATGCATTGATTATTCACATGATTATACATTCTAATTATCTTCATTTATTAATTTAGACTTATATAATGTGTGTGTGTGTGTACAAAGAAATTTTAAAATTTAATAGTGATAATAACATTGAGATGGTTAACATGACATAAGCTTGATATTTAAAATTTAAACATGGATGTAAATGAGCATTTAATCTTTCAAGATATTGTCCATTTATAGGGGGCATAGCCGATGCTGATTGTATCGATGAGCTAATAAGCTCCACCTTCGTATACTTTTTCAATGGTATATGGTCCTCCTAATTTGGATCAAATTTTCTACCAACTTGTTGATATGGAATAATATATATGGAACAATGGGCCTTCTTCATACCAGTATTAGTTCACTTACTTTGAAACTTCTTGGATGAACCATACGGTCATGAGCTAGGGTCATTTTTGCTCTATATGTTTCAAGATTTTGTTTGTAGTCACATTTTATCTAAGGATTCAAGCTCTTTATATCATATTTGAATATTTTCTTTCTTTGAAAGTTTGTTTTGAACTATTATATGGAGTGAAGGTAGTTCTAGTTTGAGGGGAAGTATTGCTTCTACTCTAAAGACTAAAGAGTATGGTGTGTTTGTGTAGCAATTTTATAAGTGGTATGATATGCCCACAATGCTTCTATTAATTTATCTTGCCACACTTTTTTATTTTGAAAAGAAATTCTTAAGTAGATTGATTAGCATTTTATTAAATGCCTTTGCCAAATGTTTATCTCTTGGATTGTATATTGAAGAATATCGCCAAACTATCTTATACTTTTCAATTAAAATAATAAAAATTGGTATCCTTGAAGGCTGTGCTATTATTAGATATAATCCTTTGATGTATTATGAATCTATAGATAATATGGTCTCGGAAGAACTTTATTACATTATCTGATTGAACTTCTCTTATTAGGATTGCTTCTGCCCATTTTGAGAAATCATCAGAAGTAACTATAATAAAGCAATATCCTCTAGATGAGGGAGGATCTATTAGACCTATTATATTATTTCCCCAACTTTCAAATGGCCATGATTATTGTTGGATGTAGGGTGTAGGGTGTCCAATGTAGTATGTCTACATGTATTTGACATTGATAACATCTTTAGCATATTCAATGTAGTCTTGAACCATGCAAGGCTAGTAATATCTCATTCGTTTAAAATTGATTTTCATTTAAGGGCTAGAATGGTCTGCTCCATTCAATCCTTCATGAACTTCATCCATTATTATCTTGGATTCGTCTGGTCCCAGACATTGTAGCCACATTTAGTCAAATGCACTCCGATATAATGTGTCATTTATAAGAATGTATCATAATGCTCATTGTGAAATTTGATGAGCCTTTGATTTATCTTTTGGTAGCCCATCACCTTTGAGATAGGTAATGAATGGTTCTTGCCAGTTGTCTTCTTCTATTATGGTAACTTCTTAACTTTCTTTCTCTTTAAAGGCTTGCAGGAGGGTTGGCGCTAGTGCTAGCCTATTTTGGACTATTATTAATTGGATTTTCTTGAGGTCTATCATTTCTTTAGCTAATTTTGCTAATGCGTTAGCTTTGTCATTATCTTGATGGGACACCCTTATGATGGTTACTTCAGGGATTTGTGTAAAAAGCTCAAAGACATGTTTATGATAAAGCACTAATTTTGGCTTATTTATCTTAAAAATTATAATTTTTTGTTGAATTATAAGTTGGGAATCTCCATAAAATGAAACTTCTTAATTTTATATTAATTTCTAGCTCTAGGCCTAAATAATACTTCATATTCAGCCTCTTTATTAGTTCGAGGCTTAGTTAGACAATAAAAATATCACAATATACCCCTTTACGATGTTATGAATATTAGGTCAATTCTAACTTGTACTGTATGTAAGCTGAGAAGTTTAGCTAATTTTATGGATGAAGCTCCATCAAAATAAAGCTTCCATCCCAATGGTTGTTGAGCTTTTTCAATTACAAAATTTTGTTCATCAGGTAACTCATCATTAAGTGCAGAGTCTACTGGTAATAGATAAGTGACTAAGAAATTAGCCAAGGCTTTCCCTATAATGGCCTTTTGGACATGTATTATATCAAATTGCAGCAATAGGATAGTCCATTTAGCCAAGTGACTTGTTAAGGTGGTCCTCATCATCAGAAATTTGATTGGGTCGACTTTGGATATTAATGTTATTAGATAACATATAATGACATAGTTTCACTAGTAAATATTAACGCTAAACATTATTTTTCAATAGGAGAATATTTTATTTCAACTCCTATCATGTGTTGACTTATATAATATATGGTGTTTTCCTTTCCTTCTTTATTGTTTTGTGCTAGTAGAGCTCCTAGTGATTCTTTCAAGGTTATCGTATATAATATCATGAGTTTCCTTGAGATTGGAGTTGCCAAGATTGACATATATAATAAATATTACTCGATGCTATTAAATGCTTCTTGACAAGTGTCATCCCATATAAAAAGTGTGTCCTTTTTCATTCATCAAGCAAAAGGCTGGCATTTACCTAAAGATTAAAAATAAATCTTCTAATGTAAGTCAATCTGCCTTGAAGGAAATGTAATTGTTTCATAGTTTTAGGTGGTGGCATTTCCAAGTTTGCTTTTATTTTAGATGGATCGATTTCAATCCCTTTGTGGGGTACAATAAAACCTAAAATTTCTCAATGGCCACACCAAAAGTGCATTTTAGAGGATTCATTTTTAGATTGAAACTCTAAATCCTAACAAATATAATCCTTAGATTGCTTAATTGCTTGCTTTGTGTTTACTTTTAGTGACCAAATCATTAACATAACACTTTACATACTTATGTATGGGATGATCAAAGATGCGGGTCATCGCCCTTTGGTAAGTGGCACTTGTATTTTTCAAGCTAAATGGCATTACTCTATAACAATATATGTCAATTTGCATGCTGAAGTATGTATTCTTCTCATCTTTTGGAGCCATTTTAATTTGATTATAGCCTAATGATCCATCCATGAAGGAGAACATATCATACTTGGATGTATTATCCACCATGAATTCTACGTTGGGTAATGAGAAATCATCTTTTAAGTATGCTTTATTTAAGTCTCAAAAATTCATACAGATTCAAATTTTCCTATTTTTCTTGCTTACTGGGATAATATTGGCAATCTAGTCAACGTATTTTTTTTCAAATGAACCCTGCTTCAATTAGTTTTTTGGTTTCAGTGATTACTTATTCTTCAATTTCTAATCACATTCCTCCTGATGTTTATGTACAACTACCTTTAACGATAATCCTAGCATTTCACTATAATTCCATGCAAAGTAGTCTTTATATTCATAAAGTAGTGCTTTTAATTCTTCCAATCTTATTGATGTGAAGTTAGCACTAACATAAGTTTATTTAGGCTCTTCTTCAGTAACTAGGTTAATTTTTTAAAGTTCATTGATTAGGGCTTGAGTGCCTTCTTTGAATTCTTTCAGGGATTCTTTGAGGTCAATTATTAATTTGCCTCAGTGCATTTTTGTTCCCCTGTGAGGTACCCTTTGTAGATTCATGGTTTCAGAAGGGATTTCTTCTTTATCAGATATGGTATAGCATAAGCTTGTTGAGGAATTTGATGTAGGAATTATCTTAATCCCCATGTAGTAAAATTTTTCATATTTTATTGAACTCTAAACATTATCCCCTTCTAGAGCCTTTTGAACAATTGAGCTTGTGCATTCGATTGTGATAGTTGGACATTGTTTAGCCTCTTTAGAGCTGATGAGAAATATCAAGAAATGATTATTGAAATATTTTCTTCCTCAAAATAATCTTCTTCAAATAGTTCATGCATGGAATTTGAGGTTCATTCTTCAACTTTATAGAAGAGGATTCCATGATCTTTATAATGCTTTCTTGGAGGGACATATAATGTTTTTAATTATTTTATTTTTTTCACCAAGGATTGTATATGTGTTTTTGTTATTAATGTTATTTTAATATTCTTATCAGAGACCTGAGACTCAGACATTCTTATTAGAGAAATGCATGTTTCTCTAGTTGTTTGGCCATTGGTACTAGCCTCTTCTTCTTTTTGACTAGTTAAGGCCTCCTAAGCACCAATTCTTCTTCATCCTCCTCGGTATCAATACCATGATGGGAAATTACCCTAGGTAGTTTTGATTCATTAATAATTTTACCTTTTTAATCACAACTCTTTAACATTAATTTGATAGGAGGAGTTTCTTTCTTTTGGCGTTAACCTCTTCTACCTTCTTAGGAATAAAGTAATTGGTGTCATCATAGATCTTGATTTCGTGTACCAAGAATGGATTTATGTTCCCATCAATTAGATGCTCTTCATTATTTTGGATATGTTTTATGCATTGGTGAAGAGTGAAGGGTACTTTACCATACTCATGAATCCATGGCCTACTAAGGAGTGCTTTATATGCAACTTTGGTCTTGATTATAAAAAATTTAACTTTTGTATATAATTCCCCGAAGTGTATGGGCAGGTCAATGGATCCTAAGGTTTGATGCCCTTGTTCATGGAGGCCTTGTAAAAATACTATGCTCTTGTCAAGGTATTGAGTATCCAAAACTAGTTCCCTAAGTTTTGGTTGTCTGAAGATTGATTGAAGCACTTGGGTCAATCAACTTTTTACATGTGTAGAGTTAATTTTATCCATAATATAGGGAGGTTGATTATGTTCAATAATTATGAGTAGCAAGTCTTTATCATTAAAGGTGATGGTTGCTAGTTTCTGTAAGGTAAGATTTTCTTTCATTGCATCTTTAGTGAAAAATGCTTCATATTACTTTGGTCTTTGCAAGGCTTTTATCAAAGTCTCTCTTATATCTTGGGAGAGCATGAGAGCATCATATAAACTTAATAGAATAGAAAGCTTGCGTAAATGTGCCAAAATGTAATAGTCTACTCCTATTTTGCTAGACTTTTGGGGTTTAGCTAGTGGTGGAGGTAAGGCATCCTCATTAATTTGAATTACTTTGCCTTTTTTGGCATTTTGTTGTTGAGATGGAGGAATCTTTTTCATGCCTTAATTGCTCCTGTATTACTTCTTCTACCTAGGTTTTCTCATCATAAGAAGTTCCTAAGCTCTATAACTCTTTGGAGTTCCTAGAGTCTTTGTGATTCTCATAACTACTATTTGATTCAGAGCATAGTTTCTTAGAGCCTAGCTTGCTTTCCCCCTTTGATAGGCTTTTCTTTGGGAAATTATAGCTCTTCTTCAGAATCAGTTGAAGTTGTAACCACATTTATCATTTGACATGTTTCTCTTACAACATCTTCTTCTTGCTCTTCTATGTCAAGTTGTAAATGGTGCATATATTCCTCCAAACCTATCTTCGAGGAGGTTGTTCATACTCTTCTAAAGAATCTATAATTTTTTATGTGTCAAATTTTTATTTTGAGCTTTCTTATTTTTTCTTAATTTATGAGGCTTTGGCATAGAAGGCTTATTATTTTTCATATACTCCTTCATTTTGTATAAATATTGCCCTCTATTTAGGTGAAATATTCTAGGATTAATTTTAGGTTCTAGAGCATTACTCCACTGAACGCCCTCTATAGTTAAAAGAATATTGATCATTATTTTAATCTTCTTTGAGATGAAAATTTTAGCCGCCTTCTTCTTCTACTTATAATTGTAAAGTTTTTTCTTTGTCTTTATTTGTGTTTGTTAACCTCACTTTAGAGTGAGGACTCAATCTCCTCTCATTAGATTTAGGAGTCTTCTAGATACTAGATTCTCCTTAATCATAAGACACCTCTAACAGTTATGTGGACACTTGACCTAAGCCTAGAGACATATAAGGGTTAATCATAGGATCAGGGTATGCCTTAAGATTAGGGAAATTTCACCCAGCTTATAGCCTAACCAAATCCATAGTTTCCTTCTTAAGCTAAACAAAACCTCAAATCCAATTAATCCAAATTCAAATACCAAATCCAAATTCAAACTTTAAACCAAGTGATTGAAACCTCTGGCCAAATACAAGATCAAATCAACATTTCCTAAGCCACATGACTCAATCCTATGGACTTAGCCAAAATTCTCTTCAATCCAAATCAAATTCAATTGATTTTCTCATGAATCAATTATTTTTTCAATCATCTTCCCAAATGTAAATGAAACCAACATTCAAATGACCTAAACCAAAATCTACAATCAAACTCAACTTCAAATTAAAACCAAATCAAATCAAATCAAACTTAGCCTATGCCATATGATTTAATCCAATGGGCTTAGCCAAAACTTCCTTCAATCCAAATCAAACTCAATTGATTTTCTCATGAATCAATTATTTCTCCAATCATCATCCCAAATATAAATAAAATCTATAATCAAATCATCAAGCCTGACCTAACCTAACTCGTTGACTTGAACTATTCAAATGAATCAAAATCCATTCAAACCCAAATCATTGTAATCAAAGTTATGAATCAATCATAAATCCACATATAAATCCAACTAAACTCAATTCAAACCAAAATCGATTCAACTAAGCCCAATTGGTCCACTTTATCCAAAGTGACCAATTTGATCTATTTGAACCAAATTCCATTCCTACCTAAATTGGATTGAACCAAGCCTACCAAAACCTCCTATGATGATCATCAATCATCCTTGATTGATCAATTTTCCTCAATTGGGTCAAACCAAGTTAACTTGGTCATTTGACCAAGTCAAACCACTTAACCTACATGAATCAAACTAGCCAAATCTCAACCCAAACTAAATCAATTGAAAATAATGATTCATACCAACCTAAAATAAATCCTTGAATGTGACTTGACCATCAATTGGGTCCAAACCAAACCCAATTATCCCTTTGACCCAAGTTGATCCAATTTGACTTAAAGGCCTAAATTGGGTCAAATTAAGATCTAACCTAAATTGATTGCAATGGCTCAAGTTCATTCAAAATTAATTGTTGAACTTGACCAAAGCCCTAATTGAATCCAATTGACCAACTTAGCCCAAATTGATCTAAAGGGTCAAATTGGACTAAAATAAAACCAAATCCAAATTAATTGAAATAAAGCCTACAATCATCTTCAATTGATCAATCAAACTCAAATCAACCCCTAAACAAAGCCAATTTGGTAAATTTAGTCAACTTGACCCATTTGACCTACATTAGTTAAAATGAGCCAAAATCAAATCCAAGCCAAATTGACTCAAATCAATTGAACCAAAATAATTCAAATTATCACTTGAACATGACTCAACCCTTGGTCCAATTTGACCAATTAGTCAACCTAACCCAACCTAGCCCAATTTGATCTATATGGGTCAAATTGAGCCATACCCACTTGAATAAACCCAAACCCATTGAAATTTGACCAAATCTATCTTAGACTCACCTTGGGCCAGTCCTAAACTAGCCCAACCCAAATTAAACCCAATCCAATGCATTATCCATTAGCTAAACCTCCCACATGGGATCAAACCATTTTTCCCAAGTCAACTTTCCCCCCTCCCCTCCCCATTTTTGGGCCTTTTCGAAAGGAAAGTTGTATTTCATGAAATTTTGACCAATAAATCCCTTCAGATCTTCCTTGTGAAGGTGTGGGATCTATTTCATGGTCATCCGAGCTCAGGTGAGCTCGGATCAAGCTAGGAAAGGTGGATGGTGTCCATCTCTTGTCACTCGGGGGATGATAGATCATGCACCATGTTCCACATGATCAAAATAGATGGTGATTATTCCATTAGATCGATCTCATTTTATCTTATAAGAACTGTGAGGTTAATCTTCGCCGATCTAGATCGGATGGCATGGACAAAACCACGTTGTCACTAGCTACATAATCGCTGACTCAAATGCGTTTAAGTAGCCAATCCCATGGTGCCATGTGAAAAGCGTGTCACATCAATAGTCCGTGTGGCACTGACAAGATTAGGCTTAATTAGGGTTAATTAACTTAATTTAATGGTTGAATTTTTAAAATTCATAACAAATTGTAGAAAAATCTTTAAAATATAAATAAATACTCATTTTAAAGGTAAAATAGAGGAGATTTAATTAAAATTAGTTTTAATAAATTTTGAATAGTGATTAAGGCTTAATTAAAGTTTAAATATAAACTTAATTATCTTAATTAAGCCCTAATTACTTAAGTAATTAATCCCAAACTTTGTGTGTTAGTTTAATTGGATGACCTCTATCTCCCATAATTTTGTTAGCATTTATTGCTTGGTTAATTAGGAGAATTGATCATTTAAGCCCTAATTACTCTCTTAATCCACTTAATGGCTAATTAACACCCTAAATAGTAACAAATTAATTAATTAAACTCACTTATCATTGTTTAACAGTGAATGGACAAGGGGAGTTAGAATCTCTTTCAGCTTCTTTTCCTCAGTCCACTCATTTTGAAAGAAAGTTAATTAATATGAAGATTAATTAAAGGTTAATTAGTTAATTAAATGGCTTAATTAATTAAATTAAAATCATGATCACATCAGATAATTATCAATAGAATTAAAGGTTCCTCTTTATGTGTTTAACAACATAAAGACCCTTCAATGAAATTATGATTAGCCCATAAGTGTGAGAAAATCATAAAAGTACTTAATTAGGTTCTTTGATTTAATTAACCCTTAATTATGAGCCATTTGCATTAGGTCCTTGTAGGAGCATTGCAATTATATTTCCTCACATGTTCATGTCATTTGTGGTTTATAATTAAATGATTAATCAAATCAAAGAAGCCCAGGTAAGGGAGATTAATTGATTTAATTAAGAATCAACTTAATTAATTCATAAAATCCACTTAATTACATTTTCTTAAACCAAATCAAATTACTAATGTGGGAATGGGATTAAAAAAGCTAATGCTAAGTTCTCCTCTTTGAAATTTATCAAAATCCTAAATCATAAATTAATAATGAACTTTGGTTTTCTTTAAATGAGTTTATTTGATATGATTGTCCTTAGGAATTAATTTAGTTGAATGAACCATGTGTTTATATTTATTTATTATTTTTTAATCACTTCAAATGTTGTATACCATATGGTTTCATGCATTCATATTTTCAAATCTAAATGAATCAAATGAATTTTTTTATGTAAGCTTGCATGTGTTGGCTTAACTTCATATATTATCACTAATAAATTCAAATCTACTTTTCAAAAGTTCATAAATTGATAATAATATGTGGAGTGATAGTAGTTATGAATACATATAGGATTTTAATATTTATAGCTTAAACATATTAAATAAAACTCTCTTTCTTATGATTCATATATAGATTTACATAAGTTTGAACAATAATAAGTATATAGTTTGGACATCCCAGGAATATGAGGCTTTAATAGCCCCAAGGAGGTCATTTGATTATCTCACTTTCTTGGTTTAATAATGGCACGTACTCATTTAGTTTCATTCCTATATATTTTGGTATTAGAATTTGGATAGAGCTTTAATTCATATGCCTAAATAATTCAATTAAAGAAAATATAGTTTTTTTCATGATTTTCATCCTTATAGTTGTGTATACATTCATATGTATTTAAGATAGCAAGTGTTTAGTCTGGCCATCTCGAGAATACGAGGCTTTAAGTCACCATAAGGAGGTCATTTGATTACATCACTTCCTTGGTTAACATTGGCACGTACTTGCTTACATCTTTTATACATGTGTATGTGTGCTTAATTAAAAGATGAAGATCCCCTTTTCTACTAAAAATGCATGCAACCATATTCACCTAAGTTATTAGCACATGTTATATATAAATTAGTGCTTTCTTTTCCTTATTCATGTATAGATTTACATAAGGTTTGGAATGTTAATAAGATATATCTCTGAATAGGAGGCTTTAGCAAGCCCCTAGGAGGTCATTTGATTATCTCACTTCTGGTTTAACAATGACACATACTTATGTTATTCCATCCCTATGTATTTTAGTATTAGAATTTGGATAGATCTTTAATTTATATGTTTATATAATTCAACCACAAAAAAAATATAAATTCTGAACATACACATTCATCATCATTTAAGTGTGCTAAAACATATTGCATGTATAGATATGCTAAGTATTAAATCATATGCATGTTACATGTGATGGAAAGGAATGACTTAGTATACTTCATGTGATTGTAATTTAATTAGATTAATCTTAAGAAGCCTTTCATATTGGATAAGGTCATTTAAAGTTAACCTAAAATTTGGATTAATTAAAAATTATTTAATAAGCCATTCATTAAAGAGAACTCAATCAAATTAATATTATTTAGAAAGTGGCTTAAGGTAGGGATGAAAGAGGTAATCTCTTCCTTCTGTTTATAACACTTAGTTTCTAAGTGTAAATCACACGAGATAAAATAAAATACAAATTAAAATTCACAAATCAATTAAACAACTTCAAATGAAACCCACCATCATGTTACTTGAACAATTTCCAAACTTAGAAAAATAAACTTATGCTTAAGACATACCACAAAAAAAACACACACATATTAGAATTATCTTCTATATTCTATGTTAGGATGATGATGATGTATATTTTATTTTATGATGTAATGTTCTAGACTGGATGTTAGGGTGTATGTTTCGTAGACTGGATGTTAAGTCATTCTTAGCCTAATCATGTCTTCTGTAGGAGATTGTGCTTTAGGGGATGCTTGAAAATAAATATGAATGCTCTTTTGTAGGTTGTTTAAGCCCTAAGCATAATCCAAGTTAAGATAGGTGGGCTTGGTTACCCATGTCCAAGGTGCTAAGTCCAAATTATATGTATAACTACTTGGGAGTGTATGTATGTTTAGCTAACCTCTATTTTGCAGGTGTAGTTAGATTTACTTTTTCTTTTTTTAATTTAATTTTGCATTAGGAATTAGGATTAAATTAATAGGGGATTAGGATGAGCATTGATTAGAAGGTTTTGTCTTGGGAGGCCATGTGATGCCTTTGAAGCATAATTAAATCAAAAGTGAGGGAGATATAGGACAAAAGAAATGAAGAATGAAGACCCCCATGGCATGTATTCATTTCTAATTGTAATTATTCTTTCATATACTGGGTTGTATAAGGGTAGAGCTATGCTACCCATATTTTCTCTCTTTCAAGTTGTACGATGGTACCCTATTACACCGACCTCTTATTCTTTTATGATAGTTTAAAAATTAATTGATGATTTGTTTAGATTGCGTATGAGGATTGCATCTTTTTCATAGTTTCTTTATGTTTGATGCTTTAATATGTGGTCTAGATACGGTAGGCTCTTAGGATAAAATAAATTTTCTATCCAACTAATCACTCATAATTAAAGTTTTAAACAACTCATAATCTCACCATAAAGCCTAAGATATAATCAAGATAATTAAAAGATTTAGCAACCTATTAGCTATATGTTGTATGTCCCACATCATGTATGCATCTTCTACCACTCATGCTAAAAATGAGGGCCTCTATCCTTACACAATAGGGACTGCTTGACCCATGAGAGCAACCCCTGATGATGGAGCTTCACCCTTTCTCTTTTGATTTATGCCAATAATCTATCTAATCATGCATTTAAGCATAAAGAAATCCTAAAGCCTTTGTCTAAAATATTGTGAAAATAAAATAAAATTTGAAAAGATTTTGAACTTATAGATTAAGTCATATGCTCATACTACTCATGTTATAGTCTCTTAGGGAGTGGGTTTAGGACTTTAGTCTTTTTTAATTAAATAACTACCCTAACTATCTTTTAATTTATAAGACCAGACTACATGGTTTTAAAATCATATGAGGTGTTAGCTAGCGGCCACTCTAGGCGATTGTAAGTCCAGAAGTTGGACAGTTCATCCTCTCTTATGGAGGTGAACCCTTATGTCCACCTGTCACTTAGATTTAAGTCATGCTTTAGCTTATACTAAAGCTCCCAAGATTTAGGATCTGAGGTAGCTATTCCTTTAGGCTATAAGCATAAATCTTCATCTCTTAGGCATTTTCACAACCTTGTATTGGCGGATCATAAGACCTAGTAATCTAACAAAAATTCAACTCAAATTAATAAAGTCTTTTCACTCTCAAATATATAAAGCCTCACCATATAATAGATTGGAATGCTCACTAGGCTTCCTAGTATCATGAGCATTCCCTACTTATTTCCTTTGGATTCCTAAAAATAAGTCTTCTCCTTGAACTTTCGGTATTTATTTTCGGATATATAAGGGACACCATGCAGATCATAGGGGTACTTATTGAAGTGATGCATGACATTGAGGTATGATTTACTATCTCGAGAGATAGAGGTATCACCCTTCAATGGACCTAATCACCTGATAAGGACTCCTAAAGCATGATGGGTCCTCAAATATACTAGATTTTCCCTTACTTTATAAGGATGAATAAAGCAGGGTATATATTAAACTGGGTTCTTAAGTTCCTTATGGAGGCAAGCCTCCATAGTTAATTACATCCTAGGAATAAAATTCCCTAAGAATACTCTCGATTAAAATAGATAATTATCATCTCTAAAGATTTCAAGGTTAGATTATCAAAGGATTGGTTATGCTCAAAAAATCAATTGGAAAAGTTCAAGGAGAAGACTTATTTTTGGAATCCAAAAGGAGGAAGTAAAAAATGCTCATGATACTAGGAAGCCTAGTGAGCATTCCAATCTATCCTATAATTGGGCTTCATATATTTGAAAGTGAAGAGATTTATTTATTTGAGTTAAATTTTTTTTAGATTGCTAGACTTATAATCCATCAACACAAGATTGTGGAGATGCCTAAGAGGTGAGGATTCATACTTGTAGCCTGAGGAAATAGCTACCTCAGATCCTAAATTTAGGGAGCTTCAGTATGAGCTAAAGCATGACTTAAATCTAAGCGATAGATAAACATAAGGGTTTACCTCCATAAGAGAGAATAAATCATCTGACTTATGGACTTATAACTACTTGGAGTGGCCTCCAGCTAACTCGTCATATGATTTTAAAACCATGTAGTCTGGTCTTATGAATTGCAAGATAGTTAGGGTAGTTATTTAATCGGAAAGAGACTAAAGTCCTAAACCCACTCCCTAAGAGACTAGAGCATGAGTGGTATGAGCATATGACTTAATTTACAAATACAAAATAATTTCAAATTTTATTTCAATTTTTGGCACATCATTTAGACAAAGGCTTTGAAATTTTTATATGCCTAAATGCATGATGAAAGAGATTATTGGCCAAATAAAAAGAGAGAGGGTGAAGCTTCGTCAATAGGGGTTGCTCTCACAGGTAAAGAGGTTACTATGCATGTAAAGACAGAGGCCTTCATTTTGCAAGAGTGATTCAAGATGATATGCATGATGTGAAACATATAACCATACATTAAGGGGTTGTCAAATCTTATAATTATCTTGATTATAGCCTAAGCTTTATGGTGAGGTTATGAGTTATTTAAAATTTAGTTATGAGTGATTAGTTGGGTAGAAAATTATTTTTTATCCTAAGAGCCTAGTGCATCTAGGCCACACATTAAGGCATCAAACATGAAAAAACTATAAAAAGCTTTCCATCCTAATGCACAGTTTAAACATAACATCAATCAATTTTATAAACTATCATAAGAGAATAACAGGCCAGTGCGGTCGGGTGCCGTCGTACAACCCAAAGAGAGATAAGATGGGTAGCCTAGCTTTACCCTTATACAACTTGATATATGAAAGAATAATTATAATTTTATTAAATGCTATGGGGGTCTTCATTTCTTCACTCCTTTTTTGATTTGGATGTGCTTATTTCAAAGGCATCACAGGTCACCCTAGGACGAAGCCTTCTGGCCATTGCTCATCCTAATCCCCTATACTGCTAATCCTAATTCCTATTACAAAATTATAGTAAGAATAGGAAAAATAAATCTAACTACACCTATAAAATAGATGTTAGCTAAACACACATACAATTCCAAGCAATTATATGTATAATTTGGACTTAGCACTCTACACATGAGTAACCAAACCCATATGTCCTAACTTAGATTATACTTAGGGGTTTAAGCAACCGAAAAGAGAGTATTTATATTTATTTTAAGCATCCCTTAAGCATAATTCCTATAGAAAACATGATTAGGCTAATATCTATATCATCCAATAAGCATACACCCTAATATCTAGTCTAAAATAATACATCACAAAATAAAACATACATCACATCATACATCATCCTAACATAGAGCTAGAAGTGGTGACTTAATTCTAATATGTGTGTTAAGGTCTTGTGTGGTATGTCTTAACTAAGCATTACATTATGATTTTATAAGTTTAGAAAAATTCAAGTTAACATGAAGGTTGGTTTCACTTGAAGTTACTTAATGGATTTGTAATTTTGTTTTATTTTGTGTCATATGATTTACACTTAGCAACTAAGTGTTATAAAGAGAAGGAAGAGGATTACCTTCTTTCATCCCTACCTTAAGCCACTTCTAAAGCATATTAATTCAATTTAGTTCTCTTTAGTGATGCCTTATTATATGATTTTTAATTAATCCTAAGTTTAGGTTAATTTTAAATGATCTTATTCAATATGAAAGTTTTCTTAGATTAATTTAATTTAATTACTACTATGTGATATATTGAATCATTCCTTTCCATCACATGTAATATGCATATGATTTAATACTTTGCACATCTATACATGCAACATGTTTTAGTACACTTAAAGATGATGAATGTGTATGTTTGGAATTTATTTTCATTAAATTATATGAATATATTAATCAAAGATCTATCCAAATTCTAATACCAAAATACATAAGGATGTATCACATAAGTACGTCGTTGTTAACCAGGGAAGTGAGATAATCAAATGACCTCCTTAGGGCTAGCTAAAGCCTCATATTTTCTGGATGTCCAGACTATATACTTATTAACATTCCAAACCTATGTAAATTCTATACATGAGTAAGAAAAAGAGAGCACAAATTTATATATATCACATGTGCTAGTGACTTAGGTGAATATGAATGCATGTATATATTTTTTAGTAACAAAAGAGGATCTTCATCTTTTGATTAAGCATACCCATACATGTGTAAATGATATAAGAGAGTATGTGCCGTTGTTAAAACCAGGGAAGTGAGGTAATCAAATGATCTCCTTGGGGCTAACTACTAGATGTCCATTCAAACATTTGCTATCTTAAACACATATGAATGTATACACAACTATAAAGATGATAATCATGCAAAGATAATATTTTCTTTAATTAAATCATTTAGGCATATGAATTAAAGCTCTTTCTAAATTATAATATCAAAATACATAAGAATGAAACCAAATGAGTACGTGTCGTTGTTAAACTAGGGAAGTGAGGTAATCAAATCACCTCATTGGGGTTAACTAAAGCCTCGTATTCTGGATGTCTAGACTATATACCCATTATTGTTCAAACTAATGTAATTCTATATATGAATTATGAGAAAGAGATTTATTTAATATTTTTAAGCTATAAACACATGCAAATCTTATGTGTATTCATAACTATTAACACTCTAAGTATTATAATTGATTCATAAGTTTTAGAAAATAGTTTTGAATTTATTAGTAATAATAGCCACACATATATTTAATTAACCCAACACATGCAAGCTTACAAAGGAAATTCATTTGATTTATTTAAATTTGAAAGTATGAATGCATGAAATAAAATGACATACAACACTTAATATGCTTGGAAAGGAACAATTGAATATAAACACATGATTCATTCAATTAAAATAATTCCTAAGGACAATCACATTAAATAAACCCATTTAAAGAAAACCAAAGTTCCTTTATTAATTTTGATTTTTTTAGATTAAACTTAAAGAGGAGGAGAACTCATCATTTGATGTTATAGAACCCATCCCCATATTGGTGATTTGATTTGGTTTAAGAAAAGGTAATTAGGTTGATTTTATGAGTTAATTAGGTTATGGTATGCATTAAATACATTAATTAACCCTTCCCTATGTTATCTTAATATAATTACCCAACTAATTATAAGCCAACATGATATGCATATGAATTGAAAACTAATATAGTAATGGTCCTAAGGAATAAAAGGGCCTAATGCAATTGGCTCATAATTAATGGTTAATTAAGTTAAGGAACTTAATTAAGTACTCTTATGGTTTTCCCACACATGTGGGTTAATCATAATTTCCTTAAATAGATTTAGGTCATTAAACACCTAAATATCTACACATGAATTAATTAATTAAGATTTAAATGATTATGATTTTAGTTTGATTAATTAAATTATTCACTTAATTAATTACACCTTCAATTAATCTCAAATAATTAATCTCCTATTTAAAAGAAATGGACTTAGGAAGGTGATTGGGAAAGAGGTCCCCATCTCATTTCCCTTGCCCACTCACTGTTCAACAATGATTAACATTCTTAATTAATTCAATTTTTTTGCTAATTAAGGATTAATTAATCACTTAATTAATTAATAGACTAATTAAAGCTAAAGTGAGCAATTTCCTTAATTTCCTAAGCAACAAACCACAAGAAAATTATGGGAGGTAGTGGTCATCCCACTAAATAATCTCAAAAATTTGGAATTAATTACTTGAGTAATTAAGAAGTAAATAAGCTAATAAAGTTTTTAATTAAACCTAATTTATGCCCTAATTACTATTTAAAATCAATTGGGATTAAATTTAAATAATTCTTCTCTAAAATATCTTTAAAATGAGTATTTATATGCACTTTTTTGGATTTTTCTACAATTTATTATGAATTATGGAAGATTCAACAACAAAATTAATTAATTAGCTCTAATTAAGCCTAATCCCATTGGTGCCATGTGGGCCGCTGATGTGGCGCCACGGGATTGGTCACTTGAATGCATCCAACTTAATGCTAATATAGCTCTTTCATCTCCACCATCCGATCTTGGATCAGACGGCGCAGATCGAACCTATAGTTCCTTAAGGGATTAAATCAAGATTTAACTAGAAAATAATCACGATCGTCCATTCTAATCATGTAGATGATGCATGATCGATCATTTCCCGAGCGATGAGAGACGGAGGTCGTCCACCATTCCTTACTCAATTGGCATTCCAAGCTCAGAATGACTCCAAATGGATCCCATACCTTCGCATAAAAGATCCGAAAGGATCCAACGGTCAAGATCACATGACATGCAAGTTTCCTTCAAAAAACTCCAATCCATTTTCACTAAAAGCTCAATTTCATGGAATTACCTCACCAAAGCTCAAGACTGGTGGCACAATCGATTGATGAAGCTTCGTCTAGTGGAGATGAAGCCTTGTTGAGAAGCAATTGGATCAATTCCTTATCGTTCACTCAGAAGGCCACAAACTGATGATTTGGAGGTTGGTGTTGATCGAAGTCGCAAGTACGGTGGTTGGAGGGCTCGAGAGGCAATTTGTTCCTGCTCGACGAGGTGTGGTGATGGTGTGTGAAGTTAATTTCAGTTTGGTGAAGAAACAAGGGAGTTGGATTGAAGGAACTGGTTCCATATTTTAGTTTCAAGCTTTTCGACCATGGAGGAGCTCAGGTTTACTTTGGGGAGGGCTCTAAGATTTTTGAAATGGTCTCAAGTGAGTTTTTGAGAGTGAGAGTGTTTGATTTGGATCGAATTGGAGGGGGTATACCCCTTCTCCCTTGGATCTAATAGTGCGGATTCGTTTGGCTTCTAATGGCACTTCGACCACCGGTGGTGGTTGTGGGTGGCAGGGAATCATCCTAGGTGGCTCATTTTGAGTGGCCAAAGGCAAGGGAGTGGCTGCTAAGGTGGGATGGTGGCTGTCCATGTGTTTCAAATGTGCTAATGGGGAAGGTGAGGTGAGTTCACCTCCCCATGGGTCATGGTCGACCGAACCACCTCTTGGGTCAGGTTGGGCAATGTCCTAGGTGCCTAGGTGGAAAATTGGGAGAGTGTCAAGTGGCCAAAGAATGGAAATGAACACTTACATGGGTGATTTTTCTCATGTGATACCCTTGACCCAAGGATAAAATGATCATTTGGCATTGGATTTGATTTGTACATATTTGAAATGAGTCAAAAGTGGGACAACCCAAATATCAAGTGATTTGGAGTTTGTTTGATTAAGTTTGACTCAATTTAGCTCAAATGGATCAAATTGGGTTAAGTTGGATCAAGTTGACCAATTGGTCAAATTGGATCAAACCAATGGTTGTGTCAAGTTCATATGATCATTTGGGATGTGTTGGTGTCATTGATTTAGTTTAGTTTATCTTATATTTGATTCTATCTCATTTGGGTCAAATAGATCAAGTTGACCAATTTGACCAAATTGGCCAAATTGACTTGGGTTAGGTGTTGGTTTGGGTATCGGTTGACCAATTGAAAATAATTGTAGGCTTTAGTTTGAATTAATTTGTATTTGGTTAAGGCATAGACCAAATTGACCCTTTAGGTCAATTTGGGCTAAATATGTCAATTGGGTTCAATTGGGGCTATGGTCAAGTTCAACAATCAATTTAGAGTGAACTTGAGCCATTAGTTACAAACAATTTAGTTTATATTTTAATTTGACCTAATTTAGTTTTTTAGGTCAATTTGGGTCAAGAGGGCTAATTGGGTTTGGTTTCGCTCAATTGAAGGTCAAGTCATGTTCGAATATTGATTTTGAGTTGGTATGAATCATTGGTTTCAATAGATTTGGCTTAGGTTGTAATTTGACTAGCTTGGGTTCATACGGGTTAAGAGAGTTGACTTTTTCAAAGGACCAAGTTGACTTGGTTTGAACTCAATTTATGACAAATGATCAACCCGGGTGATCAACAATCATGATAGGGGAGGTCTTAGTGGGCTTAGTTCAATCCAAATTGGGTAGGATTGAAACTTGGCTCAAATGGTTCCTTTAGGTCACTTTGGGTCAAGTGAACCTAAGTGGGTTTAGTTGGCTTGATTTTGGGTTGAGTTGATCTTAGTTGAGTTTATATATGGATTTGGGATTGATATATAAATTCAATTGCAATTGATTTGGATTTGGATGAGTTTTGGTTCATTTGGATATTTCAAGTCAAGATGGCTGTTGGGTTTGACTTGGGTTAAGTTTGGTTTAGTTTGATGATTGTAGATTTGGTTTATATTTCGAGAGGTGATTGAAAGATTGATTGATTCATGAGAAAATCAGTCGACTTTTGCTTGATTTGGATGAGATCTTGGCTAAGTCCATGAAATTAGCTCAAAGGGCTTAGGAAGGATTTGATTTAGTTTGATTTTGTTTTGATGATTTAAAGGTATATTTCACTTATATTTGTGATTATGATTGAAGATATGATTGATTTATTAGAAAATAATTGACTTCAATTTGATTTGAAGGAAAATTTGGCTAAGCTAATAAAGGTAGGTCACATGGCTTAGATTTGGATTGGGTTTGATTTGGCTTTGATCAAGGTTATTTGATTATGGATTTGATTTATATTTAGAAAGATAATTAAGAAAATAATTGATCTATAAGAAAATTAATTGAGTTTGGATTAATTTAATGGGGTTTTGACTAAGTCCATGGAATAAAATCATGGGGCTTAGGAGGGGTTGATTTAATTTGATTTAGTTTGGAATTTGTTATAGATTTCAGTCATTTGATTTAGATTTGAATTTGGATTTAGATTTGTCATTTGAATTGAATTTGAGATTTGGTTATGGCCTAATTATGGCCTAAGAAGGTGAACATTGGTTGGGTTTAGGCTATAGGGTAAATGGACCTCCCTAAGTCCTAGGGCATAGCCTAATCACATTGTAAACTCTTCTAAGTCTCTAGGCTTTTGTTAAGTGTTCACCTAATTACTAGAAGTGTCTTATGACTAAGAAAGTCTTAGTGTCTAGAAGACCCACCCCCTAGGTCTAAGAAGAGGAGATTGAATCCTCACTCCAAAAGTGAGGTCAATAAAAGGAGCCCCAATTGGTGTGGTGTAATTGACAAGGCACACCACACATATTGGCATTGACCAAGATGATCAACAATGTCCAAAAGATTGCAAGCGCTAACAAAAATAATCTATACCTAAAGAGAGGTAGATAGAGTCACAATCTTAGTGCAATGTAACTCAACTCATGCCAAGGGCATAAGAGGAGGAAATCCACTGTGGATTGGGTATGTGAATCTTCCATTAGGGAAGCAAGTTCGAGCTATCCACTAGGGATATGGATTTGAGTTTGATTTTTTTTGGCGTGTATCCACTTGGGATTCACAAGGATTTTAATTTGCTTATAAATATGATTGTTTGATTGTTTATTTTATTATGGACTCCACTAGGGAAGGAATGTGATTTGGCTCCACTAGGGAGATTGGGATTTGATTAGATTTAATTTTTGAAGGGGTATATGCTAAAGATAAGAGTTTGACTGAATCTCTTTGATTCATTTGATCATCTTCACTAAGGAGAAATGCATTTAGATTGTTTCAATTTAGACTCCACTAGGGAGTTGGTTTAATTTGTTTAAATTTTGAGATGGACCATATCAGTGTGCGATGGACCCACTAAGAAGGGGATATATCGGCATTGGCCTATCTCTAGTTTACAGATCCAAAGGGGTAGTTTACCAGCTGTGGGGTAGAGTTATCCAACCTATGGGTTGCCTTTCAGTGTGCAATAGTTATGCTAAGAAGAAAATATAGCAGACTTACATCTTTCAAAGTGAGGAACAATGTGACGTTGGATGTCAACAAATCGAACCGACTAGGCTTCAGTGAATGCCACTGGGGACTTATGTCAACTCAAAAATAGTCAGGATTAATTTCATTTTAATTTGATTTACTCTATCGATGTGCGATGGATCCACTGAGAAGGGGCTATGTCGGCCTAGGCCTATCAAATTTATCGATCCAAAGGGGTAGTCTTCCAGCCGAAGGGTAAGACTATCCCACTTAAAGGGTTGCCTTTCGATATGCAATGGCTGTGCTAGGAAGAAAGCAATGCAAACTTACATCTTCTAAAGTGAGGAATAACCATTGGAGTGATATGTTAGATTCACAACAAATTGAACCCTTCTTAGGGGGATTACTGAGTGAATGCTGCTGGTGACTAATGTCAACTCAAAAGTAGTCAGGTGATTCTTATAGAGTCTTGCGACCTAAAAGATAGGATGTCCTTGGGAAGATGTGCCAAGGCGTTCTCTAATCCACAAGTGAATATATATATATATATATATATATATATATATATATATATATATATATATATATATATATATATATATATATATATATATTTTGTGTGGACCTATTTGTGTATGAGGACCACACTAAGAAGCTATATCACTCGACTTATATCGATTCTTGGATCGGGAGAATGCACATGCAGATTCTCCAACCATAGGGTGGTTACTAGAAAAAGGGAATTGTCTCCGGTAGTAACGGGATGTGTCTAGATGTCGGGATCCAAATAGAGTGCCAGGGAGATGCTAGGCGTTATCCGATCTCGAAAGAAAGCTTATAGGTGTATGCGGTGGCCAACCGGGTGAGCTATCGACATAGAGAACTAATCAACCTAAGGTGTCCGTCAGTGTGTGACGATCAATCTAAGAAGAAGGTGTAGCAAGATTACATCTTCATAGACAAAAATGATCATCAGGATAGTCTATCGTCGGCTAGACATGGACTATCCGAACTAGGGTGACTACTAAGTGGAGAGTCCCACTGGGAGGACTAGACCCAGACTTGAAGTAATCAGAAGGAAAGGGGCATAGGGGACTTATCCTAAAACTCAAATATACTCAACCCAGTCGGTGCACGAAGGCTAATTCAAGAAGAAAGTGAAGCATACTTATATCTTCTTAAACAAAGCCAACATGAGGTAACTTACTGATCACGCAGTAATGCCTACCATGCTAACAAGGCGCTCGTCAGTGTGCAGCTATCAAATAAGAAGTAAAGTTTAGCAGACTTACATCATCCAAAGCAAGAAGACCACTAGGTGTGGTGACACACCAAGTAGGTAAAGACAGTCGTCTAGCACACACTGAAAGTGAGTGTCAGGGGCGTTATCTCAAAGTAGCCTGACAAAAGATATGTGTTTATTTTATGTGTTTGTGTTGTACTAACGATGGATAGGATGACGCTTGGGTTCTTTACAGCTATCCTAAACACGTCATGGTGGATTCGTAAATAAGACTGCTTTTAACATGGAAGAGATTGAATTCAAAATAAAATTTTCATTGATGATAAAGATTTTTAAACACGAATTTAAGGATAATATTTCTTTAAGTAGAGCTCGTTGATTAGAAGCATTGGGCGCTCTCACATATGATTAATAAGCTGATGAGATTCTCCTTGGTAGGCCTTCTCTATGGCAAAAGGGCCTTCCCAAATGGATTCAAACTTACCTCCCATCTTTCGATGGGCAATAATCAGTCTCCTTAGAACTAAAACAAGCTCTCCTACTTGAAAATCTTTAGGACGAACAAACTTATTATGAGCTTGAGTCATTGTAGCTTTATACCACTCGAGGTTTTGGCATGCCCGTAGCATCTCTCCTCCAAACCTTCAAGCTCTTCCAACCGTAACTTGGTGTTCTGCTCCATTGTGATCTTGCTACCCATAGCTATCCTTAGTGATAGGAGTTGGACTTCTAATGTAGAATGGCTTCAGACCCATACACCAAGGAGAAAGGAGTGTAAGTTGGAGTTCTATATGTGAGGCCCCAAAGCTTCAACTAACGCCATGCCACTATCATTTATTATCATCAGTATCTTCTTTAGTATTTGGATGAGAGTTTTATTGAAGGCTTCTGCTAACCATTTGCCCTTGGAATAGATGGTAGAATATCTCCAATCATACAATGTCTCGAAAAGCTATTGATTTTAGTGCTCTTGAATGCGCATCATTATCGATATAATTCATGAGGCACCAAAAATCTATACGATATGGTTCTAAAACTAGAGCATATGAGTGACCTCTAAGTGGGATTGCCTCGCCCATTTGGAAAAGTAGTAAGCTAGATAAACCAATGACCTTAGAAGAAGGAGGATCGATCAACAATGTCGCACCCAACACTCAAATGTCATGAGCCAATGTAAGATGTAGAATGTTGGGTTGGTGTAGGACCACACCGTACTGACATTGGTGGCATACTACATCCATGCGCATAATCATCGACAACTAGTAGTATCCTAGTCTCTTGATCTTGGCTTTCATCTTTGGATCAGATTGATGAGCTCCACATAATTCTGAGTGCACCTCAATCATGATTTTACAAGCTTCATGTTTATCTAAACAACGTAACCACATATGATCGAAAGACCACCAGTATAAGACACCATCCACGAGGGTGTAGGAAAGTACCCTTTGCTTCATTTGATGAGCTTGTGACTTCTCTTGAGGTAGTTTTCCTTTATTTAGGTAATCCATGAATGGTTTCCTTCAACGGCTCCTCATCCTTTTGTAATGGCAACCTCTCCTTCAAGAGAGAATCTTTGAGTTCAATATCAATAAGGATAAGACTTGTCTATTTTGGACCTTTAATATGGACTCATCTTCGACATGCCAACTTGGCAAGCTTGGCTAAAAGCATATGCTATGCATTTTCTCCTCGAGAATCTTATGATGGTAACCTCGGGATTTGGGCCAACAACTCCATAGTGTACTTGTAGTAGTGATGGAGCTTGGGCTTTAGAACTTTATAAAACTTAGCAATTTGGTTGATGACTAACTGAGAATCCTTGAAGATGTTGATATTCTGGATGCTTAAAGTAATGGCTAACTCTAGATCTCCAATCAGAGCCTCATATTCAGCTTCGTTGTTGGTGCATGGATTGGATGAATGAGAATCTCATCACATCATGCCGAGTTGGGAGAACTATTCCTACCCCGCCTTCCCGGATAGAAAATTGGTTCTTCTCCCCTTTTAGAGGAAGCTGCACCATCAAAGTACATCTCTGAATGGCGAATGCTAATATCCCCTAAGTTCATAATTTATTCATCGGGGAGGTCATCACTAAGCAGAGAGTCAATAGAAAAAGGGTGTGTTGCTAAGAAACCCACAAGTGCTTGTCCTTTGATCGCATGAAGTCATATGAAAGTGATATCAAACTATGATAGAATCATGGACCAGCCACCATAAAGTCATGTCATGAGATATTGACAGATTGATCCTAGAGATCAAGTTCACCTTATAAGAAAGCATGTAGTGTAGTAGCTTTTGGGATGCAAATATTAAAGCTAGTTGCTTTTCATAGGTGGATAGTGCCAGGGATTAGATGATGACCGAGATAGAGAGAGTTTTCTTCCCTTTATCATTGGTTTGAGCCAACAAAGTGCCAAGGGAGTCATCTAATGCAAAGATATATAGTAGATGGCTTTCCGGATGAGCTAGACTGGATGTCATTAAAATATGCTTGATGTCTTCAAAGCATGCTCGGCACTTATCATCCCATTTGAACTTGGCATCCTTTTGATAAGTGCCGAGAATGGTTGGCATCTTCTAATAGTTGGATATAAAGCATCTTAGATATGCCAACCGCCTTGGAATGACCGAGTTGAGTTAAACTTTGTGGGGTGGCATTTCTAATATCACCTTGATCTTCTCTAGATTGATTTTAATTCCCCGTGTTGGACAATAAATCCAAGAAATTTTTTTGAAGCTACTCCGAATGCACACTTCAGGGGGTTCATTTTGAGGTTAAATTATCTTAATTGTTTGAAAACTACTCTCAAGTCAAAGAGATGGTCTTCCTTTTTTTTTGCTTTTGACTACGAGATCATCGACATAACATTCAACTTGATGATGAATGAGTTCATAAGATTCGAGTCATGGCCCGGTATGTGCACCATCATTTTAAGGTGAAAGGCATGACCTTATAACAATATTTTGATCGGGGTTCTAAAAGCAATGTTTTTTCATCCTCTCCATCTTAATTTGGTTATATGACCCATCCATGAAAGGAGAAAATTGCATGAGATGAGGCAATGTCCACCATTAATTGGTAAGTGGAAATTCATCCGGACATGCCTTATTTAAATCCCTAAAATTGATGCATATGTGAATTTGGCCATTCTTTTCTTAATTAGATGATGCTACCAACCGTAGGTATTTTTTCTTCCCTAATAAACCAACATGATCGCTTCTTAATTCAAAAGTGACTTGTTGTTCAATATTTAATCTCATGTGTCTAGGAGCTTGCTTGACAGGGTTAGCATAGTTCTATTGCTAGTTTATGGACCGCATCGAGATAATCCGGCATCTCTTCATAACTCCATGCAAAAGTCCTTAAACTCAATAGTAGCCACTAAATCATTGGTTTTTTTCATTCAAGAACCGATGTATGTTGGATCTTCTTCTCGTTGATTTCGAGTTCATCGATGCTTGACTTTATCTCTTCCTCAAACTTTGGCGGTGCATCTTTGACTTCAAAATCATCTAGATCATCTGAAGTTTTTAAGCACACCTTCTCATATGAGTTAATATGATTTGAAAAGAACCTATTAGATTCCAAATGATTGGTGATAAAGTAGTAATCATCATCAACCGGACCCACGTATCAATCCCGTCTTGATTGAGAGTTCTGCATTTATTGTCCCATAACCTTCAAAGTAATCCTATGTTTAGACCAAGTATGTGAAATTAATCTCTTCTTTGCTAAATTAAGAACACTAGGCGAGTACCAATCAAAAGGTAATTATATTAAATCTTTATATGAATCATCCTCAAGTTCTACATCGACTTCTTGACTTGAGAGGATGATGCTCCAAGAAAGAACTCTCTAAATCTTCACATTTGTGGATGAAGGGCTTCTTAACTACCAAACCCTCAACTTTTGAGAGAAAAGTGGGGTTAGAGCTTTTCCCAACCGATGCTTCACATATAGACTTGGATACACTTATTTTTGCTTTAGAGCGGTCATCCTCGCTATCTGTCAAGTCTGCTAGAATGGGGCCGAGAAGTGCTACTAACCATATGTCTATCATCCTGAACTAGATTCTAAGTCTATATGGATAGTAGGTAGTCCTGTAGGGACATAACTCCTATTGATGGCCAATAAGGAGGTCTTCCTCCTGACCGCTTGAACCGCCTCTTCCTCACTGGTGGAGGTCATCCTACCCATATGTTCAATGGAGTAACGAACTGGGTGGAATCTAATGTGCTCTACTTTCTCCCCAAGTCTATTTCTCCTTTATTTTCTCTTTCATTTTTTCTTTCTCTTTTTCTTTTTTTCTTTTCTTTTCTTTTCTTCTTTTTTTTTTTCAACTAAGTTCAGTGAAATAGACTTTTGATTTTGAGGGAGATAGTGCTACATCCTCATATATTCGACCTCATGAACTATAAATGGTTTAAGATCTCCTTTGACACAATTCAATCCCACCTCTCATGAACTTCATCGATGTAGAGAGGATGGAACCACATTTTTCTCATGTATCCATGGTCTCCCAAGCAAAGCATTGAAAGATGTATCGAGTATAATGTGAAACTAGCTTCTTCCAATCATCTATCTAATGGCAATACTATAGAGCCTAAAGCCCTCTTGTTCATTGAATCCTCTCAACATCATCCTCTCTTGAAAGAGATGTCAATCCTTATTAGACTCAATATTAACCGATGCATTGGTCAACAAGAACTCGATATATATTCCCAACATCCACCGTAATGTAAAGAGGCGTTGTGCTTGTCCCCTAAGCAAGTCTTCATCACTAATGTAACTCCTAGATGTTTCGAGTGCCAACTTCAGTGGTTACTGGCTAAGCATATCTGGATCAAGTAAAGCCTTGATTAGAGATTCCCTCATCTCTTTGGATAGGGCCTCATATATGCTTAACTTAGCTGGCAACTTTCTAAGATGCTAGGACATTGTAGTCAACCTGGCTTGATCCTCCACAAGCATATCCATGGTGGAGCATCTGTGGAGGGCTATCTTCACCTTTAGAACCAATGATTGCTTACCCTTATCAGGTGCCACCCTGGAGGTAGAACTTTGCCACCGCTGAAGGTTAACTTGTGACTTCTTGGAATGATGAATGGAAGTTCTACCTTCTCATCATACCTTCTCCTATGGGATCATCGAGTCAAATGACTCCAAATCAATCTCATGAGGTGAACCCAATGATTCAAAGGAATGGAAGTCCAACCAATCTAAAAGAAAGGATCAAAATTATTAGAGCTCATTATTATTTAGACTTGAAGAGTTTTCAGAGGAATAAAATCTAGAGCATCATAAGTACAAGATGAATCAACTTTCTTCATTGATTTCTGGGATGGAGGTACATGATAGAAATCAAGTAAAGTAGGGTATAAAGGGGTTTAGTCCTTATCCACGATACAATGCTGAGAAGAGGTGGTAGTGCGAAGGAAAGAGGCCGGACTTGGATGTGGTTGCTCTATGAATATCCCCGCTTGCCTCATTTTGGAGTGAGTTCTCAATACCTCATCATAGATCTAGTTCTTATAGAAATTGAGTTCTGTCTTGAGACTTTCTTGATTGGGAACACTTAACCAAGCTTGAGACTTAAGGGTTAGTTATAGGTTTATGCCTTAGGGACTTAGAGACTTTTCCATCCTATGAAACCCAATATGTTCTCCCTTCTCCAACCAAACCCCAAATTCAAATTAAATCAAATTTCCAATCGAATGGTCAACCTCAAATCCAAGCTCAAAACTCTTCCTAAGCATGATTGAAATCCATGGGTTGCTTTAAAAATCCAATTCTTCAAATTTAATTGATTTTCCAAGATCAATTCAATCCCTCAATCATTTATCAAATTCAAATCAAATTCAACTCAAATATTTGAAACCCAAGATCAAATCAAGCTAATCTCAAGCCATGTATCCACCTATGAGTTTAGCCAAAACTAAAATCCACTAATTGATTTTCTTATAAATCAATTATTCCATCAATTATCTTCAAAAATATAAATTAACTCTACATTTAAATGTTCAAAACTAAGTCAAAATAAATCAAGTCAAGTCAAGACCCTTCCTAAGCTATATGGACCTACCTCCATGAGCTTAGCCAAATATTAACTCAAATCAATCCAAAATCAATTGATTTTCTCATAAATCAATTATACTCAATAAAGTTCACAAATATAAATGAAATCTACACTACCATGATCAAAATTAAATCAAACTAAATCAAATTCTCCTGTTTTAACTACATGAACTTAGCAAATTTGCTTCTTTGTCACTCAAATTTCTGATTTTATAAATCACTATTACTTCAATTATCTTCCCAAATATAAATGAAATATACATTCAAATGACCAAAACTAAATACAAAGCCAAATCAAATCCCAATCTAAACCCTTTAAGCCAATTCCTTAGACTTAGCCAAATCCTATCCAAATCAAGCCAAAAAAAAAAAAAACCAATGGATTTTCTCTTGAACCAATCATTTCTTCAATCACCTATCCAAATATAAATGAAATCTACAATCATCAAGTCAAACCAAAATCAATCCAAGTTAAGCCCAACTTAGCCTTTTTTATTTGAAAATTTAAAATGATCCAAAGCCTATTATAATAAATCTCTGCTTGAATTTATATTTCAATCTAAACACACACACACACACACACACACACACACACACTATATATATATATATATATATATATATTCAACAAACCTTAATATGTTTGATACCAAGCCAATTGACCCATTTAGGTTCACTTGACCCAAAGTCCTAACAAAATCCGTTTGAACCAAGTTCTAATCCAACCCAAATTAAATTGAACCAAGCCCATCAAAATTATATATCACCAGATGATCAATTGCCTTTAGGTCAAATCAAGTCAACCTTGACCAAGTCAACTCCTTATCTCACATGAACCCTAGCCAAAACTCATCTTACACCAAATTAATTGAAACTATTGATCGATCAACCCATGATCAACATCAACATGACTTAACTATCATGAGCCAAACCAAACCTTCAAGCCATTTGACCCAAGTTGACCCAAATTAACCTAAAAGGCCATAGGCAAAATCATTCCATCCCAAATTGATTACTTGACCACCATATGAGCTCGCTTGATCAATTGACCAATTAATCAACTTTGACCTAAAGGGTTAAATCTAAAACTAATTAAATCCAAATCAACTCAAACAAAGCTACAATCATCCAAGACCAATTGAACATGAATCACACCCAAGGCCAATTTGACCATTGGTCAAATTGGTCAACTTCCCATTTGACCTATGAATCCAAATGAGCCAAAATCAAACATAAGCCAAATTGATTGAAACCACTTGAACCTACTAAAATCATCATTTAAACTGACCCAAGCTTTGGTTTGACCCAAAATCAATTAAAACCTAACTAAGATGACCTATAAGGGTCAAATGGCCAAACCCTTCAACTCTCACCACTGGAACAACCTAGCTGCCAAACCCACTGGGATAGCCCAAAAATTGAACAAACCCCGAGTCAAACCCCAGGTCTCTTGATATGCCACCACAAAGGATTCTCCTTAGTAAAGTCCACTCTTCCATAACCCTGCACCATCAAACACCCATGGGGTCAACCTGTTACAGCCTCACTCTGGTGTGGGGCTTGGGACCAAAGGGAGGTGATCACCTCCCTAAAAGCAGAGTATGGATCCAAACCAAGCCACACCGCTGAGCCACCTCCCAAGACTTCCTCCACTCAGTCATGCCACGCAGGTGATGGCAACACCCTCTCTCGGATGACTGAAAAATGAGTGACAATCTCTTCACCATCATAAGGAAATGGGGATACCTCAATTCACATGGTAAACTCCATCGATAATCCTGAGCCCAAGGCATTGAACGAAGATCCCAGCATTCCAAGGCATCCCCTCATTGGATTTCTTATTCCTGAGTGCACTTAAAATAGGGCACATTCCCTTTGATCCGAACTTCTTTGATACTTCACCTAAACTAAATTCCTCTTACACAAACCATCCCTCGCCAAGAACCAAGCTTAAGCTCAAACCAACCGGTGGTGATTTGAAAGACCAAGCCGGATGAGACTTGGCCTTCTAAGTGAACGACATGAAACCAATCAAATTGAAGGCTTCATCTCAACCAAAGAAGCTCCAAGCATGCGAGCCGCCGCCACATATCTGAGGTAATGTCATTAAAATCGCCTAAACATTTTTGGGTTTTGAAGAAAGTTGAATGTCACATGATCTTCATCGTTGGATACCCTTCGATCATTATTGTGAATGTGTGGGATCCATTTGGAGGATGCTGATTTGATTGGCAATGATGGCTTCATCCATCACTGTGGAATAACATTCCCATGATCGAAACAGATGGCCATGATTAGATCCATTAGATCGAGCCATTTTAATCCTTTAGTACCTACAGGATCAATCTGCGCCATCCAATCTGAGATCGGATGGTGGAGATCAAAAGCACGTCTGCCATCAGCCACATCAACGATCACTCGGGCATGCTTTAATAGCCAATCCTACAGTGCCACATGAAAAGTGTGCCACATCAGCTCGCCACATGGAGCCTACGAGATTAGGCTTAATTAGGCTTAAATAATTATAATTGATGGCTGAAACTTGTAAAACTTATAATAAATTGTAGAAAAAAAATCCAAAATTTACAAATAATACTCATATTGAAGGTATTTCAGAGAGAAATTCATTAAAAATATCCTTAATTAATTTTGAATAGTAATTAGAGCTTACTTATGATTTAATTGAAAAATTAATTAGCCTAATTTCTCCCTAATTAATTGATTAATTAACCCCAAACTTCTTGAGATTGTTTAAGGGGATGACCTCTGTCTCCCCTAATTTTCTTGAGATTTATTGGTCAACTAATTAGAGAAATTAGCAAATTAAGCCTTAATTACTTTTTTTAATTTAATTAAGGGTTAATTAATCATGTGAATAGTAAGCTAATTAATTAATTGGACTCATTAATCATTGGCCAATAGTAGATGGACTTATTGAATTAGATTAGGACCTCCTGACTAATATTTTTCCTAAGCCCATTTCATTTGAAGCATAATAATCAATTTTACAATTAAGTAATAGTTTAATTAATTATTTATTTATTTCATTAACCAACTTAAATTACAATCACATCTGATTTTAATTAATTAATTGAAGGGTAGAGCTTTAGGTGTTTGATAACCTAAAAGAAATTAAATAAATTATGGTTAATCCATTTGTGTGGGGAAACCGTAAGAGTACTTAATTAAGTTTCTTAATTAACTATTAATTATGAGCTAATTGCATTAGACCCTTCATTTCCTAGGACCATTACTAATTTACTTTTCAATTCATTTGCATGTCATGTTAGCTCATATTATTTGGATAACTATGTTAAGGTAACACAGGTAAGGGTTAATTAATGGATTTAATACATATCTTAACCTAATTAATCCATAAAATCAACTTAAACACATTTCATTAAACTAAATTAATTCACAAACATAGGAATGGGTTAGGATCAACAAGTTTCTTCTCACATTCCTTAACACAAATCAAACATGAAGCCAAAGATAACATTAAAGAAACTTTGGTTTATTTTAAGTAATTTTTATTTGATATGATTGTCCTTAGGAATTAATTTGATTGAATTAAATTATGTATTTATGCTTATTTATTCCTTTCCAATCTTATTAAATGTTGCTTGTCATTTGAAATCATGCATTCATCTTTTCAAAGTCAATTAAATCAAATGGTTTTACTTTATGTAAGCTTGCATGTGTTGGATTAATTTAAAATATGTATGACTATTATCACTAGTAAATTTAAATTATTTTTGCCAAACCTTATGAATCAATTATATTGATTAGAGTGATAGTAGTTATAAACATATACATAGGTTTGCATTTGCTTATAGCTTAGACATGTGAAGTAAAGCTTTCTTTTCCTTAATTCATACGTAGTTTTACATGTATTTGAATGTTAATAACTATATAGTCCGGACATCCCGGGAACGCAAGGTTTTAGTTAACCTCAAGGAGGTCATTTGATTACCTCACTTCCCTAGTTAATAGTGACACGTAGTTATTTGATTTCATTTACATGTATTCCTACATTAGAATTTGGATAGAGCTTTAGTCCATATGCATAAATATTTTGTGGTGTTTATTTTCAAGATGTGGGACACCACGCAGATCTTAGGGGGTACATATTGAAGTGATCGGGTATGACATTAAGGAATGATGTACTATCTCGAAAGATAGAAATCACCACCTATAATGGACCTAATCACTTAATAAGGATTCCTAAGGCATGATGGGTCTTCGAATATACCAGAGATCTTTCCCTTACTTTACATGGAAAAGTAAAGTAGGGTTTATTTTAAGCCAGGTTTGTTAATTTCCCTATGGAGGTAAGTCTCCATAGTTAATTACATCTTAAGAAATGGGAATTTCTTAAGAATACTCTCAATTAAAGTAAACAATTAAGGTCTCAAAGATTTTAAGGTTAAGACTATCAAAGGATTGTCTATTTTAGAAAATCAAATGGGATAGATCAAAGAGAAGACTTATATTTGGAATCCAAAGGGAGAAAGTAGGAAATGATCATGATACTAGGAAGCCTAGTGAGCATTCCAATCTTCCCTATAGTTGAGCTTTATATTTTTGAAATTGAAGAGAGTTAATTATTTGACTTTACATTTTATTAGATTGCTAGGGCTTATAATTTCACAACATAAGATTGTGGAAATGCCTAAGAGGTAAGGATTTATGCTTGTAGCCCGAAGGAAACAACTACCTAAGATTGCTAAACTAAGGAGCCTTGGTACAAAATAAATACATGACCTAAATCTAAGGCAAAAATGGGTATATGATTTACCTCCACAAGAGAGAATAAATCACCCGGACTTATTACCAGAGTGGCGACACTAACTCCTCTACTTTAAATCCATGTAGCAAGTCTTATGCTTTGCAAGATGGCTAAGATGTTGTTCATTTAGAGGAGACTAAGTCCTTAAACTCACTAAGAGACTAGAGCATGAGGTATGAATCCATGACTTAATTAATGCAAATTTTATCAAATTTATTTGATTCTTTTGGACTTTTTATTTTGACATAGGTTATGGGATTTTGTATGCCTAAATGCATGAGAATTTGATTATGGGCCAAATCAAGAGAAAGGTGTTCTTCCACCAAAGGCTCTCATAGGTTAAGCCTTGATTCTCACAAAGATGGAAGTCCTCTTAAGAGTGAAATGATATGATATGCATGATATTATACATTCATCCATCCATAAGGGGTTACTAAAAATTTTATTATCTTGATTTAATTCTAGGCTTTTATGTGAGGTTATGAGTTATTTTAAAATTTTAGTTATGAGTTGTTAATTGGGGTAGAAAAATTAATTTTATCCTAAGAGCCTCGCATCAGGCCACACATTCAAGCATCATCATCATAAAGAAACTATGAAAAGCATGATGTTGTCCAATCTAAACACAACATCAAACAATAATTTTAGACAACCATAAAAGAATAAAGGAAAGTGTGGTTCCGTCATACACCTCAAAGAGAAAAATATTGGTAGAGCTCTACCTTATACCCGGATTACAAAAAATAATACATGCTATGGGGTCTTCTTCATTTCTTCATTTCTTCATTCTCTTTCTTTTGATTTGATTTGCTCCAAAGGCATCTGAGGGCACAGACTAAACTTTGCTCATCTTAATCCCCATAACACTAATCCTAATTCCTAATGCAAAATTACATCAAAAATAGGAAAAGTAAATCTACACACACTAAATATTAGCTAAACACATACAACCCAAGCATTATGAATAATTTGGACTTAGCACCACACATGGGTAACCAAGCCCACTAACATGGGTTACTACTTAGGGGCTAAACCACTGACAAAGCATTTATATTTTTATTATAGTGACGCACAACCCCTACAGAAAATATGATTAAAGCTAATGGCCTAACATCAGTCTAAAATATTACATCTAAAATAAAACACAACATCATACATACAACACTAACTTAGCACTAGAAGTGGTGACTTAGTATTAATGTGTGCTTAAGGCTTGTAGCAAGACTTTATTAGCTTCTTTAGTTTAAGTTTCAATTTGGAGTTTGAATTTGTTTAAATTTTTTTGATTTTAATTTAAATGATTTAATGATTTTTTATTTCACTTTTATTTGGTTAATGATGTTTAGGTTTTCAAGAATGAAGAGTAGAATGAGTTCCACTTGTAGATGAAACTCACCTATTCTACATCTAATTCTTAATCTAAGTCCAGTATCTTAATTAGCCCATTTGAATTTGTATAATTTATTGATTTGATTCATTTGACTTGATTTAGAATTTAGAATTTGAGTTTGTTTAAGTATTTGATTGATTGATTTTGGATTAGATGTTTTAGTTTAATTGCATCTTGATAATTCAATATCCTTTAATGAAGTTTAAGTTTGTTTAAGTTCATGTGTTTTGGTTGATTAATTTTAGATTAGATGTTTTAATTTAATTAAATCTTGATAATTCAATATCCTTAGTATCTAATGAAATTTAATTTTGTTTAAGTTCATGCATTTTTTGATTGATTAATTTTAGATTAGATGTTTTGATTTAATTAAATCTTGATAATTCAATATCCTTAGTATTTAATGAAATTTAAGTTTGTTTAAGTTCATGTGTTTTTTGGTTGATTAATTTTAGATTAGATGTTTTGATTTAATTAAATCTTGATAATTCAATATCCTTTTAAATTTAACTCTTTTATGGTTTGATTTAATTTATGTTTATTTAATTTATTGTGGTTCATTTATTTGTAGTTTTAATTAGGGATATTTTATTTTGGTTTTAATTGAGTTTGATTCTATAATTAGGATTTTATTTTTAATCACATTCATTTTTCATGTTCATCAAAGTTTGGTTTGTATTTTGATTTCATACATTGGATAGTTGATTAGTTTATCTTATTTAAGTAGGTTGAATGAGATTTGATTTGATTACATATTAAATTGATGAGAGTCTTTCTTAATTTAATTTAATTTGATTTGATTAGCTTTATTAGTCTATGGGTTTGCTTAGGTTCAATGTGATTATGTGATTAGTTTAATTAAGTGTATTTATGTTAATTATAAAGGTTTATTTAATTTTAATTTGACTTCATATTTGTTTAGACTAATAATTAATGACTTAATAATTTAGGTTTAATTTAGGTTTTGATTAGTATTTAATTGTATTTATGTTTGATTAAGCTTGGGTTTAATATGATTAATTTGATTAACTTAATTAGTTTATTTAAGAGGAATAATTAATTATTAAATTAAATAAAGATTTGTTTAATTTTTACTTTGATTTCATATTTATTTGGGTTAATGATGTAAATGAGTTAATGATTTAAGTTTAAATTAGGGTTTGATTAGCATTTGTGCATTTTATGTTTGATTAAGCTTAAGTTTAATATGATTAATTTTAATTAGTTTATTTAATAGGTGTGATTAAATTAAATTAGTAGATTAATTAAGTGTTTGATTTGAATTAATTTTAATCGATTTATAAAGTTAATTTGGTTTATTAAGATGATGGATTAATTTATTGCATTAATTAGATGTTTGATTTATTAAAGTTTGATTAAAATTATATTAGATTAATTAAAGATTTGTTTAATTAGAGATTAATGACTTAATGATTTAGGTTTAATTTAGGTTTTGATTAGTATTTAATTGCATCTTAATTATGTTTGATTAAGTTTAGGTTTAATATGATTAATTTGATTAGCTTAATTAGTTTATTTGAGAGGTGTGATTATTAAATTTAATTAGGGGTTTGATTTAAGCTTAATTTTAGAGTTAGCTTTAATGTAATTAATCTAAATTAATTTGATTAATTAAGATGATGGATTAATTTATTAAATTTGCACTAATTAAATATTTTACTAATTAAGTTTGATTATTCATGATTAGGATTTGATTTGATTTGATTCATTTATTATGATTGTTTGATTTCATTAATATGTTTGATTTAGTTATTAGGTTGAAATATTTAATGATTATTTAATTATCTTATTCCAAATGGATGTGATTTAATCATATGTTAATTAAGTTTATTTTAATTTTATTTGGTTTAATTTGATTAGTATCAAATGATTAAAGTTTCCTAAATTTATTGGGTTTTGAGTTTGATTTAAGATTTAATCATTTAATTGAGTTTTATTAACTTAAATAGGTTTAATAATATTTAATTTAATTTTCTCTAAGAATGATGTTTCTCTAATTTGAAATTTGATTAGCGATTGCTTAAGTGCTATTTCATTTCTCATTTTGATTTAATATTTAAATTGTTTTTAGATTATATTTTAATTAACTCCTGAATAGATTAAGCTCTATTCTTAAGAGTTTGTTTGGGGCTCATTAAGATTTAGAAGATCACATTATTTTCAGAGTCTAGATAATTTATTTAAGTCCAGATTTTTAAATTTTTTTATTTGATTTATTTTACTGAAATGGACAATCTGAATTTCAAAATTTAATTTCTTCCAATCCAAAAGTCCTTTTCACTTGAAATTTTTATGGTAGGTGTGCTTTAACTTAGTTTCAATCTCTCAAAATTTCAACTTAATCTTTCTTATATTTTTGGTTTAATTAATGAAATATTATTTTTACTAAAACTCAAATTAAGCTACTCTTGAAATTTGGGATTTTGGTTTTGTTGGATTCTTTGGAAAGAATCCACTTATTTGAAATTTTTTGGTTAAGTATATTTTTTTTTTATTGAAATTTGATGATTTTATTAATAAAAAAAAAAAAAAAAAAACGGCTGAAAGGTATCGTCAGATCAACCCGTGACCGGCGTCAAATCATCGAACCGGCTGTGGTCATCCGGATCATCGGCGTCAAAGGATCGCGCAATCACTCATGATCAAAGGCGGATCGCGATCCACGTGCCATTCGTCGATCCGTGACGCGGATTAATTGTCGGCGATGAGTGTTTTCTACTTTTTTGTAAAAAAAAATTAGGGTAGCCAAAACTTTTCCAAATTGACCCATTTTCGCACCGATTTGCACCCAAAAAATTATATTTCCTAATTGGGATGATTAAAGTAAAAATACACGAAATCCTAAAGATGGCTACGGTTTAATCAAATTTACCTCACCGGGGATGATTTTTGGCGGCGGTGAAGATCCGAGTGAACTCCTAGGTATGTGAGGAAGCTTTGGAGTGATCTTTAGCCATTGCTTGAACGTTGCTTAATGCATTCGTCGGAAGATATTTTGAGCTCAAAAGTGACTCAAAAGTGGGATGATGGGTTTTTTTTGCTTTGGAGGAGCTTTTGGCTGAATGGTGGTGAGAGGAAGAGATTTAAAGCCTCATCTCCCCCTCTTTTTATAATGGCCAAAAATTTAATCTATTTTGAATTTTTTGGCTCCAAATTGATTGTCATCTTGTTTGGGGTGGTTGGGATGGATGATAGATTGATTGAGGACTTTGAATTTTTTTCTCCAAAGTTATCTCTTGTATATGATCAATTTATTTAATGCAATAATTAAATGAGGTTGGGTGAATCATGGAGGATCCATGAGGATTTAAATGAGTTTTTTAAATTTTATGGGTTTGTCAATTTTTTTTGACTTGGTTTCAAGGATTTGGCCCAATTTGGGTCATATGGGTCATTTTGGGTCAAATTGACTCATTTGACCAAAAAAATTAGCTTGAGTTATGGGTTGATTCATGTTCAATTGATAATTGAAGATGGATGTGGTCTTTGAAATAATTTAGATTTAATTTGGATTTAGGCCAAATTGACCCTTTAGGCCAATTTGGGCTAGGTTGGGTCAAGTTGACCAATTGGACTCGATTGATCAAATTAGATTTAATTATGGTTTGGTTAGGTTCAATAATCAATTTGGAATGAACTTGAGCCATTGATTACAATCAATTTGGGTTAGATCATGATTTGACCCAATTTGGTCCTTTAGGCTAATTTGGGTCAATTTGGATCAAATGGCCAATTGGGCTTAGTTTAGCCCAATTGATTGCAATTGATCATCCTAGGGTGATCAATAATCATGATAAAAGATTTTGTTGAGCTTGGTTCAATCCAATTTGGGTTGGATTGAAAGTTGGCTCAAATGGGTCCTTTAGGTCACTTTGGGTCAAGTGGACCTAAGTAGGTCAATTGGTTTTGGTTTGGTTTCATTAAATTTAAACTTATATATAAATGATTAAAATCAATCAATTTGGAGTCTAAGATTTTAGCTCATTTGAAATTTTTAAGTCAAAAGGCTAGGTTGGTTTGACTTGGGTTTGTTTTGATTTGATTTGATGAGTAGGTTTTATTTATATTTGGAGATAATTTAATGATTGATTCAAGAAAATTCATTGGTTTGACTTAATGGATAGAATTTTAGTCCAAAGAATTGGCTTAAAGGGTTAGATTGAGTTTGGATTTGATTTTTTGATATAGTTTTGGTCATTTGAATTTGGATTTCATTTATATTTGTGAATATAAATGAAATAATTATTTATAAAGAGATCAATTGATTTGATTTAAAGGATTTTTTGGCTTATGAATGTGGTTCATATGGCTTAGAAGGGTTTTGGATTTGATTTTGGGTTTCAATTTTGAGTCAAATTTTGAAATTTGAATTTGAATTTGGTTTGAGAATTATGTTTGATTTGAGAAAGTGTATCTATATTGGGTTTAGGCTGGGATGGGTAGTTTCCTTAAACCCAGGCAAATTAAACCCCAAGTCTACACCTCTCTAAGCTTAAGTGTTCACTAATCACTAGATGTGTCTTATGACTAAGAAAATCTTAGTGTCTAGAAGATTCCTAAGTATAAGAGGATGGGGTTGAGAGCTCAGTCCAAAAGTGAGGTCAGCATATTTCAATCAACTAAAAATACAACATTTGCATGGTTTTCCTTTCTTTATTTATGTAAACATCTATATGTATTTGAGAAAAGCAAATATTTAGTTTGGACATCCCAAAAATATGAGGATTTAAGTTGCCCCAAGGAGGTCATTCGATTATCTCACTTCCCTAGTTAACAATGGCATGTATTAGCTTATGTCTCTTATACATGTGTGTGTGTGTATTTAATTATAGAATTAGAACCCTTTTTCTTTTACCAAAGATATATGCATCCATAATTGGCTAGGTGATTGAATTAGTTGGTCATGAGATTTGGAGCTTTCTTTCTTACATTCATGCATACAAATTTACATATGTTTGAATAAATGGGTATATAGTTAGACATCCCTATGAGGATTTAGTTAGCCCTAGGAGATCATTTGATTACCTCACTAGTTAACAATGACTGCACTATTTAATTTCATCCCTATGTGTTTTTGTATAAGAATTTATATAGAGCTTTAAACCAATATGATTAAATAATTCAATTGCATAAAATGATGTAAACTTCACACACATTCATCGTCTAAGTGTGTTAAAAAATGTTATATGTATAGATACACTTGAGATTAAATCATATGCAGGTTACATGAGATGGAAAAGAATGATTTAACATGTGTCATGTGATAGAAAATCAATTAGATTAATCTTAAGATGCATTTCATATTGAATAGAGTTATTTAAGGTAAATTAAATTTAGGATTAATTAAATCATGTAATAAGCCATTCACTAAAGAAAACTAAATCAAATTAATATGCTTTAGAAAGTGGCATAAGGTGGGGATGAAAGAGGGCAATCCTCTTTCATCTCTTTATAACACTTAGTTGCTAAGTGTAATCATATGAAATAAAAGAAAATACAAATTAAAATTCTCAAATAAATTAAATAACTTCAAGTTAAACCAACCTTTTGGTATTAAATTGAATCTTCCTACACTTAGAAAATATAACATTAATGCTTAGTTGAGACATACCACACAAGCCTTAAGATGCACATTAGAATTAAGTCACCACTTCTAGCTTTATGTTAGGACGGTGTTTGGTATGATGTATGTTTTATTTTGTGATGTATTGTTATAAATTGGATGTTAAGGTGTATCCCTCGTAGACTAGATGTTAGGCCGTTCTTAGCCAAATCATATTTTCTATAGGGGATTGTGCTTAAGGGGGTGCTTAAAATAAATATAAATTCTCTCTTCGTAGATTGCTTAAACCCCTAAGTATGATCCAAGCTAAGATAAGTGCTTGTAAGTCCAAATTATATGTATAACTCCTGGGAGTGTATGTATGTTTAGTTGACCTCTATTTTGCTGGTGTAGTTGGATTTACTTTTTTCTATTGTTAATTTAATTTTGCATTAAGATTTAGGATTAGTGCTATGGGGGATTAGGGTGAGCATTGGCTAGAAGGTTTTATCTTGGGAGGCCTTGTGATGCCTTTGAAGTGGAGTAAATCAAATCAAATGGAGACATGAAGATGAAGACATGAAGAATGAAGACCCCCATTGCACTTATTCATTACAAATTATAATTATTATTTTATAAATTTGGGTTGTATAAGGGTAAAGCTCTACCCATCTTTTCTTTTTGGCTTGTACGGTAGTACCTGATTGCACCGTCCTGTTATTCTTTTGTGGCAGCTATAGAATTGTTTGATGTTATGTTTAGCTTACACTTTAGAAATAACATGCTTTTCATAGTTTCTTATAATTGATGATTTAATGTGTGTCTTGGATGTGAGTAGGCTCTTAGGATAAAAATAAAATTTCTACCCAATTACAACTCATAACCTCACCATAAAGCCTAGGCATTAAACAAGATAATTAAAAGATTTATCAACCCCTTAGCTGAATGGTTGAATATTTTACAACACGCATATCATATTATTTCACTCTTGAAAATAGGAGATTTCCATGCATGATAGGGGAATGCTAGACCTGTGAAGCATCCCTTGTGGTGGAAAACACCCCTTTCTCACTGATTTAGCCAACAACTTTATTTCATCATGCATATAGGCATCAAAATCCTAAATCCTTTGTCTAAATGAAGTATCAAAATAAAATAAATTTGAAAAGAATTTGCATTAGATTAAGTCATTACTCATACCACTCATGCTCTAGTCTCTTTGGGAGTGGGTTTAAGACTTTAGTCTCTTTTCTAAATAAATAATAGCTCAACTATCTTGCAATTTCATACAATCGGACCACATATTTTTAAAATCGTAGATAGTTATAAGCCCAGCAGTCATGTGGTTTATTCTCTCTTGTGGAGGTAAACTTTATGCCCATCTTCACTTAGATTTAGGTCATGCTTTAGCTTATGCTAAAGCTTCCTAGATTTAGAATATGATGTTGCTATTTTCTTTGAGCTACAAGCATAAATCCTCACCTCTTAGGCATTTCCACAACTTTATGTTGGTAGATTAGAAGCCCTAGAAATCTAATAAAATTCAATTCAAACGAATAATTCTTTTCAATTTCAAACATATAAAGCCCAATTATAGGATAGATTGGAATGCTTACTAGGCTTTCTAATATCATGAGCATTCTTACTTATTCCATTTGGATCCCAAAAATAAGTCTTCTCCTTGAACTTTCCCAATTGATTTTTCAAATACAACCAATCCTTTGATAGTCTAACCTTAAAATCTTTGGAGATCCTAATTGTCTACTTTAATCGAGAGTATTTTTAAGGAATTTACCTTCCTTAAGATATAATTAACTATAGAGGCTTTGCCTCTATAGCAAACTTTAGAACCCAATTTAATATAAACCCTACTTTATTCATCCATATAAACAAGAGAAAAATCTTTGGTATATTCAAAGACCTATCATGCCTTTGGAGTCCTTATTAGGTGATTAGGTCCATTGAATAGTGATGCCTTTATCTTTCGAGATAGTACATCATATCTCAATGTTGTACTAGATCACTTCAATAAGTACCCCCTATGATCTGCGTGGTGTCCCCATACATCAAAAAAATAAACACCACAGATTTTTCTGGCGATTCTGATGGGGATAGTTCCTCTCTCCATCTTTAGTAGATAATTATTAACTCCAAGCATCGAAAGTAGACTTATATTTTATATAAGCCCGAGACTATCTTTCTTTCCATTGGCACTTAGCTTATTTCATCCTTAAGCGAAGCTAGCCAACATCCTTTAAGTTTTAAGATCTCACTCCATGTAGGTCTTGAAACCCATATTGGGTCCCCCAATAGGTAGAAATAAAATTAACTAATGAAAGGAGATGACAAAATTTAGAACCTCTTTACCACTATCTTGGTGAGGCAAGGTTCATCCTATACTTAAGAAAATAAACCCTTTGCAAAATATTACTTTTTAAAAGCACTTTTCAAAATTCACATGACAAAAGATTTGCACAAAATTCATAAGAAGTTTTCAAAAGGTATAAATATAACCAAACCTTTTCTAACAACATTGAAAATTGTTATATGCATGTTCCTTTCAAAAACTAAAATCAAAATTTTTTTTAAATCCTTTCAATATCACACACAGATATTCCATTTTTGAAAACAATTCCATTTAACATGCCCAAATTTGTTAAGTTGAATTCCCCTTTTCAAAATCACCAAAAATCAAAATATATTTGAACTCCATTTGACATACTAAAATTTGTTAAATGAGAGTTCCCTTTTTGGAAAATCAAAACGAATTAAACTCTATTTAACATACTTACATTTGTTAAGTAGAGTTTCTCTTTTCCAAAATCTTGAAAATTAAAGCACATTTGAACTCCATTTGACATGCCCAAATTTACCAAATAGAATTCCATCATCACACAACACATGAAGAAAATTAAGCTCTATTTAACATACCCACATTTGTTAAATAAGAGTTTCCTTTTCAAATCAAATTAAAACAAAATATCAAATACATTTGAACCCTACTTAATATACCTAAATTTGTTAAGTAATGGTTTCATTCTTCAAAGCAAAATAAAATATCAAACACATTTGGGCTTTACTTAGCATACCTAAATTTGTTAAGTAAGGATCCCATTTTCAAATCAAAATCAAATTAAACATGTCAAACAAACAACAACAACCCTCACAAACAAAATGTTTTAAAATTTATTTTCAAACATACATTTGAATCTCATTTAGCATACCTAAATTTGCTAAATAAAGATTCCATAATCAAAATTTCAAACAATGGATAAAACAAAATAAATTCATCTCTAAAGTCTCTCCAAATGAATGAACCCCACTCAACATACCTAAATTTGTTGAATGAGGGTACCAAATCAAAATCAAATCCTATGGCAAAGTCTCTCCTCACATTCTAAAGTCTCTCCAATGAACCTCACCAAGCATACTTAAATTTGTTGAGAAATTCCAAATCAATATCATAAGTTAATATTTGAAGACAAATATCAAAGTAAGGGTCTAACCTAGTTATGTTTCAACAAATGCAAATGTATTAGCACAGTCAGTTCATTCTCCATCTTTAGTTCAGTTACTATGTCTTTCAACAAGTTCATATTCTATTTTCCATCGGGTGTGGATTTGTCCTTGGATCAGCCATACACACCACGACCACCACTCACCTGATTTAGTTTGGCCATGGCTTTGAGGCCAGTGGTTACTTATGAGGGACCAACCCTCATGACTGTTAGCAAGAGAGGAGGTGGCAAGACAAAGCACTCCTTTGTTTTGACTTGCAGTCTAAGTATTAGTTTTCTCTCAGAAGGGGGCCGAGGTTCCCACATCGCCTTAGTTCCAGCCCAATTACCAATAGTGTTCTAGTGGTTCCTGGCTAGTTTGGTCTGTTGTTATCCCTATCACCCGGTGAGCTAGCACCTCCTCACTAGTTTTGCTACTCAAGAAGGCTATCTTGGCTTCTAAGATAGTTTCCATTTGAGGTAGGTTTAGCTCTCGCTCTCTCACCGACTGTCAAATAAGAATAAGAAGATCAAGCAACACCATGAGCAATAGTCCAGAGAGATTTATGATACCTCCCACATCACTGAGGAGGGTTATCCTCATGAGACTCCACTCTTGAATGGTAGCAGGTTTGACCCCCTCTTAGCCTCAGATGGAGAAGAGGACTATAGGAGGATTGTTGCATCACCTCCACCACCAGCTCAGTTTTAAGTGCCAGCTAAGGATAGGATGAAGCCCTATACCGATCTCAGGATAGTTCTTTGCCAGGTTGGCAGAGCCTATGGACGCTCAGAGTCGATGCATTATTTGATTTGAGTTTCATGATTCTCAGGAGTGTTAGTGATCAGATACATAGGAAGAGAGCCACCGGCTCGAGTCAAGGGAAAGAGGAGAGGAGGTACATCAAGGCCGGTCTCTACCCTTATTGATTTTCTCAGACGGAGGGCTACCGTGAGTCAATCACACCGATAGCATAGATGTTGACATCACCAGCAGAGGAGGGTTCTCAGGAGGCGGGTGTCACCACGCCTACATCTATTCCTCATCCAAAGTCACACCGCTCCATTCTCTATCCACCATCACCCGTCCAAGTCCTTCCTTTTGCAATCCTTACCAAAGTCCAGAAGTTTGTATCCGAGGAGAGGACATCCCCATTGGTGATCCTACTATGGCCAAAAGATCCCACTCCATCTATTCCTCCAACTGAGGTGAGGTCGAGCTCTCCCATTAGACCTTCCACTTCATCCATGGTAAAGAGGGAGTGGCGACCCAAAAGTGTCATGATCATGCCACCACTGCAGCCACCAACAGTAGTAGAGGAAGGAGGGGATAATAGTACAGTCCCCATGGCAGTTGATCCTATGTGGTGTTTATTTTTGGATGTATGGGGGGACACCACACAGATCATAGGGGATACTTATTGAAGTGATCAAGTATGAAATTGAGGTATGATGTACTATCTTGAAAGATAGAGGCATCATCCTTCAATGGACTTAATCACCTAATAAAAACTCTTAAGGCATGATGGCTCTTTGAACATACTAGAGATTTTTCCCTTACTTTATATGGATGAATAAAGTATGGTTTATATTAAATTGAGTTTTAAAGTTCCCAATGGAGGCAAGCCTCATAGTTAATTACATCATAAAAAGGTGAATTCCTTAGGAATACTATCGATTAAAGTAGATAATTAGGGTCTCTAAAGATTTCAAGGTTAGACTATCAAAGGATTAGTTATATTTAGAAAATTAATTGGAAAAGTTCAAGGAGAAGACTTATTTTTGGAAGCCAATGAAGACGAGTAGGGAAAGCTCATGATACTAGGAAGCCTAGTGAGCATTTTAATCTATCCTATGATTGGGCTTTATATATTTGAAGTTGAAGAGGATTATATTATTTGAGTCAAAATTTCATTAGATCACTAGGGCTTATAATCCACCAACATAAGGTTATGGAAATACCTAAGTGGTGAGAATTTATACTTGTTGAAGGAAACAACTATCTTAGATCGTAAATCTTGGGAGCTTTTAGCACAAGCTAAAGCACAACCTAAATTTAAGCAAAGATGGGTATAAGGTTTACCTCCACAAGAGAGGACAAAATAACCCGATTGCTAGACTTATAACCACATGGAGTGGCAGCCAGCTAACTCCTCCTATGCTTTAAATCTATGTGGTCCAGTCATATGACATTACAAGATAGTTGGGTTATTATTTATTTAGAATCAGACTAAATTCCTTAAACCCACTCCCTAAGAGACTAGAGCATGAGTGATATGAGTAATGACTTAATTTAATACAAAATATTTTTAAATTTTATTTAAATTTTGACAATTCATTTTGACAAAGGCTATAGAATTTCTTATGCCAAAATACATGATGAAAATAGCTTATAGGCCAAATCAGCAAGAAGGGGTGTTTTCCACCACAAGGGATGCCCTCATAGGTCAAGCATTCCCCTATCATGCAAGGATGAACATACCCTTTTTTTCAAGAATTAAATAATATGATATGCATGTTGTGAAATATTCAACCATTCAGCTAAGGGGTTGATAAATTATTTAATTATCTTGTTTAATGCCAAGGCTTTATGGTGAGGTTATGAATTATTTAAAACTTTAGTTATGAGTTGTAGTTGGGTAGAAAATTTATTTTTATTCTAAGAGCCTAATCATATCCAGGCCACACATTAAAGCATCAATCATTTAAGAAACTATAAAAAAGATGTAGTTTCTAATACACAATCCAAACAAATCATCAATTAAAATCTATAACTATTGTGAAAGAAAATAGGTCGGTGTAGTCGGGTACTGTCGTACAACCCGAAAAGAAAGATGGGTAGCCAAGTTCTACCCTTATATAACCTAGAATATGAAAGAATAATTATAATTTATAAATGAATAAGTGCTATGGGGGTCTTCATTCTTCATGTCCTCATTTCTTTCCTCCTTGCTTCTTTGATTCGGTAGGTTTCAAGGCATCACATAGCACCCCAAGACAAAGCCTTCTATCCAATGCTCATTCTAAACCCCCATAGCATTAATCCTAATTTCTAATGCAAAATTACATTGAATATGAAATGTAAATCTAATTGCACATGCAAAATAAAGGTTAGCTAAACATACATACAATCTCAAGCAATTAAATGTATGATTTGGACTTAACACCCCACACATGGGTAACCAAGCCCACTTGTCTTAACTTGGATTATGCTTAGGAGTTTAGCAACCTGCAAAAGAGCATTCATATTATTTTTAAGCAACCTCTTTAGCATAATCCCTTACAAAAAATATGATTAGGCTAATATCATCTTTCTAATATAGATTGGATTGATTGGAATGCCTAATCATATAATGGAATGCTCAACCATAGGATAGATTGAAATGCTCACTAGGCTTCCTAGTATCATGAGCAATCTCTACTCATTTTCTTTAGTTTCGATAATAAGTCTCTCCTTTTGATCTTTCCCAATTGACTTTCTAAATATAACCAATTTATTAATAGTCTCACCTTTAAAATCTTTGGAGACAACAATTCCCTACTTTAATCGAGAGTATAAGGAATTCACCTTTCTTAAGATATAATTAATTATGGGGGCTTGCCCCCATAGGGAACTTTATAACGATTTAAAATAAACCTTAATTTGTTCATCCATGTAAAGTTGGGAAAATCTCTAGTATATTCGAAGACCCATCATGCCTTAGGAGTCTTTATTAGGTGATTAGGTTCATTATAGGGTGATGATTTCTATCTTTTGAGATAGTGCATCATTCCTTAATATCATACTCGATCACTTCAATAAGTACCCCTAAGATCTACGTGGTGTCCCACATCTCAAAAATAAACACCACAGTATCCCATAGGATATTCTACTTGATTGTACTTGGCTGGATATGGTTGTCTTTTCTTACCATTTTCTCAGCAATTTTTAAGGCTATCACTACTTTAACCTTTTATCTAGTGATATCTTCCACTTGGGATTTGGTCATAACATCACCTTCTTGATGAGGTTTAGTATAGTTTCCCATGGAAGTTCTTGTCTCTGTCATCGCTGCTGGTAAATTGGTGGAGCATTTTGTACACCCTCATTCACTACTAGATTACTTATCTCTGGTGTATTTCTTGGAGGTATTCACTGTGTTGTTGTTGCTATAAGGTTAAGCTAACTAAATAAGTCTTTCATCTGCTCGCTCATTTCATTAAGGTGGTTTTTGAGTTGACTATTTTTTGGTCTCTCCTTTAGTGTTGGGAGCCCTTCTGTTGTTGTAGCCTTGCTACAATATTCATGAGTTATTTAGTCACTTTCACTTCTACTTGAGCCTCACCTTTAGGCTTTTCGTGACTTAAGTTTCCTTCTTGATTCTCCTCACTTTTCTATTCGTACACTACACCTTTGTTTCATAGGCAATTGCCAACCATACGAACGATCTCGAGCTCCATGTAATCAACATCTTCATTATTTTGGAGATCTAAACTTTGTGGTTCTTCATTGGTTGGAAGATCTTCATCTTCCCAAAAAAGTTGATCATCCTTGTCATCCATTGGCCAGTTCTTTTAAGACTGATGCTTTCAGCTGATGATAAGAGAGTCAACTTCTTCATTATCAAGAGGAGCTGATTCATGATGACCTTTCCCTCTTTGACATCTTTCAATTCTTTTGCCCTCCATATTAGTTGGGACCTCCCAGTGATGGATCTCTAAGAATGAGTCCCAAAAGTCATAGCCTGGTGCTCACTGCTTAGGTTAGAACGGTCTGGGTGATATGATTTTCTTTGATGTTTTTGTCGGGACCTTCTGACAACTGGCCATTTATTTGTTTCAGATTGGATGGCTTGTTATCGGTGCTCACCGATCATTTAATTTTTTGGTCTTGATTTCTGCTCAAGACAGGTAAAATGATACTTCTTAATATTCTCACTCCTTTTGAAGTAGGAATTTGTTGGTTTGGTGACTTGGCTCACCAACTTCTTGATCCTTCTTTGAAGGCCTCTGTTCTTGATTATCTTCAATCTTGTAAATTTGGGAAGAAATAGTTTTCCTTTGCTATGATTGATTTTGAGACATGGGCCTTATATGTTTATCCCAAAAGATTTCTTTATAACTACCTCAGAATTATTTCTTTTGACCCATTTCAATAGGTCAAAGATGTTACCTATATGTATGTTGGCCTCTACTTGAGGGTCGATTGCTGCATAGTATGAATAGGTAGTACGATGGCTCTATGAGAGGCATTGTATTTTCTTCAAGCTCTTATGACATCTTAGAAAAAATGCTTTGTGGTCATTTTACCACTCAGAGCTAGGATAGTTGTTTGTGTTGGGCTTTATTCCTCAGAGCGATGCTAAATGGGTTGACTATATTAGATTTTAATTTGGGCTTGACGGTCATTTTATCCTTAGCATGCGAGGTTATCTTTGAAAGCCTATCAAAGACATATATTATCTTTGAGGTTGTGTCAGGCCTATGCTCATTCTAGGTTGATTTGTTTCCTTTACTATACATCTTATGTATGAATTCATTAGTGGTATAGCTAGAAAAAACTGGACAACCTCAGAGATTATTCTGAACTAGATAGTGGCTTTAACAAAACTAGTGTTAATTATAGCTTGTGGAATCTAACAGTGGATCCCTCTTCTAATTTGACAGTAGATCCCTCCCCTAATCTGACAATCATCCTGAGTGTAAATCTAAAGTCAGGTTCTACTAAAATTAATGAATTTAATAAATACAACCCAAGATATTCTTAAGGCACCATTTTTTTAATTTTTCAACTAGAGATGGAGAGAGAAGAAATCCCTAGTGGAGTCACCAGAAATTTGATTGCTCCATCTTTCTTGAGATGGGTAAGAATATATTTTTTCAGAGGCAGATTGATATATATTCAACCAGATTTTCCATAACATTACATTAGGGTTTATTTAGATCTTGATTCTACTTCCTATGGATGCAAGCCTCCATAGTTAATTACCCTCTTATCACAGCAAGCGAGCACTCTCGATTAAGATTGAAAATAAACATATCTATCTGATATGCATTTAGTGTCTTAGAGGCATAGTGTGGTTCAGATGACTAAAAGAAATAAGAATGTAATCATGATCAAGATCTCATGGTTGTCATCCTGTGACTATGTTATTCTAGCCTACCAACATTTAAAGGACATAGTCATAATGTTTAGATAATCTGATTAGCAACCATGGGTTACCTTATTTCAGGTATCTCGAGTAGACTTAGTATTTTGGTGTGAGTGGTGTAATAGTGTTCACATAGTGAACATATTATAAGGTGTTTGCATGTGAATGGGCAGATGTTCACATAGTGAATGAATAGAAAGTTGGGGCTTACATCCTTTTTGGAATGCCAAAAATTAGGGTTGTCCATATAGTGGATGGATGTGAATTTGTTTGTGTGGTGAAATTATGCGGTGTTCGTGCAGAGAACGGACGATGTTCACATGGTGATCAACTAGGAAGTTGGGCTTACATCTCTTTGGAATGCCAAATATTAGGGTTGTCCACATGGTGGACAAATATAACTTTGTTTACGTGGCAAATGAATTATGTAGTGTTCACATAGCAAACAAAGAGATGTTCATATGGTGAACGAAGAAGAGGCTGGGCTTATATCATTTTAGAATGCCAAACATTAGGGTTGAAGGCCCCACCCCTCTTTTTATTATATTTTTATTATATTTCATTTAATGGGCATCACCTTGGCATTGTGATATGGCACCTAGCACCGCTACTTAGGTGGCAGCCTATATGTGAGGTTTAGCGCCTCGGTGATGCATGGGTTGCACCTCGATGCTGACAATATTAGTCCATTTGACCATTTGACCATTTTATCAATGCCACAATGTCACCTTGTAGCATAGTAGCTCTGGTCAAGAATCTTTGACAATTTTGCAACAATTAAGGGAGAAATGGCATAATCATTTTAATGGGCACACGGTGCTAGGTCAGAGCGCCATGATGTTGCAACACTTTTTGCATGTGTTAGTTACGAAGTTTATTATAATTAAATTTATCTTTTGACTACACAATAATCGACGGGAAGGTGGACTAGCCTTGACACTACATGTGGGCACCGCAATACTATGACTGTGTTTTTCAACCTGAGAGGCATGCCAAAACAAGGCACCAAGGCATTAGACTTGATTTATATAGGACCCAGAGCTGTTAAGGATTTTCATTCAACTGTCTATCTTACAAATTTTCTTTCTTTTTCTCTTAGCTCTATTCTTCCCTCTATTTAACATATTCATCATGTCTCTTAAAAGGGTGGTGAGTAGGAAGAGGGCATCTAGCGATGCCAATAGATTCATTTGTGTTGATATCGAGTAGTTGTATCAACATGCTCTCGTCCATAAACACCTATTCTCGGAGAGGAGTTTCCGGGAGTTCGACAATATTGTTGAAGGGGTGATCATGAGATGAGGCTGGGCCAAATTGGCCTATGATAATAGCTCATGTGTTGTCCTAGTGGTGCGTGAAATCTTTGTGAATGCATGTGAAAGCCAAAATAATAAAGCATATTTATGGGAAAAATTGATAAATTTTGACAATAGTGCTATTAATGCATATTATAATCTTCAAGATATTTATTATGATCAATATCTTACTTATTATAATGATCATCCTAATTTTGACAAGATCCTCCATTTTCTATCTAGCAAAAATGCAAATGTGCAATGAAAATGGCTGGAGAAAATAATTATTAACTTTCCTGCCATTGGTCTCACCGTTGAATCTAAAGTTTGACATTATTTCATTTCCTCCAAGCTTATGCCCACTGGTAATATTAGGGAGGTTATCAAAGATATGGAAATTTTGAATTTTTCTATTCAAAAGGGATTTAAGATTAATATCGAGAAAGTTATCTATAATTTTATTTGTAATATATTGAAGGGGAGTACTACTGTTGGATAAAACTCTTCTTTGATTTATGGTTTATGTGTCACAGTGGGAGCGGTAGTGGGGCCATATGACGAAATGCTCATTCAGAAGGCTCCTCTAATGAAGAGGATAATTGAGGGATTTTGGTCGAGGTTTGAAGTTGGGGAAGGCTCACATGCCCCATAACCTCAACCCCAATCTTCCAGGTCCTTAGCCGAGCAAGTCCAAGAAATTGGCAATCAGGTCACAGACTTTAGAAAAAGGGTGGACTGGAGTAGTCGTAGATAGGAGATTTTGGAGTGTAAGTTTGACCATCATATAAGTCAATAGTATATGCAATTCTATTACATGGCCCAATTCAACACTACAGTAGTCAACATGTTCTGAAATTGCAATATTGTAGATCTAAGCGAGATCTCCATTCCTATTGCACCTCAGTATCAGTCTTGTGTGATTACCCTACCGATATCAAGCACAGAGGAGGAAGAGGAGAGTAACAAATATGATTATTAGTTTCCCCTATTTTGTGCATTTTCCTTTTTTATAATTTGTAATTTTCTTTGAAGAAATAAAGTTCCCTTGCTTATTATTTTTATATTATATGCTTGTATGTGATAAGCATTGTTGGTTTATCGCTCCAATATTTAATAATAAAATTTTTTTAACATATTCATAAAAAATGAAATCTAAGTGATAGCGCCTCGACACTGTGAACCAGTGCCTCGATGCTATGAGTAGAATGAAGAATTAGATAGTTTGGCTCAACAACACTAACTCTATGGCACCGCGACACTAAGTTGATATTTTTCCCCTTACCAGAAAAATTTTCTAAGTCCTTTTACTTATGCTAGGGAAATATAGCGTTGAGGCACTTGTCCTTTGGGGTTACTGGTGCTAGGGGATTTTATGAAAAATATTTTAATTCATATTTCCCACACCAAGTGAGAATGGCGCTATAGTGAAAATGTCATAGTGTTGTAGTTTGAGGTGATTTCGGTAGGGCATTGTGATGCTAATGCTTGGGCGGCATGGCGTTGTTCGATATTATAGGCATACCTAAGGGGGTAGCATTGTGGCACTGTAATTCAGCATTGCGGTGTTGTAAGTTAAAAAAATGTGTAGAAATTTTGACAACATCTCGCCTTAGCAATGCTAGATTTGAAAAATCATAGTGTGAAGCACTCTTTTCCCTTGTTCCAAATTTAAGATCGACGAAAGGGATGGGTTTTCATCTCGCACTAGAATAAAGTTTAACGACGAATGTCTTCTTTTCCTCATTGGATCCAAGATCAACATTGGGTTTATGATTTAACATGCCTTTTAAAGGTAAAATGGCATAAATCTTTTACTTGATGTGAATATAGTGTCTTGGAACAAAAGAGGATCGTCAGGAGTGTGTTAGAGTGTAGGAGTGTTCAGAGAGAGAAAAAGGAAAAAAAGAATAGTGGACTAATTATTTATAACAGTGTTCTCTGTAACTATTCCCTTTCCATAACGGTGCAGTACCACAACATTGTGTTGTAATTTTGACAGCTGGCTCTTAGTAGTTATCCTTTTATAAGGCTAAGGAAACACTGGGTGCCCTGAACACGCTGCGGTGCTATTGCCAAAAGAACATAATTATTATATACTATTTTTTTTATATTTTAGGTGAATAGCATGCAAGATGGCTAGGGTTACAATTAAGAAAGAAGTTAAGAACTTAAACTTACTCCTTGTCTCTAAGATAATGTTTGTTATGTTATGCATTTAGCTAATGCAATAATTTTTGTATTTTTATGTATTTTGACTCATAATTTTGTTTAAAGGCTGTGGGTATGCAATTCATGCCTAAGGTGAGATACAATTAGAAGCAGTTGTGGGCTAAATTAAAGGAGAAGGCATACTTCCCCCAAGAAGGCTGGTCATCCTCGTAGGTAAGATATCTTCTTATGCGCAATGGGTGAAGTGCCCAATTCAAGAGAAATGAATAATATTCTATCATATTTTGCAAATGCAATTTCTTTTTAGTAACTTTTATGTTGTATCGAGGGCTTTTAATTAATGTGAGCTTTTGGGTTTCCTTTTATGTTTGAGTTATTTAAATTTTAATGGGGTATAAAATTTTAATTTTCCTAATAGACTAATGAATCCAAGCTTCATCACAAAACATAACAATCATAGAAAGAAACTTATGAAAAGCATGAAGTTCTATTATGCACCTCAAAATAAATCAAGCTAAATTTAAATTAAATTAAATAAGTTGGTGCTCTGGGTACCGCTGTACACTCCAAAAAAAGAAAAAGTTGGCATCTGAGCTCCGCCCTTATACAACTTGTCCTAGAATTTAAAAGTTTGTTCTATGTGATCTTTATTTACTTCAAGATCGTCACCTTCTTTAAGGACCTTATTAGGCTCCACTAGGGACCATCAAATAGATATAGTAAGCTCTATTAATTCTAGACTACATAGATCCTAATCTAATTCTAGGCTCAAATTATATTTTAAAATTCTAAATAAAATCCTAAATCTTGTAAAACAGATGTCAAGAAAAGCATGCATCATACCAGTAGTTTATATTTTAAACATATATGCTTAACATTAGTGATTACCATGCCCACATATCCTATTGGGCTATGCTTAGGGATTTAAGTAGCACCTACAAGCAAACAACATTTATTTTATTTTGTGATAGCGGCTCTTTTAAGCATAACCCTCTATAGAAAATAGTGTTAGCCTGAAAAGAACACCATAACATCTAAACTAGTGAGGAGCTAATCCTAGCAATCTAGTCTAAAACAGTACGCACAAAGCTAGAAAAATTTCACATCACAATTAACACATCGGCCTAATCAAATTTTAGGATCGGTGACCTATCAATCTAGTGTGTGAAAGAGGGAGCTTGTGTTATATGTCTGTAGTAGGCTTTTTTAGGTCCAAATTTAAATTTAAAGTCAAGATTTGTTCAACTTTACCATTAGATGGTTTTGATATAAGTGATTTAGTTGATTTATAATTTTATTTCAATCTTAAGTATAGTTTTGTGTTAAAGTTGAATTTATGTTTTAAAGAATGATGAATAAACTAAATTCTACTTAGGGTAGAACCCACTTTATTCAACATCCTAATTCTTGTAGAATTGAATCTCCACCCTCAAATGAAAATCCTTTATAGAAGTCAAACTAAAGACCCATGCATCGTAATTAATCATTTTGATTTGTTTGAATGATTTAGTTGATTTTAATTTAATTATTATTCGATTTTGTTAAAGATTAAGCTTATTAACATTATTTAACTTTTTTGTGATTTTGATTTTCGATATTGATTAGAGATTTGTTGGGTTTTAGTTTAGTTTAATTCAATTGTAACAAGGCGATTAATGTTTAATTCTTTTCATTGAATTAATATTTAGTTCTTTTCTTCAAGTTTCACTTTAAAGATTTAATTTCATATGATTTGTATTAAATCATTTCATTGTTGCTTAAATTTAATGATTATATCCTTTCATTGAGTTTGGTTTGAATTGATGAATATGTTTTAATTTAATTAACTTATAATTTGATTAAAGCTTAATGTAATCTTTATTTAAAGTCTAATTAAGAGTTTGATCATTTATTAAGATTAATAATTTGATTTATATGCTGATAACTATAGCTTGATGATTGTTTAATTTCATTCAATTAATCTTTTATTTTCATTTAATTGATTTATTTATTTAATTTTCTTAGATTTAAATTTATAATTTTATTTAAAATTTAGTTAATTTATATTATTATTATATTATTTTTATAGTTGATGTGGCCAATCAATTATTAAGGTATAATTCATTTAAATATTTTAATCAACATTCATTTCATATTTAATATTTTATTAAGTTTGATTTAAGATTCATCAAATTCATGGAGTTAAATGATTCATGATGATATTATTTTAGTGGCATAATTTTATATCTTGGTTAAATTCAATTAGTTTAATTAGTTAATTGTTAGTCTTAATGTTGATTTGAAGGGGATCCATTTTTTATTTTGTAATTTGTTATTTAATTAAATTTCTTATAGTTAAAGTATTGTTTCAAAATTGTTTGAACACTAATCCTAACCCAAGAAACCTATTGAGATGAAATAATTATAGTTCCAAATCTAATCTAGGCCATCCTAAACTTCTAAGTTATCTTCATCCCCATATTATAAATGATTTAATCGGTTATACATTTTTATTTACCATCCAATCATTTATCTTATTTAATCTATTTACCTGGGTTTCATTTTAGGTATTTATCAAATTCTTTAAGTTTGATTGATATTGATTTTAGTTTGTTTGAATTTCAGGATTGTATATTTTTATTTGCTAAGATCATCATCATCATCATCATCATCATTATTATTAATATTAGTATTATTATTATTATTATCATTATCATTATTTGATTCTTAATTTTTGATCTAATTAGTTCCATTCATATATATATATATATTGTTTAAATCTTAATTCTTTTCATTGAATTTGATTTGACGGCTTATAAAATTTTCATTATTTATATAGATTGGTTTAATTTTGAGTTCTACAACTTTAGATTTTAAGGAATTTTTATTATTCAACTTATGTATTTCTACTAATAAAAGATTTTTTTTTTGTTATTTTGAATTTGCTACTTGGTTAAGTGTCTTAAGGTTAAGTTACACTTATTGTTTTCTTTTATTTTTTGATAATTTATTCATCTAATATGTTTTCATCATTTGATTATGATTACTTAATTTTTTTTTACTTAAATAAATACATTATTTAGAATTTGATTATTGTTTCTAACTAACATTTCCTTGTTCAATTTGATTACTTAGCTAAAAGTTCATCAATCTTTAGTTTAATTCAGTTAAATAATTTAACTTAGTTATATGTTTAGCTAAATTGATTTATAATCTACTTTAATCTTATTTAATTTGATTAAGCGATCAACTTGATTAAAGTTCAAAATTTGTTTAGTTTATTATTTATTTGATTCAAATGATCAATTGTTTTATTTTTTATTTAATTTAAAATTGTAATTTAATTAAGATTTAACGACTGATAAATACTCAATTAAGTTAACTTAGCTACATATTTATATTTGGTAAATGATTATTAAATATCGAGGGTTGAATTTTTTTAGTTTATTTAAAACTTCATTAATTATTTTAATTATGTTACAAGACTGATTTGATTATGATTTAATTTAGTATTATTTAATTTCATTATGATTGGTTTGATTAAATGTGATCAATGATTAATTAGATGCATCATAATTGTTTTGATTAATCGATTGAAATTTGATTAATGGTTAACTTATTTAGAATGTGTCTAATGATTATTCAAATATTTTGATTAATTTGATTAATTATTTGACATAGTTGAAATTTTTGTTAATCTTAACTTATTTTGTATAAATTTGATTTATTTAGAATGGGTTTGATTTTTATTAAGTATTTGATTAACTTAGTTTATTTAAGATGATTTAGGTTCAACATAGTTTACTTGATTAGTTTAACTAAAGGTTATTTAAGTTAATTACATATTAATAAAAGATTTAATTAACCATGATTTTAATGAAAATTAATTCATGATGAATTTAATTAAGTATTTAGTTTAAATTGAACTTAATTTAACGTTATTTTCAGGTGTCATGTTCTAATTTAGTTATGATTGATTTGAAATTCAATTAAAAATAGTTAAAGGCTTAAAGTTTGATTAGATAATTTGATTTAATTAATTCAATTGAATTTTAAGTTTAATTTAATTGAAATTTGGTTGAGCAACTTAATCAAATATTGATTGTTGATGAACTGAATTGACCACCCTAGACCACCCTAACTATATGTCAATCATGTGTTGTTTAAAGTAAAGGATAAAGTTAATTAAAGCTTGATTAATAAATTAATTTCAAGTTTTAGTTTAACTAATCGATTACCATCACTTATTTTACTTTATTTATTTATTTAATTAGAGTTTGATTCTTCATTATTTAAGTTTATTATAATTAACTTATTATTGTGATTAGTTCAATTTAAATAGCTAATTAATCTTAATTTATCTTATCTGAAATGACTTGTTTAAATTAGATTTAAATTGGTTAAATGTTTCATTGAGATAATTGATGATAATTTAGTTTTGATATAGCTTAATTAAATGTTGTGTTTTGATTGAAAATTCAGTTTAGTGATTGAATTAATCATGAGTGATTGATTTAATTACTTTATTTAATTATTTAAAAATAGTATAAATGAGTGATTTAATTACTCATGAGTGATTGATTTAATTACTTTATTATAATTAACTTATTATTGTGATTAGTTCAATTTAAATAGCTAATTAATCTTAATTTATCTTATCTAAAATGACTTGTTTAAATTAGATTTAAATTGGTTAAATGTATCATTAAGTTAATTCAATTGATGATAATTTAGTTTTGATATAGTTAGCTTAATTAAATGTTGTGTTTTGATTGAAAATTCAGTTTAGTGATTTAATTAATCATGAGTGATTTAATTACTTTATTTAATTATTTAAAAATAGTATAAATGATTGATTTATTCTTCAATTCCATCATGATTAATGTGATTAATGATCAATTAGGTATTCATGATTAATTTGATTTACTTGATATAGTTAGAACTTGATTTGTAGTTATCTTAGTTTATCTTTTCTAATTTGATTTGATCATATTAGGTTTAACTTAGATATTTAGTTGATTCAATTAAATTAAGGATTATTTTAAGTTTGATATGATTAACTTGATTCTGTGATTAGCTTGACTAAGGGATTTGATTATAAGTTAATTATATATTAATTAATGATTTAATTAACCATGAATATTTTGATTGAAATTTGATAATAAATTTAATTAAGTGTTTGATTTAAGTTAAGCTTGATTTAAAGATTATTTTAATATGGCTTGTTTAATTCAATTTAATTTAATTAAATGATTGATTAATTTGTTTTGGAATTTCATTATCAAATTGATTAAGGGGATCTTAGTTAGAAGTTGATGGTTCATTATATTTAATTTGATGAAATAATCAATTCAATTATCATTGGATTAGCATCAAAACTTTGCTTTATTAAATGACTTATTTGGTTAAAATTTTGATTAAGGATCATGTTTAACTTAAGTTAATTTAATGGCTCACTCGATTAAGATTGAATTAATAAATAATTGAGCTTCATCATAGTTAGTCTAGCAAAATGATATAATTTGATTTGATCTTAGAAATATCTCAAAATCTATTAAGTGTTAAACTTAGTTAAGATTAATCAAATAATTCCTTTAATCAAATGATCAAATATTTGATTAAATCGAATTGGTTTAGTCAAGTTTTATTACACATTGGTCATCATTGATCTTTATTAAATCTATTAGGATTTGACTTGATTTATTGAATTTGAGATTGATTTGAATTACTTAATTAGCTTTATTTGAGCTAAACTTTATTTGATGTAACTAGTTTAATTAATGCTCCAATTTATGTTTGATATTTTAAATTAATTTGTTTAAGTTTTAATTTATCTAATACTTAATTTGATTAAATTAAATTCAAGTTTATTTGATTCAACTTGGAATTCAATTAATGGGTTCAAATATTATTTTATTTAGGATTTTGGTTTGATAATTAATCTATTAAATTTGAGGTTCTAATATTAATTATTGTTCTTAATGATTTATTAAATTTTAATTAAGTGCTTCTTAGGTTTATCAAGGTCCAAGGGTTCAAATATTTTCTTAAACCTCTTTGATGTTGATTAAAATATTTTAAGCCATTTTAATAAATTTCTATGGTTTTTATAATTTTTAATTATTTATTTTCTTAAGGTAAGCTACTTGATTTTCAAATTTTAATATCTCTCATTCTAACCATCATTTTATCTTGAAATTTTATGGTAGATGTGTTTTAACCTCAATTTCATTCACTAAAAATGTTAGACTAATTTGATTATTATTTAGGATGAATTAAAATAATTTGACTTCACTAAAACTAAATTAGGCCCAAAATATCCAATAAAAATTGGAGATTTTGGGTTCGTTAGATTCCTCTAAAAAAAAAAAAGAATCTAATGAGCCCTTATTTGTGATTTTTTATTGAGTATTTTACTTTTAATGATTTGTTGATGTTTCAAGCAATTTTATGCATTTTTAAATTAAAAAATTTTGGATTTTTTTTGTTTAACCCAGTGAGCATTGATTGGGCATTCATTCCGTGGTGTTACAACATATGAGTATGGGGTGGTGGGTCGAGATTTGAATCCTCAAGGGGTCAAATTCGTCTGATTTAAAGTAAGGTGTTGGCCATGGATTTTTCGCCATTTCTAAATCCTCGAGCTTCATTTCTAGAAATTCTTGCTAGAAATTGTAAATTTAATATATGAGGAGGTTATAAAATGAAAAAGTAGTGTGAATCTATGGATACCTCATGGAAGCCTAATGGTCAATGGTTTGAAATTACCTCATTCAATATCAAAGTTTATGTTCTTGGATGCGAGATGAAGCTTTAAGTTGAATATCCCCTTTTACTTCATCTTTGATCATCGAAAACACCAACCTCTGTTGCCTCTCACTAGAGCTTGCTCAATTTCAGTCGATTCAGGACCGAGGAAGGTAGGAGACTATTCAGTTTCTCTCATTGAATGATGGTGAGCCTGTAGAAGATGTTAAAGGTTCCTTAAATAGGCTAGAGAGGGGGTTTTATAGATTATTGACTCTCTCCCCATTGGAGGAGCTTGGAGGTGGCCGACCATGGGGAATTGGAGTTTCCAAGTTGTTGTAGGAGGTGGTTAACTAACTGAAGATTGTGTTCTTGGACTATCAAGTGGAAGAGTGGAGGAGGATATAGAGGATTTGATAGTTTATAAGCATATTGCATGTTTTTCTTCCTAACATTTAATCATTTTCACTTGATCTCTTATCTAGCCACCAAAATTGAAGAGCTTATAGTTTAGGAGATCAGCTGATTTTATGTTTCCAAACTCCAAGTTGTATTTCAATGTTTAAAATTTAAGTTTGGGTCAACTCATGTTGACCCAATTGATTTGTTTGGTTTGAATGATTTAAGCTAGCTCATGGGCTTTGGGTTTGAGGTTCAATTATAGCTAATTGGTCATTCAATCATTTTGGGTTCATTCAATTTAAATTTATTTAGTTTTGGGATGGTTTAAACCCATTTTGATTGACTTTGACCAAAGTGGATTTCAATGACCCAATTGATCATGTTGAACTTGGATTAGACATCATTTATATTTGAATAATCATTTAGAGTAATTTAGTTAATTAATTTTGTTTAATTTGAGTTAATTTTGAGTTTGACCTAAGTTTAACCAACATTATGCTTACTAGATTAAGATGGGTTCATTTAGGTTAAATGATCAAATTGGTTATATTAAATTCAAGAACTAATTGAATTATATTTATAAATGGGTTCAAGAAAATTTTGAATGTTTAATTTGAGTTAATTTCAATTTATTTTTAAATTTAGCTCAATTAAATCTATTTAGGCCTACTTGGGCTAAATGGCTTAATTAGATAATATGAACCTCAATTGAATTTAGTTTTGTTTAGATAAACTCATGTGATGATTTTAAGCTTTTGGAGTGGCCTAATTTGGCCAAATTTGATAAATTGATCTTTTGACCTAGTGGGCCAGATGTTGGTCAACTTTAGGTCAAATAGCCTAGTTGACCACTTTAAACTTCTTCTGAATTTATTTTAGGTTCATTTATATTTATGCATTGATTCTATGTTTTGGTTTGATTTAATTTGATTTCATTTGTACTTAGGTGACTTTGAGCTTAAATGGGTTAGTTGAGCTAATCAACCCAAATACACCAATTGAGGTCAATTGAATTTAGATTTCAATTCAAATATGTTTATTTTAGATTTCCATTGAGTTTTATTAAATTTGAATTTGATTTGGATTCACCCAATCCAATTGGGTTAGGTTAGGTCCTGAATGGTTCACTATGATGACTTATGGCTTTCATCTTAGGGTGTTTGAGTTTAATTTATTTTTGACTTTAAATTCAATGTTTGATTCAACTAATTATCTTATTTTAGTTTGTTTGCATAGTCATTATGTGTAGTTTCTAAGTTCCTAATTAGAAAACTCTTGATCTAAGATTAAGGATCCTAATTTATATGATTATGAATGATGTTAACCTAATCCAAAAAAAGGTCAACAATGGTGTGGTAAATTTGATGGTAGTCATGTTCTCCCATGTTGTCTTGATGTTATCTTTTTTTCTTCTATTAAAAAAATATAATTGTTAACCTTTATGAGGGATCATTACTACTACATTTCATCCATAAGAAAGAGTTTAAAAATGATTGATCAACAATTTAACTTCAACTCTAATTTTATCTAAAGTTAGAAATATTTAATTATTATATTTTGAACATAGACATCTAAAATTTCATTAAAAATAAAAAAATGTTATTGACAAGGTATGAAGATAAAATATGCAACTTCATTCATAAAATTTTTTGGGCCAATTTGATTGATTGAATTTGAAATTTAGTTTAAAGTAATTGTTTGGTTTAAAATATTATAAATGCAGGAATAATGTGAAGTAAACTACCAATGACTCTGATGATAATGGTAGTCAATGAGTGGGCTAGTAAGTGGTGAGGGTGACCACTGATAAGCATAATAATTTAGTGATTTAATGTGTTTTAATTTATATTTTTAAATTTAATTGAAGTTAAGATGTGATAATTCTTAATCTTTTTGATTTTTTTGATAGAAAATTCTCATTTGAAGTAAAAAAAATATCAAAGTTTGAGGGCTAACGACTAGGTGATGTAAAAGAAACACCATGACACTTAATCTTGAGAAAATTTAGTATTGAGATATAGAAGATAATGCCTAGGCACTAGATAACCAAACATTATAATGCTATATTAGCTAAGATTTGGAGTTCAAGACAATGAGTAAAGAGCTTAGGCATTGTAAGAAGTAGTGTTGCAGCACTTGAGGGAGTCCAAAGGAGTCTTAAAAATGCTTGAAGGCAGAGATCAGAGTGCCTTGACGCTGAAGCATTGGCATTGTAACACTTTAATTCCTTAAAATTCATCATAAATACAACGATAATAACACATAGACATTGAAATACTATCATCATGGTGCCACGACTCTTCATTTTAGCCTAAAGATAGTAACAAAAATCATATAAAAATACATATACTAGCCCTGTGGTGCAAGAACATAGTGATCTTAGCACCTAGGTGCTAAAGGAGCAGTGTTGCAGTGACTAATTAATCTTAAGCTATTTCAACATTTGGTTTCAGAAGTTTCAAGTGAAACTAGCCTATTTGGTCTAGCCTAGGTCTAGCGGGGCCCACTAGCCTAACATATATCACTTGTTTACCCATGAGCTCATAGACTCCTAATTTGAGTTTTGCTGATAACAAACATATGTGTGAAATTACTAATATTTTTTTTGAGATTTTCAAAAAAAATTACAAGACTCAATAAAACTCGAGATACAAGAAAAATGCAAGTGATATTTCTGATAAGTTTGGCTTGGATTAGATTCTTGCTTGGTATATCTTGTAATAAAGTTGACAAATGGCTCACCTTAAATCAAATTAAATATTTATCATCACTTCATAATCACATTAATCATAATTTGTTTTCAATAATATGTGAATTATTATTTTATTTAATCATATGCATATTACTTGATGTATAATTATTTCAATTACAAAACTAACATTGAAAGAATTTCTTTTTTGCTCTATTAAAAATAAATTTTTAAAATTATAATTTTTAATAATTTGATTTTATGTTTAATTTATGTAATTTTTATTAAATTTATTAAATTTAATTTAGCTTGAATTTCTAGCTTTTGTAATTTTCTTAATTAATTAGATTAATGAAAATTCTATTTACTATATATCATTTGAATTAAATATAAATTCATATAAATTAATGGATGCATAGTTTTATTTGAAATATTATTTTATTTCATTTTACATGAGATTTCTTGTGCATTTGATCATGCGTTTATAAGTTATTTATCTATATGTATATACATTAATCCATACTTTCTAAATATAACTCAACCCTTTGATCTCTCATGCATTGGCTGAATTTTTCAAGTTTTATTCTAGGTATTTTTATTATAAATTCCCTCCTAATAAAATTCAAATCATTTTATTAAATTTTCTTGGCTATTTGAATTGATTCTTGCATTATTTCTTTCCATAATTACAAAATTCTTAGGGCTGTCCACTATTAATTAATAAATCAAATAATTTTATGTTGAAAACTTTCCAAATACCTTTACTTGATCATGGACTTCATGAGGGAACAATTAAAGCAAATTTCTACACTAAAACTTTAATTTTGGGCAGTCATAACTTCAATCTAATCTCAAAAACTGAGTTTTCTCCCTCTTGCAAAAAAATTCAGATTTTGAGATTTTTGTTTGTGATTTCATGCTAGATTCTTCTTTGGTGTATCAATATCTTTTACAGAGAGGGTTGTGCAAGCATTTGAGAAGGTTCATTCTAATGTTCTTTTCAAATTGATTTAGATTTCCAAAGCCTTGAGTGAGATCTCCAATCTTCTAATTTCTCACTTTGATATTTCATTATAAATGTTTGAACCATCTTATTCATTTAATTAGTTATAATTAACTTGATCAAAATTTTAATTCCTAATTTTATCTTTCAACTCGATTAGTTTAAACTTAATTTTTTTTCATAGAATATCATTTTGTGATCTAAAGCAAATATTGTTAATTTTTTCTTTATATCATTTATTATGTTTAGATTAATATTCACCACTCGTACATTAATACTTATTGAGAAAGCTCTCTTGATTTACCCTGATATTTTTATTATAGTTTCATTTGAATCATTTGAATTTAGAACAAATTATATTTTTGAGAGAAGTTTTGAGATATATTGTAGGAAAATATTCTATATTGCTAAACTTTTTTTCCTACAAAATCACTTATATACTCAAAATTATTTAACCTAAGATTTATTTGAAAAGTCCTTTATCATTAAAACCTTTTTGAAGTCTCATTTTGAGTGGAACAAAAGTTTATTATTGCTGAAAATATTTTTATTTTACTAAAATTTTTTTTTCAAAACAAAAATTCTTAGTTTACTTAATATCATTTCACTATAGCATTAATTGAAATCCTCATCATCATTTGAATCACATTGGTGCATAATATTCGTTTGGATAAAAGTATATTTTTGTTGAAATTATTTTTTATCTGCTGAATTTATTGAAATCATCGTAAAACTATTAGTTCGTTAACATTTGTGTCATACAAATTATATTTAATCTTGTGTTCATTAATCTTTACATTGTATACTTTACACCTTGCTTGAATTTAAATTATATCTTGCTGAAATTTACTTTACTTTGCTATTTTTATTGTCCCATATTAAAAGATAAATCATTTTCATGAAAAATAAATCATTGTTACCATGCTACATTGAAACTACTTATAATCCTTTATGAAAATAAATTTAACGTTGGCTGAAACTTAGTTTGTTGGAAAGGAACACTTGTGTTCATTTCAAAATTTTGTATTAATCTTTTATTTTCATTAGGCTAAATGATATTTAAATATTAGCTTTTAAAAAAATAAACTTTCCATTTCTCTTTAAAAAATATTTTGTATGTCATTTACTATATCAAATTTATTGCAAGTTGATAAATTGTAAGGTGGTCATTTTATTTTGTAAGATCATCATTTTTTGGGGTAGATTGTTAGATATTTTGAATTAGATTGTGTCAAATTTGTTTTTTTTTTAAAATATTTTTGTGCTTAAAATTGTTTTTTGGGTGTGGTTGTGCTTGGCTGATTATAAGAGAGTACAAGATTTTATTGGGGTTGTACTCATTCCATCATAGAAGAGTGTGATTGTAATTTGTTTTTGTTAGGATAGTGGATTCTAGTTGGGTGATAGGCGTGGACATAGACTTGTTTTGATATTTTTGGCGGAACCATGTAAAAAATTTTGTGATTGTTGTCTCTCTTTTCTTCTCTACATTTTTTTGTTGCATTGCAACTTTTGTTTATTTATCACTATTTTAAATTTAATTTAATGCTTTAGCTTTTCTAGAAATTTTAAACACTCAATTCACTCCCCTCTTGGGTGCCATAGTCACTCTCATCACCTTTGGATTTTGATTACAATTTTGTCTCAGATTTTGTATTTCATTAGATTTTGATTATTTTAATCCTTTTTTTTGCCTACTTGTGCATTCGGAGAAAATTTATGACACCACATAAAGTTTAGGAATTTCTTATTTAGATGATCAACATTAAGGAATAAACATATTATCTCGGAAGAAAAATATGTTTTCCTATAATGGTTTCGATCATTAAATAAAAGACTCCTAAGGCTAATGGGTCTTTTGTGTACCAGAGATTTTTCCCCTGAACTATATGGAAAATAGAACAAGGTTTAATTTAAACTAGGTTCAAGGTGTCTATAGAGTCAAGCCTCTATAGTTAATTACATCTCAAGATGGGTATCTTCCTAAGAATACTCTTGATTAAAGAAATAAGTTGTTATTTCTAAGGATTTCAAAGTTGGTTTTCAAAGGATTGATTTTTAGAATTTTCAATTTGGAATGATCAAAATTGGAGAGAGTTCTTTTAGAAGCCAATTGTGATGAAGTAGGAAATGCCTATTAATACTAGGATGCCTAATAGAATTTCAACTATCCTATAATTGGGTTTTAAAGTTTGGAACATAATTTAGAATTTAAGTTGACATTTTCTTAGAAGTCTAGGACTTAGATTCTAGCAGCACAAGACTACAAAAATGCTTAGGTTTGAAGACTTCTTCTGAAAAGGATGCTTCAGAGCCTAGTTTACAGGTGCTTCTAACACATGTCAGATGCTCGACCTAGTTATATTTTAGAAATTATTGGCCATTCCTCTCACTTGAGAGAACTAACCTATCCCTGACTCTTCCGAACTTATAACTCGTCTGGAGAGGGCTGCCAGCTAGCACCACCTAAGCGTATTTTAAATTCATGAAGTCAAGTCTTATGAATGCAAGATGGTTGGGCTATTGCATTTTTAGGAAAAAGATCTAAGAACCTAGACTCACTCCTTAATTCCTAGAAACATATAAGAAATAAAAGCATCTAACTAATGCATATTTTTCAGATTTTATAAATTTTGACTCAAGATTCATTTAAGGTCTTGGGTATGCAATTTATGTCTAATGTCATGCAATTAGAAATATTATGGGATAAATCAATATAGAAGGCAGGCTTCCCCAAGAAGGTGGTCATCATCACAGGTCAGATGCCCCTTATGTGCAATGAGAGAAGTTGCCCAATTCAAGGGATAAAAATAATTTGATTTCTTGATTTTAAATCTAATTATTTCTAATTGATTTTAAGTTGTGCCTAAGCTTTAGTTATATGAGGTTTCAAATTTTATTTAGTTTTTATTTTAGTTGTTTAGATTTAAGTTGGGTATAAAATTTAGTTTATCCTATGAGCCTAATCGTCCAGGCATTTGATCAAAGGAAAGCACAACACTGAAAGAAACCTATAAAAGCAGATTGATTATATTATGCACCAAAAATAAATCAAGAAAATTTAATTTTATAGAAAAAGGCCAATGTACCCATTGTACAGAGAAAAGAAAAATGGACAAAGAGCTCCCTTATACCCTGATAACTACAAGTCTAGATCTATGGGTCTTCTTTCCAGGATAATCTCCTTCTTAAGGGACATCCATCGGGCTCCACAGGGGACCATTGCACTATCTCCTAGTAGGGTCAGCTCCTGTTAATCCTAGACCCCATAGATCCTAACCTAATTCTAAGCTAAAATTTATATTTTAAAATTCAAAAAGAAATCCTAAGTCTAATGGGAAAATAATAATTTTATAATTTTTATTTATAACATCGATCCCTTTAACACAATCCATTGTAGAAAAGAGAGTTAATTCTAGAAAGAATGTCATACCATCTAGTCTAATGGAAAAATAAGCCTAGGCATTTAGTTTAAAGCAATATACTACACAGAGATGTGAAGCACATCATATCACAATACATTATGAGAACTATAAAAGAATCACATAATGATCTAACCTAAATCTAAGGTTCATAATCTAAATGATCTAGTGTGTGTAGAAGATAGGCTTATGTGGTTGGTCATACTAAGCCTTTTTTAGTTCAAGTTTCAATTTAGGACTTGAGTTTGTTTGAATTTTACCTTTGGGTAGTTTTAATTTAAATGATTTATTGTTTTAAATTTCCATTTTATTTCACTTTATTTAGTTAAAGTAGTATTTAGGTTTTCAAGAATGAAGAATAAAATGGATTCCACTTTTTGGTAGAACTCATTTTTATTCAACATCCTAACTCCTAATGAAATGAAGTCTTCATCCTAATGGTATAACTAAGATCCTTAAGTATCTTAATTAATCCTTTTGATTTCATTTAATTTATATTTGGATTGATTTTAATGTTTCATTTCTCTTCTTTTAAAAAAAAAATAGATTTGATTTATTTGAATTGATTTAATTAATTTAATTTATTTGATTTAGTTTGATTAAATTCATTTGATTTGTTTCATTTTGGATTTATGTTGGTTTCATTTGATTTGATTCAAGTTAATTTAGAGTGTTTAGATTAAACTTTGATTTCATTCAAGTTGTTTAATGAATTTATAAACTTAAGGTTGAATTACTCTTAATAGAGTTTATTAATTTCATTAATCTTTAATCTTTAAATTAATTAATGCTTTCTTTCTTTTCATATTATTTCATCTCATTTGTTTAATTTGAATTGATTTATTCCTATGTTTGATTTAATTTAATTTGTTTAGTTATAATTCCATTAACTTAAAGTTTAATTAGAATTTAGTTTGATTTGGTTTTAGTTATATGTTCACTAATTTTAAAGTTCAATTAGTCTTAATATGATGTTAATTTCGTTCAATTCTAAACATAAGATTGGATTTAGGTTTTTGTGTGTTTGATATTTGATTAATTCAACATAGAGTTTTAATTCATTGAATTTGAAATCATTTAACTAATTATATTTTATTTCTCTTTATTATGAAGCCATGTTATTTCATGTTATTTCATTTATTATATTTCATTTTTTTCATATGAATCTTATTATCATACTTATGGGCACAAGTCATGAATGATGTTTTATGAATTTCAAGGATTAATGGACTTTTTTTAAGGAATTATTAAGAGAAATGGTGTAATTTATGATCTTTTTGATTTAATTAATACTTCTTTATTTAATGTTATTTGAACCTTATTATCTTCAGTCAATTTATTTTAATTTAAGCATTCTGATAACCACTTTATTTCAGATTTATAAATTTATTAAATTTCTCTAATTCTATAAATTTTTATTATTAATTTTATTTTATTTTGGCCTAGAGATTTGGAAATTTGGATTTTTCCCAATCGAGAGGTCAAATGAATTTAAAATTCTTATGGCAAGTAGGGTTACATGTCAATTTCATCTCCTTAGAGTTTCATGTTGATTGAGTTTCGATTAAGGTGTAATTAAGATTTTAAGTTTTTCATTAATACTCAAATTAGGCTCTATTTAATGAAATTCATTTAGGGATTTTATTTTTCATTGATTCCTCACTAAAATATGTTTCCAATCAGGGTTCATTTATAATTTTTGGACGTCTAGTTAATTTATTATGATTTAATTAAATTTTGGTTAATTATTTGAATTAATTAATTCATTTAATTGCTTAATTAAATCAATTTGAGGTTTATTAAGTTTAACTGAGTTCTCTTATTGTTTTAATGTTCATTAGGGTTCATTATGATAATTTAAAGTTTTTTGGTTCATTTTTATTAATTATTTCATTTTAAATTAATCTATTTAATTAAATTTGAAGTTTAGGATTTGAAATTTCATTTCCTATGAAATATAGTGGAATAAATTATGAAAAATTTCAATAATGTATATTTTATCCTTAATTTCGTTTTCTAAAGTTTCAATTCAATTGGATTTATGATTTGAGCTTAATTAAGGTTTAATAATCAATTAAACCCAAATTTAGGGTAAAATGCCCAAAATAAGTTGAGGATTTTAATTTATATGAATTCCTCTTATCAAGGAGAATCCATAGAGTCCTCATTTATAAATATTTTTTTATTTTATGTATTTTTTATGAACTTTTGAATTTTTTGTGATTTTTAATCAATTTTTAATTAATTTAAAAGAGGGTTAATGTTTTTTTAAGTGTGGCGCCAAATGCCTAGCCGCCAAAAGCGTCCATGAGGGATGATCCTAGACCATCCGATCACAGATCAAACAATGCGGATCGATTCAACAGGTCCTTACGGATTAAATTAAAGTGTCCACTTATATTAGAGCCATCCGTTCCTTTTAGAAGGAACGGATGGCGGTGATTGCGTCTTCTTCTCGGACTATGTAAACTGAGAGCCGTCCATTCATTTTTCTTGATTTCTGGCGATCCAAGTAACGAAATCACATTATTTCAATTGCATACCTCTGGTCTGACGATCTCTGGCGGCGAGGTTGATTCGAAATCCTTCAGAATGTCAAGGGAAGCTTGTGTACTAAAGAAATTGAGCTATCTCCTTATGGATTGCTCCCTAGCTTACCCTTCAATTTTGGTGGTTTTCTTGCTTCCCGGCAGCATAGAGAGTGGGGGAAGATTCATTTCTCCTTTGTTTGAGCTGGTGAAGGTGATAGGAAGGCTAATTTTACTTATGGAATGCTCTATATGTCAATTCCTTCTTGGAGATGAGCCTCTTATGCATTTTTATCTTCCATTAGTAAGGTAGGTGTTGATTACCATCCTTGGAAGGATGCTACCATGCCTCCTAACTTTCTTACACCTGTCCAAGGTGAAGAGGTGGAGAGGGAATGAGAAGAATTTGGTTTTTGGTGCCTTTGACTTTTCTTGGCTCTTTGTCATTTCGATCCTTGTGTAGAATGATTAGGGAACTTAATTATTGCTAAAATCCTTCATTGGATAGATTGCTTAAGGTTTCATTAATGGTTTGGATAGTTTAGTGGAGGAAGGGTTTGAAAGTATTTTGAAATTATGAGGTTTTAGCTATCCTTTGCATTAGCTTGATTTAGGTTATTCCAATGAATGATTCAATCTTGATTTAATGCTTAATGATGTGTGCATTTTATCATTAATGGACTTTATGATAAGAGCTTCAAAGGCTTTAAAGGTTTGTGATGTATTTAACATAGGTTTAGCCCATTTGAAGTTATTGAGTTTAAATTGATTTTAATTAAGTCAAATATTTTATTTGCCTTAATTATGATGTATTTCATTTTCAATGAAGTTAATCCAAGTAAGTTAAAATGTATTAAATTAAATAATTTCAATTTTACTTCATTTTAAACTCATTTGACCCAAGTTGGGTTTAATGGGTTAAGCTTGGATTCATCTGGGTCAAATGGCCCATTTGACCAAATTAGACTAATGGTGGATTGGATCATATTTAGTTATCATTTACAAATGATTTTGAATGATCAAATTGAGTTTGTTTCAATTTGATTTGGGTTTGAACCCAATATGACCCATTTAGGTTATTTTAGACTAATTGGTCTAATTAGCCTATTTGAGATCAAATGAATTCAAAATTCTTTATATTTGTGATCAAATATATTTATTTGATCATTTGGAATATTTGGAATAATTTATTTTGATCAAATTTTTGGTGGGTTGACCTTTGACTAGGTGGGTCCCACTTGAGTCAAACTTATGTTAACTAGATTTGACTATGGATTTTACTTTGGATTCTTTGATTTGTTTTGATTTAATTTTAATTTTATTTATTTGGATTACTTTGGTTAATCCAAATTGAAAGTTTGGGTTGAGTCCACCTAAGTCAACTAGGTTAGAATAAACCCAATTAAGATTCCCCAAGACACTAGTGTCCCAAACTAATTGGAGGTTCTTATTTAAAATTAAGACATACCAATTACTAATTTTATATTGATTTAAATCTCATCCAAAAATGAGGTCAACAAATGGACCCCAATATGTGTAGTGGATTTAGAGTACACTACACATATTGGTGTTGACCTTATTGATCAATATACAAGCATAAGCTTGGGGTTCAAATCCATGATTTTGATTTTGGTTTAGATTTGATTGTGAAAGATAGGCATATGTATGCATATACTTGTCTTGGAATGGTTCATTCTTAGGAACTTAACTTCACTAAGTTCTAAGATGAATAGGAATGTCATTAGGAATGGACACAAAGGATGGTCTGGTCCTAATGCAATCACTATGCTCGAAGAAGATGCCTTTGAGGACATACTCTTCATTGAGAATGGTAGTTGGAAAGGATACCAATATGGACACTTACTCCTAATCTATACTACTTTATGTTTTAACTAGGGAAGATACCACTAGGGGATTTACTCTTATCTAGTTAGCTATTAGGAAGGGATCTTTGGAGACTTGATTCTAACCTAAATAGCTAAGCTGGGGAGAAGCGATTTGAATAGATTAATCCTAATCCTCAACATTTTGACTACTAAACAAGGATCACATGGACTTAATTCTTATTTGAGTAGTTTAAAGAAATGGGGCCTTTAATGACTTAATTTCATTTCTTAGTTCTTTCGAAAAGGAAAGGGGTATTTGGTGACTTAATCTTATCTTTATGAGGATGCCTACCGATGGACTTACTCTTGAATGATTGGCTAACAAGAAGGGTCTTCATGACTTCATTCCTTCTTGAATAACCATGATGAGGAAGAGGGGTCTTAATGACTAATTCCTAGACCTCAGACTTTGGCTAATATGAAAGGGGTCTTTGAAAACTTGTTCCTAACCTAAGTAGCCTTTTTGATAAGAAAGGGGTCTTTATGATTTATTCTTATTCTTGTCTTTTAGAAAGAATGCCTATTGGGGACTTATTTTTTTTTTAGCTATTAAGAAGAGGTCTTTTGAGACTTGATCCAACCTAAATAGCTTGGGTAGAGGAAAGGGGTCTTTGATGACTTAATCATAAACCTCACACTATAGTAGGATGCTATTACTAACTTATACCTATCATTAGCTATTAAGATGGAGCCTTTAATGAATTAATCCAACTTAAATAGCTAAGAAAGAGGAAATATGTCTTTGGTGACTTAATCCAATCCTCAAGTTTTGACTAATAGGAAAGAGGGTCTTCATGACTTGTTCTCTTACCTAAATAGTCTAGATAGCAAGAAAAGGGTCTTTGATGACTTTATCCTTATCTTACTATATGAAAGGATTCTATGGGCCTTATTACTATGTGATTAGCTATTAAGATGGATCCTTCAAAGTCTTAATCCATCCTAAATAATTAAGGAGAGGAAAGGGGTCTTTGATGACTTAATCCAATCCTCAAAATTGACTTAAGGATAGGGTCTTAATGATGTTATCCTAACATTAGTCATTTTAATAGGATGCCTACTGAGGGACTTATTCCTATGTAATTAGCTAATAAGATGGGGCCTTTGATGGCTTAATCCATTTTGATTAGCTAAAGAGAGGTGAGGGGTCTTTGATGACTTTATCCAATCCAAAAGTTTGGCTAGTAGGAAAGTGGTCTTCTTAACTTATCTCCTAAATAGCCTGTGTGACATGAAAGGAGTCTTATTGACTTAATTCTATCATGTACACAATAGGAATGGCTCCATGAAAGTCTTGCTCCATACCTATGGAAAGTTATAAGAAAGGTGCAACACATGGGGCTTACTCCCATCTTAATGAAGGAAAGAATTATGACATACAAGACACATTCTTCTTTTTATGAGGATGGTGTGTCAAGTGATTTTACAGCATTTAAGAGAAATGTTACAAGTTGCAACAACAATAAAAAGAAGTGAACTTTTGTTTTATTGATCATCATTTAAAAACATATTACAAGTTACACATAGTATTTCTTTAGGTAACATCCATTGATTAGTGGTATTGGATGTTCACCATTACAAGTAGTAATCCAATAAGAACCTCCTTCATAGACTTTTTCTACCACAAATGGTCTTCCCAAGTTGGTTCAAATTTGATTGTTGATCCTCCGATGAGTTAAAATTGGCCATTTAAGAACCAAGACCAAGTCTCCTACTTAAAAAGTTCTAGGATTGACCAGTTTATCATGTGCTTAAACCATACATGATTGGTACAGTTCAAGGTATTGTTGAGCTTTTAGACATCTTCCTTTAAGAATTTCAAGTTCTTCCAAACGAATCTTATGATTTTGATCTGTCGTAATATTATTGTTGACTGCTATTCTCAATGAAGCAATTGCACTTTTATTGGAAGAACTGCTTCAGTTCCATAAATTAAAGTATGGCGAAAATTGAGTTAGTGTCTGTATGTAATCCGATAGGTCCATAAGGCTTCAACCAACTTTTCATGCCATTGGTGTTTATTTTCATTAAGTACCTTCTTTAGAATTCTTACCAATGTTTATTGAATGCTTCGGCCAATCCATTTGCCCTAGGGTAATACATGGTCGAATATCTCCAATCAATCTTATGTTTAGCTACAAAATGATTTAATGTAGACTTAAATGATGGACCATTGTCTATGATTCAGTGAGGAACACCAAATCGCTATACAACATTTTCTTGAAAGAATTTTAACACATGATATGCTTTTACTTCCTTCAGTGATATCGCTTTAGCCATTTAAAAAATAAATCTATTGTAGATAATATAAAATGATGTCCTTTTGATGAAGGAGGATCAATAGGTCCTATGATATCGGTACCCCAACTCTCAAAAGGCCAAGAGGCAATTGTAATGAAAGTTGCATTTGCATTAGTAAGTGAAAGAGATTATAAAAGGGGTACAAAAAGTACAAGTCAAAATAAAAAACTAACTAAGTACAACATGTTTTCTATCATCCTCTAAAATAACAAAAAAATATGGAGGAATAGTATCACTATGTGTATCATGCCAAACAAAATCTACAGTTGTAGCCCTCTATGCACAAAAATTAGCCAATATATTGTGCTCTCTGCTAATATGGGAGAAAAGCACATGGTTGAATTCGTTGAGGAACTAGAGGTCGAGAGCCTAGGCTGGCCTACATCTCCAAATATCCTGCTTCATGCTCTGCTTAAGATAATTTATCGCATTGCAGTTATCCCCTTCAACAACAAGCCCTTTTAGTTCCTACATCCACGACTCGATGATCTTCTTGATGGTTAGCATGGCTTGTAACTCCAAATAAGTACTGTCCCAATGTTGTAGGTGGATCCCCATAGCTTTCATAAGAGCACCCCTATCATCTCTGATGATCATCCCAATACTAAGCATAGAAGTGCACCATCCATAGCCATCACTATGTAGAGGACAATGAGGGAGCTATTTCATAGGGTGTATATTAGGGGTTGATGTAAAACTACATCATGTATTTGGCATTGATGGCAATGACGTGCAATTTCCATGCAGTCATTTAGCATCGATGGCCAATAATATCCAAGTCTTTTGATTTTCAATTTCATTTTAGATCCAAATTGGTGAGCTCCACACAACCTAGAGTGTATCTCAGTCACAATCTTATGAGCTTCTGGTTTATCTAAACAGCAGAGCCACATTTGATCGAATGACCTACAATATAAAATATCATTGATCAATGCATAAGACAAGGCATGTTTCTTTATTTGATTTGCCAATGATTTGTTTTTGGGAAGCCTCCTCATTACTCAGGTAGTCAATAAATAGTTGCCTCCAATCACATTATACTTGACTTTCAGTAAGATGGCTATCTTTTGCATTTTTTTTCTTATCTATTTATGTAATACAAATCTATAAGAGACAAGAGTTATTGATTTTGAACTTCTATAAAAATATATTCTTTTTCTAGCATGTGATTTCTTTGGCAAGTTTAGCCAAAGCATCTGCTATAGAATTATATGTGTGGGATATTCTATACAAAGTCACATATGGATTTTATTAAGTAATTCCATGATATACTGATAATAATTAAAGAGTTTGGATGCAAAACCCATATAGATTCCACTCACTTGGTTTATAACCAGTTGAGAATCTCCAAAAAAATATGTTTTTGATATCCATAAGGATTGCTAACTCTAAACTAGTGATAAGAGCCTCATATTCAGCTTCATTACTAAGACTCATCTAGATGATAAGAATATCTCATAATCCTTTTTCTGGGGTTATAAAAATTAAACTAATTCATGCCTTCCCTAGGATAGATGAATTTAATTCTTTATCTTCCATGATAATGATGCACTATCAAAATATAATTCCCAAGTGGCATTAGGTTCACCTTCTAATATTATGATATGTTCATCTAGAAGATCATCATTTAAAGGGGACCCTTCAAGCATAGGATGTGTCGCTAAGAAATCAGCTACTATTTGTCCTTTCACAGCACGAAGAGGAATGTAAGTGATCTTAAATTGTAATATAATCATTGACCATCATGCTAAACATACAGATAATGTTGGATGGGTCATGAGGTATTGCAAAGGATTCACCCTTGAAATTAAATTAACCTTATGAGAAAGCATATAATGTCTCAGTTTCTGAGCGACAAAAACTAAGGCCAAATAATATTTCCCGATAGGTGGATAGTTCTTTTCTGTTGGACTAAGCCTACAACTCAGATAATAAAGGGCATTTTCTTTCTCTTCTTTACTTATTTGAGCTAATAAAGCTCCAAGAGATTCATCCAGATCCACAGTATATAAAATTAGTGGTTTTCGTGGAATTGGAGAAGCCAAAATAAGAGGATTCATTAAGTATTATTTTAGGTTTTTGAAGGCATTTTGGCATTTCTCATCCCAAATAAATTTAGAATCTTTCTTTAGTAATGCTATAAAGGGTTGACACCTTCCTGATAAATTGGATATGAATCTCCTTAAATATGCAAGCCTTCCCTGAAATGATCTTAGCTGTGAAAGACTTCTAGGTGGTGGCATTTCTATAATAGTTTTATTTTTTCTGGATCGATTTCTATTCCATGATGATGCATTACAAAACCTAAGAATTTTCCTAAAGTTACTCTAAAAGTACACTTCAAAGGATTCATTTTCAAGTTATAGAGGCACTCAAAAATGACCCATAAATCATAAAAATGATCTTCTTTTATTTTACTTTTAATGCCTAGATCATCAATGTAACATTCAACTTGATTATGAATCAAGTTATCGAATATTCTAGTCATAGCTCTCTGATATATAGCTCCAGCATTTTTGAGACCAAATGACATAACTGTGTAACAGAAAATCCCTATAGGAGTTCTGAATGCCATATACTTTTCATCTTCTCGGAACATCTTAATTTGATTATATCCATCCATAAATGAAAAGATCTCATATGAATAGGCTATGTCAACCATAAGTTCAGGTATTGGTTATGGAAATTCATCTTTGGGACATACCATATTTAAGTCTCTAAAATCAATGCAGATGCATATTTGACCATTCTTTTTCTTCACTGGAACTATGTTGGCTAGCCAATCAAAATATTATTCTTCTTGCACAAAGCCAGCTTCAATTAATTTCTTTACTTTACTTGTTGTTCAATTTTTAGGCGCATCTTCCTAGAAGCTTGCTTTATTCGGGTGACATCAGGTTTAACTCCTAGTTTGTACACAACCACATTCAGGGATAAACCTAACATTTCATCATAACTCCAAGCAAAGCAGTCTTTATATTCAAGGAGTAAAGTGGTTAACTCTTCAAAATCTTTTGGACCCAAAAGTGTACTAAAAAAAGTTAACTTTGGGTTCTAAGGAGTTCCTAGGTTAACCTCCTTTAATTCATCTATAGTAGATTTTATTTCCTCATACTCAAGAGGTGCATTTTGAAGTAAATCATCATCAGATTCATCTATTATTTTTATGGATGATTCCTCTAAAGGAATAGAAGAGATTTCAAATAGTTGATCCGCTTGACGATTACTTATCATTAAGCAATGTTCTGTGTCATCAAATGATTCAATAACACCAAACCCAATGCGAGCTTTGGAATGTAAATTTTTATATTTTGTGTTCCACAAGATTTCCATGCATTGGGCTTTGTCTTTAGGCCAAATATTTGTGATAAGACCAAGTTTCACATAATTCTTTACACAAGCAAGATACCAATCAAAAAGAAGTTCTATTATTTCATTAAAAAGTGGTTCTTCAAGCTTTACATCTGCTTCCAAGCTTGAAGAACAAGGTATAGGATAAAACATTGCTAACTTCCCCACATCTCCTGATAAATTAGGGGTTACTTTGACTGCTAATTGGGATATTTTATTTTGATCAAGAGGAGTTAAAGTTAGAGTATCCACATATATTTTTAATTTCTCATATGTGGAAAGTCTAGATTCATCTTTTAATGCTTTAATTTATTCTTCATTAGTATATGATTCTAAAAAAATCTCAAACTTTATTGAAGCACTTTTATGACTGGAATCTTCATCTGAACTAGATTCCAAATCAACATGAATCACTAGAGGTTCTTTTTCTTTTCCTTTTTCCTTTTCCTCTTTTTCTTTCTTTTCTTCTATTTTAATTGTTGTATTATTTTGTGCTTCAATATTGCTAGATTCTATAGAATCATATTTTGGTTTCTTAAGCATGTAGTAGATAGCATCTTCATAAAGCTCAATCTCATGAATAGAGAATGGTTGTATGTCCCCTTTTATAACATATTCTACTCCATCCCTAGTGTATTTGATATACTAGTGGAGTGAAGATGGAACCATTCTATATTCATGGTTCTAGGGTCTACCTAAAAGAGTATTAAAAGATATTTCTAAATCTATGATATGAAATTTAGCTTCAATCTTCAATCCTTCTATTTCTAGCAATAGAGTGATCGAGCCTAAAGCCTTTTCACCAATTTCATTAAAGCCCCTTAATAACATCTTATATGAGCTTAGTCTTCTAGTAACAATATTTAAGAATGATATTGTTCTAGAGTTCATAATGTTAACAGATGCACTAGGATCCACTAGAACTCTTAGCAATCTTATATTTACAACCTTCATAGAAATATAAAGGGGACAATTATGATCACTAGTCCCCAAAATCAGATCCTCATCAGAGAAAAGTAACTCATGGGTTCTCTTTAAAGTAACAAGCATCATTTAAGGAAGTGGCTACTAGTTGGGTCAGGCATATTTCAGGATCGAGTAGTTGCTGTACTAGTGACTCTCTCATTTCTTTTGAAAGAACGAGAGTGTCATAAATATTCAACCTAGCAGAGCTTCCTAAGATGAGCTAAAATGTTGTAATCAACCTTAGGAATTTTTTGTTCATCCAATATTTATTTGAGTAAAGATTATGAACTAAGTTTTGATCCACAATCTATTTTCCTTTATCCTAAGGAGAAGGAGACAAACGAGGTGGTAAGACTCTTCCACTATGGAGATTTACTTCAGTAATATTTCCAAGATTTAGGTCAACTTAATCCTCATTCTAAGCATCCTTTTCTAACGACTGGTCAGAGTCTGATGCTTCTAAGTCTATGTTGAGTGGGTCACCTTGTAAGTCCTCCATATTGATGTCAATTTCTAACCCTGATTCATACAAGTCATCATGAGACTCTTCTTTTTTATCACTTTGTTCTTCAACATTTTCAATGTTATGTTCATTAGAAATAACACAAATGTAAGAAATGCCTTTAGAGGCAGGATTTTTATTCATCTTTCCAAAATAAGTACAAAAAGATAAAGGCTCATAAGGCACTTCCTTTCCATCTTTGTTATACAAAATCCTATCAGAAGATACAGATGTCCCTCCCTCACCACACTCTCTAGTCTTCTATGCAATTGAAGATACTGAGTTGGGTTGAGGTGGAAATTGTGATTTAGACTCCAGTGGATCAATCTAGGTGATATTCTCCTAGGTTATCTGATCATGCATAGCAATTTTGAAATTTTTCATCATATATTTTTTTGAAGAACAGGATAAAGCTATATCCCATTCATTTGTAGATGAAGAACTAGAAGAGGAGTTACCTGTACCAACCTTAATGGACCCTTGTCCAGGGTCCAACAAGATATTCCTTTGGAATAATCACCAGCCCATTCTTGAAGTTTCGTTCAAGCTAGTTCTTGAATGAAAAGCATTCTTCTATAGTATGTCCTAACATCTAATGGTATGGACAGTAGTTAGGATCATTTACCTTTCCTACTTCCTCAAGCCTTTTTGGGTCGGGAAGTTTAAAGTCAGCTTTTCTTTAAATTTTTAAAGATTTTTCTCACCGCCTCTTTTTTGAAGGAATAAGTCTGTTCATCCTTTCTGAAAAATGGTTGGTTGGAAATTTTCTAGGGGATGGTGACATTTGTACTGTGGCGGTCTATATAAAGAAGCTCGCTCTGTCTGTACCTGTATAGGAGCTTTCCCTCTATCCACAGTACAGACATCTCCTGTTCTCTTTTCTAAAGGTCTCCTAGGTCTAGATGGTTCTATTGAAAATTGATCCTTTAAAAAGATCATCCTAGGAGCTTCTTCTTGTAAGCTTGAGGCTTTATTTATAAGTTTTAAAAAATTTGATTGTAAAGCCTTTAAGTAAGAAGGCAATGGGACCATGGATATTCCTAAGGAGGATCTCTATAGCATGTTGCTCCTATAATTGGGGCTCGCATTTAAGATTGAGGATTCTCCATCTTAGGATATATTCCAGTAGAGATTCACTAGGATATATTCTCCATCTTAAGAACAGCCTTTAATCATAATATATTTTGTATAAGTGGTCCACAAACTTTTTTAAAAGGTACAAAAAAATATTTCATTTGATCATTCTGAACAAAAGTTTCATATATTTTTCAAAATCAACTCTCAATCAATAAGAACTTTGTGAGCTACCACACATTTATCATTACTCTCTTCATTTTATCTATCTTGGCCTTCCTTTATCTTCTCAATTGGGTTTAAAGTTGCAATTTTTACTTATTTAATTTACAAAATTAATTACATCTTTAATGCTCAATCAACAAACATCATTTTATGACTTGAAAGATTTATATTCATTAAAATTTATCAATCAAATCTCTTTGTTTATTAGACCTAGCCTTTATTTTACAATTCTATCAAGCACATCCATTTTACAATTCTCTTATAAAATATAATCTATGGATGGCATTTTCAAAACACACAAGAAGGTTCTATTTACTCTAGATTCATTTTATCATTTTTTTTTTATGGTCTGAAAGACTCGTAGATACAACCATTTTCTCATCAAGCATAGCTAACGTTTTAATTTAATTAAAATTGAGCGGGCAATTAAAGTCAAAATTCTTAACGAGAAGTAGGATGCTACTTTGCAATTTTTATTTGGTTTATAACTAGGACAACAAATGAATCAATTTAAGCTGAGCAGATGCTTGTTCGAGCTCAAGCACATTTATTAACATCCTGTTTAAGCTTGATTCAAGCTTTTTAGAATTGTGTTCAAGCTTGACCTTGTTTATAGAAATATTGTTCGATCGATTCATATTGAGATTATCGATCTTATTAACAAGTAGCTCGTGCACAATGAAATAAACAAGTTATAATCAGGCATTAATCAAGTTTGTTTAAGAAAATATAAATGAACTTATCAAATAAAGCTTGTTGAGCTTAAGAAAAAAAGTTATAATCAAGCATTAATCAAATTATATTGCATGCTTCTATCATCAAATTTATGTAAATTCTATCCATCTCATAGTTGTTTACTAATCTTAAATTCAATAAGTTTAAAGAAAAAAATTAAACATTTATGTTTTTTAAGGTTTTAAGAAAAAAATCGTTTTTTATGATAAATTTGACATTCATAAATATTATAACGTCAAAAGATTTCCAATTAAAACTGATATTCTAAACAAATATTATACTACTAGGTTATTGTTATATGTTATGATACATATATATATATATATATATATATATATATATATATATATATATATATATATATATATATATATATATATATATATATATAGTGAGAGAGAGAGAGAGAGAGAGAGAGAGAGAGAGAGAGAAAGAAGATAGGTATAAAAAACAAATTCATCTTTAACCACTAAAATTAATCAATAATAGCGAAAATTATTATAATTTATGATTTATAATAAAAAATAAAATTATCAAAAAAAGAATTCTTAAATAAATAAAAAAGCAATTTTCCACATCTGAATGATATCAAATAGAACAAATGAAACTTAGAACACATGGTTTTACTACATAGAATGATTCTAACACTCTTAAAAGAAAATATTTCCCATTTTCGATTAAACGGTGATTATTTTGAGATAACTGTATTATATAAAATTTTATATTATAGTAATATCAAAAAAAATTTACAAATATTAAAATCCATCCTGTCTAAAAATTTCTTGATTCACGTCCTCTCCCTACAAAAAAATATAATTCATATTAAAATGCAAAAAACGCATCATACTTATTTTATTTTTGGAGCCATCATTTATGATCCAATTGAGGATAAAAAATCATCTAAAAAATAAAGCACAGTTATATCCATACGCTTTAAATAATATAATAATAGTGTTAGTTATCCATCAACTTAAGACTTTTAATTTGATAGATACTTATATCATAATAATGATAAATTAGCATTAAGCACTATAATAAGTTATATTAAAGACAATGATTCATCCATTTTATTACACCAAATTATTAATTGTTTATATTATAATAAAACAAAGTAAATAACTCGCTTTGATTGAGAATTTTTTCGCCTCTGGTGCTCAAATCAATCGAGAATCGATTTGTTTCGCCTCGCCGGAGCTAGGTGAACATGTGGGCGAAGTTAATATGAAAATGATGGAGATTAAGTGAGATTGGACAGAGCTAGGCCTCGATTTCTTCGATTTCATCATCGCCAGAATGGGAGGCCAAAGAGACTTGGGGAAATGCTCGAGAGGCTCATCTCGACTCACTCGTGCTATGAGAATGCGTGGATGCGAGTTGGGGAGGAGTATACTCTCCTCCCCCTCAAATCCAACGACTCAGATTGATCTTGCCTTGGGCAGATGTCCAATCGACACAGGCAGCCGGAGGTGTCAGAGGGAAGCAAATGTGGCTCAGTTTGAGTGGGTGAGGACTTGAGGTGAGTTGCCAAGTGTTGCCTTGCTTCCCATGGTGAGCCAATAGAGGGAGATGAGTTAGCTCACCTCCCTTGACCTATGGCTGGCCCAACCAACTTTGGGTTAGGTTAGCCATAGGGTCAAAGGTCCAAACTAAGCTTTGGGTGACTACCAAATGCAACATAGGGGGTTTAATCACCCTAAAAATGAGTTTTGTCCTATATGGAGGGCTTTACCCAATGGATAATGGCTCAATTCAAGTTTAGTTTGTGTTAGGTTTAATTTGGGCTGACCCATGGTGACCCAAGAATGGGTCATGCCATGTTTGAATGGTTTTGAGCTTGGTTTGGTTGGGTTTAACTCATTTTTGATTCATATAGGTCAAATTGGGCTAAGTTGGGTTAGGTTGACCAATTGGTCAAATTGGGTCAAACCATGGGTTGAGACATATTCAAATGACTATTTGGGATGTTTAGGATTAATTAGTTTAATTTAATTTGGATTAAATTTGAATTTGGCTCATATGGGTTCATATGGGTTAAATAGCTAAGTTGATCAATTTGGTCAAATTGATCAAAATTGGCTTGGGTTAAGTGTTGATTTAGGTTCAATTGATCATTTGAAGATGATTGTAGGTTTTGATTTCAATCGATTTAGTTTTAAGAATGATTTAGACCTATTTGACCCTTTAGGTCAATTTGGGCTAAATTGGTCAATTGGGTTGAGTTGACCAAATTAGGTTCAACCAAGTATTTGATCATGTTCAATAATAAATTTGGAATGGATTTGAGTCATTGGTTGCAATCAATTTGGGTTAAGATTTGATTTGGACCAATTTGGCCCTTTTGGTCAAATTGGGTCAACTTGGGTCAAGAGGCCAATTGGACTTGGTTTGGCTCAATTAATGGTGAAGTCATATTCAAGGGTTGATTTAAAGTTGATAGGAACCATTGATTGCCATTAATTGGATTTAGAATAGGATTCGATTCATTTTGGTTTACGTAGGTTAATAGGAACTTAGGTCAAGTGATTTAATTGAGTTGGTTTGACCCATTTGATTGCAATGGATCAATTAAGGATGATCAATGATCAATATAGAAGGGTTTGGATATGTTAGTTCAATCCAATTTTGGTTGGATTGGAGTTTGGTTCAAATTAGTCCTTTAGGTCACTTTGGGCCAAGTGAACTTAATGGGTAAATTGAGTTGATTTTGGGTTGAATTAGGTTGAGTTGAGTTTGATCATTGACTTAGGATTGATTGATGGCTTTGATTTCAATTGATTTGGGTTTAATTAGATTTTGGCTCATTTGGACATTTTGGGTTCAAATGGGCTAGCTTGGGTAAATTGAATTGATTTTAATTGATTGGCTTGATTTGATTGTAGATTTTGGATAAGCTTTTAATGATGATTGAGGAATTGGAGTGCTTTTGTAAAAATCAATTAAACTTAGATTTAATTGAAGGAATTTTGGTTAAGTTCATAGGATTAGGATTAGGTTTAGGATGGGTTTAGGTTATGGGTTTCAATTATTTGGCTTGGAACTTGGAAATGAAATGGAATTCAAATAGGATTTGTTGGAAACAATTTGAAGTTGGCTTTGGACTTAGGGTTAGACTTGGGTCATGGGCTAGGCCATAGGATAGAAGGTTAAATCTAGATCCCTTGACATAGCCTAAACCAATGGCAAGTCCCCTTAAGTCTATAGGTTTGGGTTAAGTGTTCACTTAGTCATTAGAAGTGTCCAATGAATAAAGAGATCCTAGAATTTAGAGGACTCCTATGTCTAAGATGAGAAGATTGAATCCTCACTCTAAAAGTGAGGTCAGTAGTAGTCAAGCTTCATATTGATTCTCCAAGCTCAACTATGTTCAATTTAAATCATTCTTAATTCATTTAAAATTATCGGCTCTGAAAATTCACCACTGACCTGGGCTCCGAAAATTCACCACCGACCTCTCGACAAATGAAGAGAGTGATTTAAAGTGTCATTGTAATTTTCAGAAGCAGATGGAAAAGTAGATACGACACTACCCAGAGATTTCACCCTCATTTTGTGAGGACTTTAGATCTGGTTCCAGGTTTCCTATAGGCACAAGCACCTATAGTTAATTACCCCTCTCAATGCTGAGAGAGAACTTTTGATTAAGGCTAGTTGTTAGATTGCTTAGTGTGTAGCGTATAGTAGCAGCTTGTGGAATTTTAGAATTTAGATTTATAAAATTCATTATATTTAACTTAAAGCGGATGGTTGGGGGAATGATGACTTGCTCGATCTAGATCCTATGGTTCCATCATCCCGGGTTGTCGCGGTCTACACTTAGTCAAGGAGATGGTCGACTAAAAGATCCTTATCAGCACACGAGTTACGTCATCCAAGAAATCCTTAGACTGGTGGTGATTGTCTAAGGAGATAAGTTTAAGTCTACCTTAGCTAATAGAGGGTTTTTGCCCAATCAAGTATAACCCTATGGTTCATAACAAAAGAGCCATTGAGCATACTGATCGTGACAAGTAATATAATATTGGTGGTAGCACCGTTAGAGGACTTGGTAACTACATCATGTGGAACTCTTGCCACTTGTGATCAGGACACAGGCCACATCCTTCGGCATGAGATTGTTTGAGAATAAACATAGTTAGTATTTGATTTGACTTTGGCTCCTTTGTGAGCTAGGGTTTTCTTTGTCACCTCAAAAATAATTCTAAGGTGAATTGGATTTTTAGCTTTAAGTTTTTAATATATTAAATTTCACTTAGGCATTTATAATTTAATGATTTATTTGATTTTACATTTGCATTGATACTTGAGCTTGATTAATTCAATTTGAGGTTGGAAATTTTTTGATAAGTATCCCTCAGGTTGAAATCTTCATTCAACACACAGCCATCATCGGTGGTTAATTAATCAATGTATTTAAGAACTTTAGATCCTATCAATCTATTTAGCTTACAGAGGATCGATCTTATCACATGATAGAATTAGCTTCTTTTTCTAAGTTGAAATTCTTATAATAAGTTTTGTTAACGAACTAATCCTAGACTAAATCGAATCAACTCAGCTTGACTAAATTTAAGCATTCATATGTGGGGCCATGCGGTGTTTAAATTATTTAATTTATTATTTGATCTTGTCGACTCTATGTTTAATAATAGAGGATCAAGAATTTTATATTTTGAATGAGAATATTGAATATAATATTATAAATACTTTGATAATAGTTATCCTCTAAATGATATCTTCAATTTCATATCATTGGGAGTTAAGGAGATGTATTATCTATCAAATGATACAATTAGCTTCAGATTTTCTCGAGCTATAACAACATCATTAGGTTTTGTTAACCCAAACTGGTCAGTATCGAATCAACTGCGGCATCCTCGACACTAAGTTTAAACATTGTTGTAGATGCATTTGAATGCTTACACTTTTGAGGTATTAAATTTTAGTTTTAATCATGCTTTATAATGTGTGCAAGAGTTTAATCGAATCCTTAGTTACACTTTTTTGTTATGCGATGTTCTGAATCTTATAAGATGTTAGATTGATGTAATATCTTATTAGATTTTTAGATTAATATTTATTTGATTCCAATTTAATTTAGCCTTTTCAAACATTAAAATTTTACTTTAAATCTTTATGTAGACATGCGGTATCTAAGAATCATTAACGTCTTATTGCTTGTATGATATATTTTAAATTGGAGAGAAGATGTTATAGATTGATCTAATATCTTATTAAAATTTTCAAATTAATTAATTGATTCCAATTTGCTCTTCCTTTTCTAAAAATTACTTTAAATATTTTTAGAACACATGCTGTAAGTAAGAATTTAGCCTTTTCCTTTGTATGTGTTTTCGATGGCATGAGAGATTTTTTAAATCTTATTGTTTATATTAATATTCATTTGTTTGCATTTAGTTCATATTGAGTTCTTAAGTTTATTAAAGCTTATTGCTCTTATTTAATCATTTGCTTTTGTCATCTAAATTTCACCTCGTAGATCATGTGGCTATCGGAGGGAGTTTTGGCTTACTCAGTACGCTCTCTTGAGTGTAGCGAGTGGTGTCTTGTGACACCACAGCTGAGTTTTCATCTGTCACTCTTTAAGCATATGAGGCCTTACCGAAAAGACATATACAATATATATTCATCCATGCCTTTTTTTTTTAAGTCTAAAATTAGAAAAATTTTAACATTTCATCTAGGGGCGACATCGAACAAGTGTTTGCGCCCTCTTGAGCGTGGCGGCGATCTTGACACACACCATTTTTCATCCCCATTGCTGGAGGTTTTCAAACGCAAAGTAACACAAACATGTATATATATATTCATATCATAAATCCCATATTTAATTTATTCTATTGCTCGGTGCTTTGGGTTGCGATTGGGGCAAGATATAAGGGGTGTCTAAAATCGAAGAATTCACCTGATGATGTTCTTTCGATTTTCTGTGAGCAGGTGGGAAGGCTAAAAAGAAATCGATGCAAAATTGAAAGAAAGAATTACTCTTGGCGATGTTCTTCTCCCATTTTTGCAGCGAAATAAAGTCGATGAAAATCGAAAAGAATTCATCTCTGGCGATATTCTTCCCCGATTCATGATGAAAATAGAAGCTATGGGGTGTGTGATGCTAAAATCAAAGCGCTCTTGATATTCTTTCAGCGTAAGCAAAAGGGATGATGTTGAAATTGAAAGAAAGAAGAATCTCTTGTGATATTCTTCGCAGCGAAAAAATGAAAAAATTTGGATGTGTTGAGCTTACGATTTGTAGAGCAACCTGGGCTGAATTATGCAGAACAGCCAAAATAATTGTAGCTGCAGTGGACTGGGCCAGGAGTTTGAAGGGATGGCGGGCTGTGGGCTTTGGGAAGGAGGTTGGGGTATAGTTGCGGGCTAGTGGGCTGGGTTTGCCAGCCAAAGCGGGAAGAGGCTGGACAGCAGTTGGCTGAATGGTAGCGGCATAATTTGTAGCGGCGGCAGGATCGGTTTATGGGCTGAAGGCACGGTGACAGAGGACAGCAGCGTATGGAGTCAAACCGACAACGAAAGCAAGGTGGGATGGCGTGGGTGCATCGGCAGGTATGCGCGGGTCAGAGCGGGTCACATGGGCCGATGGCGGACGCGGGTTGGTGGGCTTTGCGGCAGCGGGCCGTGAGAAGAGCGCGGGTCGGAGCAAGCCGCGGGAGGCACGAGATTCAGCGCAGAGCGGGCCGTGCGCGGGGCGGTCTGGAGAATGGGTCGCGGTCGCGGGCAACGATCTGCGGCAGCGGAGTCGGCGCGGTTGACGGCGATCCGCAGACCGAACGGCGGGCCAGGTTAGTCCGCGGAAGACAGCGGCATGCGGATATCGCGGCCACGGATCAGACCGCGTGGTGCGTCCGGCCTATTACCAACGCGACGCGCGGATGGAGTGGTTGGTGGGTCGTGCGGGAGAAAGCTCGCTGGCGGGCAGCTGGTCGCGCGGAAGCGGGTTCGGCCGGCGGAGTAAATTGAGAAAAAAATCTTGAAAAGGGCGAGGGAGATACTTTTTTAAGGGAGATTTTTTTTTTTCAATCGTGAGAGAGAAATTTATGAGAGAAAAAAGAGTGGGAGAAAATGAGGAGAAGTTGCATAATGGAGGAGAGTGATTATCTTTTAATTTTTTTTAATTTCTTTTTTCAAAAAACTTAAAATAGAGGGGAATTGTTGCTGGGTGAGGGGTAATTTAAAAATTTTTTTAATAAATTTTGAATTTATTAAATATTTTAAATGTAAATTTCACGCAGGTAAACACATATAATCGATATATATATACATTTAGGGTAATTCCATTATTCAATAAATAATCATTCTGCTGATGAGTCCATTGTTCAAATGGCCCAAATTTGTAATTTAAATGCCGTCGCTTTTGACCGCCAATTTTCAGCAGATTCAATTGAATGAATAATCTTATTTGATAGATTTCATAGCCAATAGTGTGATCAATTTTGAAAATGGATCGTCATTTCGTCACTACCTCCTAACGATATGTATGTGCAGTCGTTGACGACTCGATCGCTTGATCGATTGATCATCAAGTCGTGGAATATTTATATCTTGACTAATTTTAATGTTTTGAATGCGATGATGAAGTCCGTTCGTCGATCGAAGACCATTTGGATTGATTTTGGCGACGCTATATTTCGATTTGCGCTCACTTCATTATTTGACATTTATACAGACTCATCCAAATTGAGTACGAACAGTCTCATTTGATAGTTTTCAATGTTTTGAAGCTAACAGCATGATCAATTTCATGAACCGAGGTCGTCGGATATCGTCGCAGCTTCTCGACTCTGATATATGTGTCAACACATTGTTAGCTGGAGCGCTTAATCGATTGATTATTAGATTTTGTAATATTGATATTCTGATCAATTTCGATGTTCTGAATGCAACGACAAAATTCGTTCATTGATTGGAGGTTGTTTCGACCATTTTTAATGGCATCCAGTGCATTTTGAGCCTCAATTTACACACTGTCGCTTCCGAAGTCCAACAAATTTAACTTGTGGGCTTATCTTGATATATGACACATATGTGGAGGTTAACAAATACCCCCCAATAAATATGATTCACGCATGAAGCGAGTCATGTTTATTGAAAACTAGTTGACCTTTTGGGCTGGCCATAGAACTTGGATCATTTTAGCTTGAGCAATAAATTTTGAGCTTGAGGGATTTGTCATTAGTATGTTGCCTTATTCAGACATACTAAATGACAAGAGCGATTTGTCAAAATTGACTTGTAAGATTAATAAGAGCTCTTACACCATATAGTTTCTTGGCTTTTCAAAGATCTCTTTCTTTTATGTTCTTTGCAGATTTCTCCTCTACCCTAGCTTCATGCTTGGTTGGGTTTGATGGAGGAATTAGTCTACTTATTTTGATGAAGGACTCTGCTAGGGAATCAGTTTATTTGTGCTTAATCGGATTTGAAATTCCTTCTGTCTTAGCTTTGAGCTTGACAGACTTGATGAAGGATTGACCTGATTTGTCTCTATTGACTTGCCAAGAAATGTATGCATGCCATGAATCCTATGTCGCTTTGATGATTCGTTGAAGGATACATACAGATGACCCAAACCTTCGCTTATATAGGTCAATGTTGAGTTATTAGCAACGTGCTTTAAGACTAAATAACCATAAATTTCTTTAGTTGACCATCGACTTTGTATGAACTATGGAATTGCTTCCCCATGTGCTTTCTCGCTGATTGGATGAGGAGATAGATATGTGCTTTGAGCTTGATCGATCATTTGAAAATAGATTGAAATATCACCTGCGGTAATATGAAGATTGATTTGGGTAGCCCCGAAGCGCCTGATTTCTCATCGATCAAGTAGAGATCTCGATCCTAGTTTCTTGTAATCTCTAAGATGGATCTGATTTGAGATTGAACAGTTATCGTCATTAGACTGACGAGCATGAGCTCTTTCACTATGGCCTTTTCTTACGGCTTGTTGAGTGAGGAGAGTGTCATCAACTCAGCCATATTTGAGCTTGTTGAGTTCGACCTTTAGAACCTACTCGAGTCTTTGACCTAAGCTATAGTGGGTTGGTGGTTTTATCATCAGACTGACGAACGAGGGCTCTTTCACTGTGGCCTTTTCTTGCGGCTTGTTAAGTGAAAAGAGCGTCAACAACTCGGCCATTTGTGGGCTTGTTGAGTCCAACCTTTAGAAGCCATATGTGTCCTAGACTTCAAGATGTAGAGGTTGATGTTTCTCCAACTTAATTGATTGAAGCTTCCAAAATCAGGAGTTCTTCTGACTTGATCTCCAAAATTTGGCAAATTTGAGAGATAAATTTCTTGACCTTTAGGGCTATCTTTTCATGCATAGAAATATATTCTTTTTATTCTTGCAAAATTATGCAACTTAACAGTAACAATTATAGATATATCCATGGATTTTGGGGTAAAGCTCGATGTCAACCTGAATAAGAATATATTTGAGGATCTCATCTTATGACACGATGTCAACTCAAATAACTTTAATATAACCTAAAAAATGTCCCCTGTCTTGCAGGGGGAATTCTAAAGTATATTTAAGATAATTTTTAAAATAAAAATATACAAATACATCAATATTTAAATTATACTCTTGGGAATTTTAACATACAACATTTCATCTATATATAAAATCTAAAATGCCTCGTGTTAGGGAATTTTCAAAAAAGTTCTTCATCTGGAGTATGTTTATTTAGGGATCTCGGCATGAAGCACGATGTCAACCTAAATAGATATACTAAAAAAAATGCCCCTTGTCTTGTAGGGATTTCTATTGTACCTCGAGAATGTGGTCTTCAAGTATCGACCATTAATTGACGACATTGGTCTTTCACCCTTTAGGTTGATGAGTTGGTATGCCCTCCTCTATACTTTTCAATGACAAAAGGCCTTCCCGTTAGGCTCAAATTTGCCACCAATTTTGATTGGAGATAATTGGTCTTCTCAAAGACAACCACTAATTCTTCTTTTGGAATGTTCGAGGTCGCACCGTATGGTCAAAAGCCCCGACATCTTTGCTCGATAGACTTCCATTTTGATGAGCTTGTAATCTAACTTCATCAAGCATCGAGTTCCTCCATTCTCGACTAACATTTTGATCTTCGCTTAGATTGTGGATGGCTACTCAAGTGAAGGCAACTCAACTTCAGTGGAAGAACTACGCCCAAATACCAATGAATAGTGGCTTTAGATCTTGTAGTTCGATATGCACCCATAGAGCATATATAGCTTGGTATGTCATTCTCTTATTTTAGTGAGAATCTTCTTGAGCATTTGACTAATGTCTTGAAGAGCCAAACCATTTGCTCTTGGATTATATATTGAAGAGTATCGCCAATCAATTTTGTGTCGATTGATGAATCTATAAATATTTGCACTTTTGAAAGTTGTGTCATTATCAAAATTATTCACGTGGCACTCCAAATCTATAGACATATTATGCATGAAGAAGTTGATCACTGTCGCAAGAACTTCTTTAAATGGGTAGCCACCACTTAGAGAAATAAATCGCGCTAGATGAAGCGATGTCCAGCTGACGACGATGGATCAATTGGTTCAATTACATATGTGCCTCAACATTCGAATGACCAGGATGCTATTGTTGGGTGTAATGGATTTGGAAGTGAATGAGATTTACATGTACTTGACACTCATGACACTTCTAGCATGATTAATACACTCACATAGCCAATAATAACCCATCCTTTGATTTTTACTACCATCTTGGGACCGGCCGATGTGTGCACCACAAAGTCCTTCATGAACTTCAACCATCACTTGCTTCATCACTACACCTAGGCATCGTAGCCACATTTGTTCAAAGGATCTACAATATAAAGTGTTGTTGACGAAAAGCATAGCATAGCATTCTCTTCTATTTGAGTCGCCGTGATTTATTATTTGGTAATTGCCTTCTTTAAAGTAGTCGATGAAGGGTTGCCTCAATCATGTGATTTTATACAATGGCTTCACACTACTTTTGAGGCAATGTCATTCTTATCTTCTTGATACAATTTTTGTTGATTTTGGGAGTATGAGCAACCCGAGTCATCCCCGGTCAAATTTGGTAACCCCTCTACCTGCGAGGATTGATACTTTGTTGGCTTTAGAACTCATTGAGTAAATATGTCGATCATTACATAATCACCATTCATACTTATCATTTCCTTAGCTAATTTTGCCAAACAATCAGCTTTGCTATTCTTAGATTGAGAGACTCGAGTTAGTGTGATATTTAGTATCTGTTTCATAAGCTCATAACTTGTGATAGAAAGAACTTGTTGATTATATAGATGTACTTGATTTATAATAAGTCGAGAATCACCAAAAATATGCAAGTTTTGAATGCCTATGAAAATATTTTCTTCAAGACCGCCACTAATGCTTCATATTCATCTTCATTAGTTCTTGGCACGATCAATCCATATGATCCTCATTATCCCTCCTTCTGTTATGAAGATGATGTCGACGCTTCTTGCTCTTGGAAAAATTAGATGTTGGACTTATTTGATCGATGAAGCCCCATCAAAGTACATTTCCCAAATTTATGATTTTTCTCTTTCATGAATGAGCATAATTTTAGGAAAATTGTCATTAAGAGAAGAGTCCGTTGGAATGGGATGTGCAGCAAGAAAATCTACTAAGACTCGTCCATTCACTACTTTCTATGAAACGTATGTAATATCAAACTGCAAAAACAATATTGCCCATCTTGCCAAGCAACCTATCAATACTGGTCTTATCATCAAGTACTTCTGGATCGATCCTTGAGATGAGGGTAATCTTGTGAGATAACATATGATGAAGCTTTTGACCGCAAAGATCAATGCCAAATAGTGCTTTCTATCGAGAGTATCTCATGCCCAATCAACCTCGACTATATAATAAAGAGCATTCTCTTTATTTTCCTCATTATGTTGTGCCAATAATGCTCCAAGAGACTCTTCTAATGCATGTGTATGTAATGAGGGCTTCTGAGTAAAGGCCGCAAAGATTGGTGGATTTAACAAGTAACTTTTAATGCTATTGAAGGCTTGTTGGAACTCCTTGTCCCACTTGAATGGAGCATCCTTCTTCATTAACCTTGCAAATGGTTGACAATGTTTTGATAGGTTTGATATAAATCGACAGATGAATGCCAGCTATCCTTGTAAAGAACGGAGCTGGCGTAAACTCTTCGGTGGAGGCATCTCCATGATTGCCTTGATTTTAGTAGATCAAATACCTCACATGTACAATGTACCCTGAATTTTTTGGAGGATACCCCGAATGCACATTTTAGAGGATTCATCTTGAGATCATATTTTCTAATTCTCTCAAGTATAATTTTTAAGTCTTCAAAGTGATTTTCATGATTCAAGCTTTTCACTACCAAATTATCGATATAACATTTCACCTTTTGATGAATCACCTCATCAAAAATACCCGTCATGGCTCTTTGGTATGTAGCTCTAGCATTTTTTAGGCCAAAAGGCATGACTATGTAGCAATAGATGCCAATAGGTATTTTGAACAATGTATATTTTTCATCTTCAGGTGTCATTTTGATTTAGTTGTATCCTGATGATCCGTCCATGAATGAGAACATATCATAGTTGGAAGTGTTATCCACTAGCAGTTTTGATATTGGAAGCGAAAGTCATCTTTTGGGCACGCCTTATTTAGGTCCCGGAAGTCAATGCAGAGATGAATTTGATCGTTCTTCTTTCTAACTGGGACAATGTTGGCTATCCAATCTACATACTTCTCCTCCCGGTTGAAGCCTTCTTCTATCAGCTTCTTAGTTTCTGCAATTACATGTTCTTTAATCTCCAGTCTCATTCGTCTAAGAGCTTGCTTAACGGGCATTGCATCTAGTTTAATAGCTAGTTTATGAACTACTACATCAGGGGATAAACCTAGCATTTCAGAATATGTCCAGGAAAAGTAATCCCTAAATTCACAAAGTAGCATTTTTAGCTCTTCAACTTTCTCATCGTGAAGGGAATGAAAGTTGGACGGGATCATCCTCCCCTAAGTTGACTTCTTTAAGTTCATCCATAGCTATTTGTCCACCATCTTCAAGTTCTTCGTGTGCTTTCTACTTCATCATTTTTTAGAAGAATTTCATGGGAATCATCTTCTTCATCACCATGGGTTTTGATCCCAGCTTCTATTATATTATAGCAGGATATATTTTGATGCATTTTGCCGATGAACCGAAGACCTTTAGTGATAAACTTATCACTTCTTCGTGATGCTTGAGGACTTCTTTGGCTCCACATCTTGTTAAATACTTGAGTCCTATGTTTAGTAGTTCCAATATGAACTCCAAGCTTATGCATCATTCTTCGTAATTTCTGTGGATAGTATATTGGTATTCTTGTTGGCACTACCTCATCATTATTTTTATGTTGAGTAGGTTGTTCAAAGTCTTGGGGCTGAGACTCTTCATATTTATAAAATAGAGTTCTGCTCTCGCTACTCACTCAACCACAATAATGAATGTTATCAATTTATTATGAACCTCCGTGACTGATTTCTGAAGCAATCAGGGATGGTATAATTTTGAGTGAGTCATCTAACTCTACCAAGTGAGCTATCCTCCTTGATGCATATCCGAACTCTATTTTCATAAGTAGATTCAAAATCATAGTAATCAATCACTTATTTCATACCGCCTTTCTTGAAAGCTTACAAGTTCCCTTAGTTTAACAGACATATCTTCTCCTTCTTCTGGTCACTTCCCAAATGAGGAACTGATTACTTGACTTAAGTGCATAATTGAGTGCTTTAGGGATAGTTAGCATTTCCTTCCTTCTCCCACTTTACTTCTGCTCTTTCACTTTGTAAAATTACTTTTTAGTTCCTATAGTGGATGCTACCACTTCAAGAGACTCTTTTAGGTTAGGCTTTTTGAGGATGAAATATTTTGCATCTTCATAGATCTTTTCATGAGAGAATTATTGTAGGTTACCGAATTCTAAATTCTTCTCCATCTTTAGATACTTCATACATTGATGTATAGTTGATGGGACCATGTCATACTCATGCAGCCACGGTCGACCCAAGAGAGCTTTAAATGATGTATCGACATCAATTACATGAAACTTGGCATCAGTATATAAATCCCTGAACTTGAGTGGGAGAATAAAAGAACCTGGAGTTTTCTACCCTTTTTCATTGAAGCCATGAACCATCAACTTATCTCTCTCAAGATATTGGATATCAAGTGATAATCCTTTTAATACCTTTAGACTCATAAAATTGATAGAAGAACCGGGATCAATCAATATTCAGGTGATCGATATGCCATCACTCTCTATAGTAACATATAGAGGATGATTGTGGTCTACTATTCCCAACATAAGATCTACTTCAAAAAATGTGATTGGGAGATCTTGAGTTTACAATGCTTCAGCCATGCATTTTTCAAAAGTAAGCTTCATAACTGGATCTTTGAAAGCTTGTATCAAAGTTTCTGAGGTCTTTTGACATCAAGAGAGCCTCTACACTCGCCATGTGGATCTTTCTCATGTGATAGAATATTATAATCTATTTTTTTGCTTGATTTAGGCTTCGCTCTAGAATTTTTAGGAATAATATCCTCGTTGATTTCAATTTGCTTGTCTTTGTCTTTATTTGCATTTTCCTTCTTTGATGAATGTGGTAAGATTTTACCACTTCTCAACTGAACTTGAATAACTTTGTCTTGCTCAGATTCATTTGAAGAGGTAGTTTCTTCAAGTTCCCTTCTTATTATGGAAGATTGGCCAAAAGGGTTAGACTCATTTTTCAACATTTCATACGTGATGATATCGAGTCCGACTCTTCTCGTGAGAAAATAGATCTTCATCTCAACTTATTATCTTGTTGAGTCATTAAACAAAATTCACACTCCGTGCTCTTCTTGCTTTTCCGATAAAAAATTTTAATGGGTTGGTCGAGTTTGTTTGACTCCCCTTATCATCTTGAGTAATCGATGTTGAAGAATATCTAACATCATGATGATTCACATGTACCTAACAAGACTCACCATTATCTTCTTCATCCGATTCAGAATGAAGTTTAGGCATACAAGCCTAAATGGTTATCTTGTCTACCGTGGTGATACTCCTCTAGATTGTTAATGATCTTTGAGTTGTAGTTCTTTCTTGATCTTGTTTTTTAGCCGCCTTCTTTGATTTATGGGGTTTACATTTGGTTGACGCTTCTCATGTGATGAAGTATCCTAATATCATTGAGAAGCCCAAATACTTGGTTTAGGCATCTCTTAAGTCCAATATAGGTTCAAGTGGTGATTTCCACTTACACTAGGACGCCTTTTTAGCTATTTTAGCATCTTCATGCTCTTTTGGAGACTATTTGCCATTCTTCAATATGAACTAATTTCTCCTTCTATTGTCTGATGACGAAGAGGACGTAATCATCCTTGTAGATTCTCTTTTAGGGTTGACTAGAATACTATCAGATAGTGTAAATTCACCTCGTTGATACTTCCTTTCTAGGCAATCTTTGAAGACATAATAATCTTTGATAGGATGATTGAACATCCGATGATAGGGATAGTAGTTTGAATTATTGACATGATTAGCTTCTTTAGGCCTTTTAATTTCTGGTAATTGTAAACTAGTTTTGACTGCTTGTCGAAATAATTTAGCCACAATATCCCTTCTAAAGGAATATTCTTTATTCAACTTTTTCTTAAGAGATCGATGCCATCATCTCTTGCTTATTTCCCCACCACTTGGAAAAGTTTGAGGTTTGTCATTACATCCTAATACCAATTTTGGATTAGAATAAATGTGCTTTTACTTATCATCATTGTACATTACGCTTTTCTTTATCCACATTGTATATCACCCGCTTTTGCCATTTGAACTATAGAAGTGGTTTCATTTTTTTTCTTGAGTCAAGGTTTATTTCTCTTTGCTTTATCTCGCATAGACTTCAAGGCATTCAACTTTTCAATTTAGCCACCCATCGAGCAAGTCGAATGTTGCAATCGATGCCATGCATAGAAATGGTGCCATCCATATTGCCATTAGCAATTGGATCGATGTTCTTTCTTCCACTTCAGACTTCATACTTAGGTTACCAACACTTATGAATTTTGTCACCGACTCATCTTTCCTCCTTTCGCAAGGTAAAGTCGATTGTGATTTTCTCTTGACCGCTAACCTTTTCACAAATATGGTCTCCAATTCAGAAATATTTTAACCGAATCATTTGGCAATTCAAGATACCATTCAAAAGCTTGTCAAGCTACGATGAATTGACAAAAAAGCAAAGGTATCGCTCCCCGTGTTACCACACAAGTAGCCTTTAAATTGGGCGATTACTGTTACGAAAAGTATTGAATTTTGGCATCAAGTAACCTTTCGTACAACACTTAGTCATATTCAATTGCTGGGTAATGACTACCTTTATCTTTTCATTGATTATTATTGAGCAAAGCTGCTACTATTCTGCAAGCAACTAGATTTTGAATTATCAAGAGGTGTTTGGTTAACTTCATCTTTGCTGCAGTATGTACATGAGGAGCTTGAGGTACCGGTGGGTTGGATAGTATTGTATGATTAGTCGTGTAATTTAGACAAAATAGGCACTGCACTTGATGTGATATTCTTCTAAAATAACTCCATCATGATGTTCATTTGTACCATCATATCATTCATTTTGGTACCAAGCTATACAATCTCCTTATCTTTGGCTTCCATTTGACGTTGCATTTCTCTTTGCTCTCTAGCTAGCGAAATGACGTCAATCAATACAGTCTCTTCTCTTATTCTATTTCTTATTGTTGTTCTGCTTCTTGCTCATTTCCAGAGGGAGAGCTTGACTGCCCTTCTCCTTGTGCATTTGTAGAGACAGTTGTTATTAGGGCTGTACGATGACACTAATTATAAAAGCATGTACTAGGCTGATCATTTCCTAGCTCAATCATATAGACAGCTTCGACATCCATAATTTCTTTCTCATTCTGATCTTCTTCTTCTTCATCTTCAATAAAGATCGAGGATCCAATTTGTATTTGCTTCTATGAAGACTCTTCTTCATAAGCGTCAAATTCAGGTTAAGGTTCCCTGAGTTCGTGTTGTTGGATGGTGTTGGAGAGTTCATCTATATCTCGACCATGTACAACTCTATTTCCATAGAATCTTCTTCATTATTTTCTTCCTACACAAATTTATGATCGACGTTTTTAGTGGATCTCTGGTTCAATGTGCGGAACAACCACATCTTCTATTAAAGGACCACGATCAACGTCAACCTTCTCAGGAGGTGAAATTCATCAAATGGGATACCCTGAGGATTCTCCGTGGTGTCGATCATCATATCTCATCATTGATATCCCTTATTTTGGGTATCCACTTCTAATGAGTTGATTTTGAGGATTGAGTATATGTATATATGTCACACCTCTTCTATTACTCAAAGTTTCATTATGGGGGACTTCCATATTTGCTTACCCTTTCGGGACCTTTGAAGATTCTTGGACATGGTCCAAGTGTCACGCTCGATGCTCACCATGCAAAGTGTATACTGGCCGCCATTACTAAGAGATGGAAACTTTCTGGCTTATTTTCCATCACCACGCCTCAAATCTTCTTTTCATTAGCCTTTGTTCTGCTACTTTGAGAACTTTATATATCCCAGCGGTGGGTCTCTGTGGTGGTGGAGCTTGATGGTTGGTTCTTCGAAAGACTATTTTTTATTTGCCAATAGAGCTATTCCTCTTTACCCACTTTAGATTGTCAAAGTTGTTGTGGGTAGAATACTCACTTTCTGACACATTGCTTGCTCTAGGTCGTTCAAAGGGGATCGAGCCCTCGCCTAGAAGTTTCTCCTTCTCTTCTCTGTTAATTTTCCGATGAGGAAGCTTCATGATCATGCTTTCCAAAGGTTCAAGAGGGCACAAAGCACTAATGAGGAATTAAAGACACGCTTGTCCCTTGATGATTCTTTTCATCATGGGAGCTTGATTGTAGCCTTGAAAACTGAAGTTCTCGTGGGAGAACTCCTTGACAGTTGTTGAACTGTTGGCATGCACATGGCTAGGGAGTTTCGAATTTGAGGCCTTCCAAAGATGGCCTCGGATAAATGTACCATGGGTACTTCAGAGTGCACGATAGAGAAATTTAAGCTACCAAATTGATGGCATCCCAACATCTCCGGTTGATGACGACGTTGGCTAGGCGATATTCACCAATGACCTATGAATGGTGAAAGGAGTGCTTTAGATCCATTTCAAAAGTGAAAGATGGGGATTAGTAATTAACAATTATTATTTCACCCATACTTTCAAGATGCAGGTACTATAACAATAATAATAAAGATATACTCTACGAATGATTCATTCTACATAGAGCCTCATATTGAATTTATTACACACTTAAATCATCATTTTATTTTGAATTTTTGGAAAATTTTATTGCTACTATAGCACATATAAGACTAGCCAAAGATGGAAAGAGAATCATATCCCAAGCGGAGTCACCAAAAATCTATGGGCTCAGAAAATTTTCCACCGACCTGGGCTCCAAAAATTCTCCACCGACCTCTTGACAAATGAAGAGAGTGATTTAAAGTGTCGGTGTAATTTTCAGAAGGCAGATGTAATAGTAGATGAGACATTACCTAGAGATTTCACCCCTCATTTTGTGAGGACTTTAGATCTGGTTCTAGTTTCTATGCAAGCCCTATAGTTAATTACCCTCTCAATGTTGAGAGAAAACTTTCGACAAGGTCATTAAATCTTGTGTGTAGCATATAAGAAGAAGAGTGGAGTTTTAGAATTTAGATTATGAAATTCATTATTTAACTTAAAGAGATGGTTGGGGAATGATGATGTGATCTAATCCCATGGTTCCATCCCTGCCATCATGATCCCTACCTACTTAGAGAGGAGGTAAACCAACCGACCGAAAAGATCCTTATCAAGAACACATGGGTTACGCCATCCAAGAAATCCTTAGACTGGGGTGGTGTTTAAGGGAGAGTTTAAGTCTACATTAGCTAATAAAATTTTTTGCCCAATCAAGTATACCCTATGGTTCACAACTCAAAGGGCGAGCCATTGGGAGCATAGAGGATATAATATATTCCATGCCAAACCACCATCGAGGACTCGGTTATAACTATCCGTGGCTATGGCCCAAGAGACAAGCCACGCCATGAGATTGTTGAGAATAAAACATACGTATTTTATTTAACTTCTTTTGAGCTGTGGTTTTCTTAATTTGTCACCTAATAAAATAATTTAATGAAGGTGAATTGAATTTTAGTTTTGTTTAATAAATTAAATTTCATTTAGCATTTATAATTTGATGATTTATTTGATTTTACATTGATTGATAATTGAGTTTGATTAATAATTGAGGTTGGAAGCATATTTTATGATTTGAAATCTTCATTCAACTCATCATTGGTTAATTGATCAATGAATGGATAGATCAACTGCTTTGCTCCTAAGAGGATCGATCTATTTTCACATGATATTTAGCTTCGATATTTTACTAAGTTGAAATTTTATAATATTTTTAGTTTTAACCACCCAATCCTAAGACTAAACGAGAATCAACCCGCATAGCATCCTCGACACAAATTTAAGCATTCAAAGATGGAGCCCATGTGGGTGTTTAAATTATTTAATTTATTTTTTTTGATCTTGTAATTCTATTAATTTAATAATTAGTCGCATATTTATATTTTGAGATTTTGAATTGAAAAATTGAATATAATACATAAATACTTTGATAATATACCCTCTAGTGATATCATCAAATTGTTCATAAGTTAGATAGTAATATCAAATAAAATAAATTTTCTTGATTTTCTAAAGGAGAAAGCTATAACAACATCATTTGTTTTGTTTGATCCATAGACAACCGAATCAAAAGATTTTATTATTAAATTTAAGCATTCAAAGATAGTTTTGCTGGTGTATTTAAGAATGCTACACTTTTGAGGTATTAAATTTAAGTTTTAATCATGATTTATAATGTTAAGAGTTTAATCAATCCTTAATTCTGCTCATTAATTTAAGATGAAGATGTAGAAGATCTAATATCTTATTAAATTTTTTGATAATATTTAATTAATTTTAATTTAGCATACATAGCATTTTCAAATATTAAAATTTGTACTTCAAATCTTTATGTTAAATAAAGAATGCCTTAATTAACGCCTTATGTTTATTGTATGATATGTTGTGAATCTGGCAAAGAAGTTTATTGATCTAATATCTTATTAGATTTTTTATTAATATTTAATTTAAATTAGCTCTGTCTTTTCAAACATTAAAATTTGCACTTTAAATATTTATGTCCTACAGTGTATCTAAGAATGTTTTAATTAACTCATTCTCCGCATGTGTTTGCATTTAAATTAAATATTGAGTTCTTTAAGTTTCAATGAAACTTAGCTCATCGGAGAAGTTTATAATCATTCTTATTTAAAGAACTTTAGAATTTTTTTTGTGAGTAGTTTCATTCATCATTTTTTTCATTGTTTCATATGTTATTACTCTTATTTAATCATATTTAAGCTTTGTGTCAATCCAAATTGACATCCCATATCCCCATGGGGCTACATCTGGGGTATTTTTTCTTACTCACATGCACTTTAAAGTGGGTGTCTTTACACCACAAATGAAGTTTTCATCATCGCACCCCTCGAGCACAGGCCTTCAAACTGAAAGAAAATATAAAATGCAATATATTCATCCTTTTTCTAAAAAATGACAAAATTTCAAAGATTTCGCCTGGGGGGAGACATCTAACAAATGTTTACTTACTCAAGACCCTCTTGAAAGGTGGTGTCTTGACACCATACCTATTTTTTCATCCCGTCACCCTTGAGCAACGAGGTCTTCAAACTAGTAACACAAGCATGTATATATATTCATATTCACAAATACATGTTCGACTTATTTTCTAATTCTAGAAAGGAACGGTTGTTGTATTATGCTAATATGCTGAAAATCGAAGAAGATTCATGATGTTCTTCTCCCATTTTACAAAAGGCTAGAGTAAAATGCGACGAAAAAATCACCACCTTGACGATGTTCTTCATTTTACAAGAAGGTAAGAAGAGCACGATGTCAAAATCAAAAGAAGAATTTTCCTCGACGATCTGTTGCGGAGAATAAAACTGAAGATGTGTGATGCCAAAATCGAAAGAAGAATCTGACAATATTTTTCCCGACGGCGATGAAAAAAAGCTAAAAGCAAATGTTAGAAATTGAAAGAAAATTCACCTCTGACGATGTTCTTCCAATTGTGGCCAAAAAATGGCATGAGGAGCACGGAAAGAGCATAGAATGACTGGGTTCATAATGGGAAAATAAGGGATGTGTTTATGGTGGAGGGCGGGTTTGACAGTGTCAGGGGGAAGGAGGTCAGGTGTGGTGGGCCAAGGGGAAGAGGCTTGAGCTTAAAAAGAATGCTGCTGGGATGGTCTGCATGGATGAGCAACCAGGTCGTGAGCGAGAAGAAAAACAGGAGGCAGAGCGGCATGCGGAAGTCTGGAGTCGCGGCTACGCGGGATGCGGATGTAGGAGAGGGTCGAGAAGGCTGGTCGAGCGTCGCTGGCAGGAGTGCGGATCAGCAGATCGCGGTGCTGATGGTCGAGAACGGCGCGGAAGGCACAATTTGAGGCAATGGGTCAGTGAGGCTGAACCCATGGATCGATGGCGATGGGTTAGCGGAAAGAGTATGGCAGCGGGTCGCTGACCGCTGGGTCTTGAGCGCAGAATGATGAATTAGCGGAGACGGAGGAGCAGGGTCACGCGAGAAAGCGCTGGTCGACGGTTCGACAGTGATCTGGAGGAAATGAGAAAAAAATCTTGAAAGAGAGGGAGATACCTTTTCAAGGAAGATTTCTTTTCAACCACAGGGAGAACTGTGAGAGGAGAGAGAGAATGAGAAGGAAGATTGGGGAGTGGTTATCTTTTAATTTTTTTATTTTCAAACTAAAATGTGGGGAATCGCTGTTCGCAGGTAATTTAGGAATTTTTAATAAATTTTGAATTTATTAAATATTTTAAACGTAGATTTCATATTGGTAAACGCACATAGTCGATATATATATATCGATTTAAATTGTAATTCCATTGTTCAACGAATGCCTATCTCACGATCGGAGCTTATTTGAGTAAAATTGAGTCAATTTCGCCTAAATGCTGTCTGACCTCAATTTTCATGCGCTCATCCAATTGACGAATAGTCTTATTTGATAGATTTCGCATTTCAAAGCCAATGGTGTGATCGTTTACGAGGTCATTTGACTCGCCAATGCTCGACATCGCGCGACGCCGCTGACAACTCGAGCCATTAATTAATCATCAAGTCTAAATATTTTATCGACTAATTTTAATTTGAACACGATGGCAAGTCCGCTCGTCACATCGGAGGTCATTTTTAATTTTGGCGCAGTGTATTTCACCCGACGGCGACTACACTTCGATTATTACATTTGTACAGACTCATCCGAATTGAGCACGAATAGTCTCATTTGATAGTTTTCAATATTTTGAAGCTAACAACATGATCAATTTCATGAACCGAAGTCGTTTGGATATCTTCGCAGCTTCTCGACTCTGATATGCGTGTCGACACATTGTTAGCTTGAGCACTTAATCGATTGATCGTTAGATTTTGCAATATTTATATTCTGATCAATTTTGATGTTCTAAACGCAATGGTGAAACTGCTCATCGACGGAGGTTGTTTCACCATTTTCAATGACATCCAACGAGCCTCAATATGACCGTCGCTTCCAAATCCATCGAATTTAACTTTGTGGGCTTCTGATATATGACACATATGTGGAGGTCAACAAAAATATAATGTAGCAATTCTATTGCCTATTGAATAAGACATAATCATGTTCACGAATAAGTATTCAAGTTGTGTTCTTGTTCAAGTTTGAGATATTGAACCCAATCTAACTTCATCTCAATTTCTCGTTAAGTTCTATTTTCATTTGAAGACTGAACTTCAAGTTTAATGCAAGTTTCTAATAAGTTTGGCATCAACTTCAAATCTTGCTTATATTTCTTTTTATTATTCATTTTAGTGTTTGAAGTAATAAGACCTAAGCATGCATTGAAAATAAATCGTCCTTACTCATTTGAGAGAAATCGTATCTCCTTCAAATTTCGTTGTGTATTTTGTCTTCGTATAAGAGCAAGTCCTCAAGTTCACAACAAATTTCATGCTTGTGACAAGTGATCAAGTTCTATTATAAACGTCATTCAAACTTAATTTCACTCAAAAGAATAACTTTCAAATTTAGATTTATTTCAATCTCATATTTTATTATGACATCAAGTTTAAATTTATGTTAAATTAGTTTTCATGATTTGAATCATATCATCTTGTCCATATTGAGTTTTTTTTTTTTGCAAGTATGAAATTTTGATAACATTTCAACAGCTCGACATTGGCCCTACATAATGTGCTGCTTTGAGAGTGTCGGACCATCTTACCACACTTATGAGAAGTGTTCATGATAGGCATTTTTTGACACAGCGGCTAAGAGGTCTTCATACCTACGACACTTACGTGAAGCGACACATAAACCTTAAAATAATTGTAATTTTACTTTATATCCAATTTTAACTTTGAAGTTTAATTTATATTAAATTATTTTAAGACTCATTGTAATCACTTTAGTTTAAAATCTTACAATCTTCTGGCATTATCATTATTTAGAGGGATGCATCAAAAGTCTAATGCATTCCCACTATGTTTATAAATAGCATACATGGTAGGTCCTTACGACACTACACTGGCGAGAATTTTACACCTAATAGGCTTATAGGAAGCATCTCATAAGCCTTCAAAATATATATGAAAAATATTGTAATTTTTCATCCGCATTAAGCAACAGAAATAAGTACTTATTTGTAATAAATTTTCTCATCATGTTGACGCAACATGATTAGGTACTTAAAATTTTTTGATATTTTGTAATTTTACCTATAAGAGTGAACGTTGATGTAGAGACAACAATGGATATATATATATATTTTTACTAATATATATTTTTTAATCCGCAACAATAAATACTTCTTTGATGATTTTTTTGGCTGTTAGAAGTGGAAGGAGATTAGAGGGTCTGGTTTAGGGAAGAAATGATCGACTGAGAGTTTAGCATGGCAAAAGAGTAGTAGTTGCAAGTTTTGGACGAGGAGAAAGAAAGATCAGAGAGCGAGAGAAAGAGTGTTTGTGAGAGTTTTGGAAAGTCTTCTTTGTCCATTTAGAGAGAGAAAGAGAATGGAGGGAGAGAGTTTGATACATGGGTCACAGGCAAAAAAGAAGAAAAAATGATGAGAATTTGGCTTGATGGATGGGCTGAGCTGGGGTGGTCGAATTAGCATGGGGAACTTAGCTAGTGAGCCAAGCAGTGAGTGGAGGGGTCGAGCATGACCATTTGCGTGAGGTTTGTTAGTGAGAGATGCAGAAAGCAGAGAGGCTTGAGATTTCTCGTACAAGAGAAATGACCATGAGATGCCTTGTTTTCACGTGCATAGTGATGGAACTAGATGGTGATTGGAGAGGTAATCGTTACCCGTAGATTTTTAACGAGCTGTTTAATATTTATAGTAGCATAATTTTTAAACTAAACATCATTATTGATTTAATTAGCTAATTAGGCAGGATAAAAAAATTAACAAAATAAGCACGCCTTCAGCCGGGCGACTGGGTTTAGTCGCGCCAGACGCGATCAAGCACTAATTTTTTTAAAAAAATAATTGATTCCCCATTTTTTGAACATATCGTTCATTAGGTCGAGGTGGTAGGCCGTTGGAAAGATAATGAAAAATTCTACAACTTTCATGGACAAATTTTCACGACCCGTTGAGCCGCAGTTTTGCAAATGTGTGAGATGTGAAGTGCAAAAATAATAATATCGACGCACTCGCTTTTTGGCCATATCGCTCATTGTCGTGATTTTGGAGTGTTTAGCATCGTTGGAAAGATAATAACAAATTTTACAACTTTTATGTTGATAACTTTTGAGATCTCGCCCCGATTTTGTAAATGTATTTTTTAAAAAAAATATTTGAGATGTAAAAAATTTGACGTCAAAAAAATTAAAAATATTATGATATCACTCGTTTGTGATCTTAACACAATGCTTGTTGAATACATATAATTTTTTGATAATATTAAACATTGTAAGTATATTAATTTTTCGATGAGTCTAAATAGTTGTGAGTTAACCAAATAAAACTAAATTGATAACAAACAAAAGTATAATTGTACAATCACCGAATCAATAAGTGGACATAACAAATAAAAAAAGATTTGACTACATGACATAAAAGTGCTAAAAAAAATACAACTATCGCCGTCGATGTGGCGGAATCGCATCGCTACCGTGAGAGTGTAATGAGATGGTGGTCGACGGGTCGATCACGAAATGATGCGCCGACGATCCTCCTCCCCACGCCACCGGGTTGCGAACATCCCAAGTCCGTAACATGTGGTATCTCAGCGGAAGCCTGAGATGGCAATGAGTACCCGTGGTACACTGCATATGGCGGTGTCATGTGGAATGACGGTGGAGCATATGTAGGTAGGATCGGTGCATGCCATGGGTTCATCTGAGACCACATTGCATCCGATATAATACGGGGTGGTGTGAATGGATAGTAGATGCGCTACCACGGCATATATGATGGACCCATATCCATCGACGGCATCTGGCATACGATGCGTGGCCCGAATGTCTATATCCTTGTATCTACCGCCGATATATGCATATTCCGCCGATCCACGCACCGCCATAGTCGCGGATTAAATTGCGTACCCTCTCGCAAATAGCATATATATCTTCGATTCGTGATGTGGTCACGCCGCGAAGAAAGTAAATTTATATCGTGGTTTCACCGTAGAAGGGAAAGCAAATTGTAATTTCACATATCTACCATCGACGATCTCGCACGGGGTAGTATGTATCAGCGAATCGTTTGAATAATCCACCTCATGTAACGCTGACGGTCACTCATGTAACGGTTGATCGGGCTCGATCATCCCGATCAATCCACGCCACAACTAACTCACGCCGCCGCCTCCCACATGTGCAATGTAGTGGTACACGCAATCAACGCCGACCTTTCCTCGCCCATCAACACGAACAAACGCATGGATCTATCGTCAACATCAATCATGGGAGGCATGCCGAATCGTTCGATCACGACGCGGTGCCACTCTACCCTCTTCTAACAAATCGCTGGTACTGCTAGCCATATCTCCTCGCAAACATATATTCGTGATGCGATGCGACTGGATGTCCATATGGCTCCTGATGACCTGTGACATGTACCATAAGTTACTCAAAAATTAAAATTCCATGACGAAAACAAGTAAAATGAGCTATTTAGTGTACCGACTTAAGTCCATCCACCATCCTCAGATACTCGATGTTGGATGTCGGCATTTAACAAATCCTTCATTCAAGTGACATCCAACACTAAGACCATCAATGTCAGCAGATGGGAACACGTAGGTATCGCCAACATGAATGTGTTCCCGTGCCCATACCGCAAGAATGAATACATCCGCTATGTTCGCTTCGGTTGCCTCATGCAACTCTCTCAGAAGATACGCAAACACTGCCCACTGAGAAACCCCTGAAAGAATGAATATCCTCTAGTAATGGTAAATACTGCAGGTGGACCTCTGAGCCTGAAGTGTCAGGAAGAAGAAAAGACCCAATGGCAAACGGTATGTATGCTCTAATATGCATAATAAATTTTCCCAATGATCTGTAAGATTCCTCCCCGCTGTAAAATAGCTTTAATCGGTTACCGCATCCCAAGCCTTCATATAAGACACTCAGATATTGAACTGACTCTATACGCCTATAATCCTGGCTTGAGATCCAACCGACGCTGAGCAGGGTTGATGAAATAACTTATACCAGGCTATTGCCGTGTCCAAAGATTAAGAATTGAATGGCTACAAGCGGGAGAGAGCCAATCAACCAATTCTCCAAGTTCCACCCAACCTCTTAAGCGAAAGGGCATATAAAGGCCACAAACATGGTCTCACCGTCGAATGAAGGCACAAAGACAAGAATCTTGATTTGCTTTAGCATATATGACATATTCAACATTGTTTATAATCGACCACCCAAAGAATAGAAATTGTAAATCGCTTATCATGAAAGCACATACCTTCCACTAATTCATCCGGGATGCAATCGTCTTGAAGATTGAATCATCCGATGGGCCATCAAATGCAAGTCTTCATCTCATTCTCGGTGGTTTGATCTGCATATAATCATTATTATGTATAAAATGCTCCTCAAGATGACTCGCTTCTCCTTGAGTCGACAATCAAATCTCTGATCGTATGGGATGGTTCTGCTGCCCTTAAATCATCTCGCTCAGAGTCAATATAATCATCATCATCCTCATCACTACTATCTCCACTAGGCATAGTTTTATATTCAACATTTACATCAGATGGTGGGTTCACATCATTATCTTGTGGGTCACCTGGGTTACCCATTTGGCAGACTTGTGCAAGAAATATTCATTTTCCCGCGACCTCATATATCTCCCCTCGAGTACTTATCCGAGGAGGTGTTATGTAATCGATTGATTCCACCACTTCGATCACGCTGCTAACCAACCTATTCCACGCGGAGTTCCTCAAATTCAACATACACCAATAGACTATGAACATGATTAATAATAGTCTCACAAACTTCATCATAATGTGTGTAATAAATCCAGTTCTAATAGAAAAGCGACCCACCGTTAGAGAATTTTGATGGATCTAACTTCAACGACCTCATAACTCTTCTCGTAATTCCTCAAATTTAATCCGTGAAATTTGATTGGAGATTTCTCCCACCAATATATGTTGGAATGAACTCATCACTTACTCGAAGTTCACCATCATAATAAAGAACAATAAATACACTATTTGAACTCATCACTTGTAATAAAAAACCAAGATTCAACGCTACCTATTATGCACAAAAAATCGCATTAATATATGACAAAGATGATGAAATACTTACATTCAAGCCATCACTGATCCTAATATTTCAAAGATAACAAAGAATCCAACTCGCAATATGACAAATAAAATCCAAATCCAATCATTCTCTTTTGAAAGCAAAATAAAACATCCCTAAACTACACATACATACTTCATAAATAAAAAATAAAACATTGCACAAAATTAAGCTTTCCTACATAAAAATTGTGCATTTCTGATCGATCATGATCTCCTAAACCCTAAATTAAACTACACATACACATTTCCTAAATAAAAAATAAAACATTGCAAAAATTAAGCTTTCCTACATAAAATTGTAATTTGATCGATCACGATCTCCTAAACCCTAAATTAAACTACACATACACATTTCCTAAATAAAAAAATAAAATATTGCAAAAAAATGAAGTTTTCCTACATAAAATTAGACATTCGATCGATCATGATCTCCTAAACCCTAAATTAAACTACACATACACATTTCCTAAATAAAAAAAATAACTTTGCAAAAAATGAAGCTTTCCTAAATCAAAAGACATTTTCGATCGATCACGATCTCATAAACCCTAAAATTAACTACACATACACACTTCCTAAATAAAAAAATACTAAGACAAAAAATGAAGCTTTCAAATCAAAATCACGACATTTCGATCGATCAGATCTCTTATGAATATCATAACAATTAGCTAAACTAACCAAATAAACTCATACAAAATACATTTCTTTTCGTTAGGGTTAGAAATACCTAAATCGCTAAAAATAAACCTTCCAAGTTTGTTTCGGCGACTTCCCACGGCGGCGCATTGGCGGCCGGCGAGGTGTGGATCCAAACCTGGATCGCAGATCCGGCTAAGAACGAAAATAAACGGAAGAAAGGCTTCCTAAATGGTTTAAGCTCGCGTCGATAAGCCATGAGTTACTGCCGCCCGCTGACCGCTTAAAGCCTATTTTGTTAATTTTTTTTATCCTGCCTAATTAGCTAATTAAATCACTAATGAGGTTTAGTTTAAAAATTTTGCCTATTTATAATACACTAAAGATTATGCCCTGCTAAATTTAAATTCTCAATAATAATTTTATATTTATTATTTCTAAATTTAAATATCATGCATGTACTAATTTCAAACATCTTCTTCAAGATTTTAAAAGAAATAAGATTGTATTCTTAATTTAAGAGGGTGAAATTATTTAATGAAAAATAATCTATTAATATTTTGGAATATTATTATCATAAAAAATATTATTACAATAAAATATTATTATAAAGTTGATAATTTTATGAACACTTTAAATAAATACTATAATAAATTAATAATAGATTTAAAAATTATGATACTAAATTATTGATTATGAGTTTAATATCACATTCTTAAGATGAATACACATTATTCAAATTTGATGATACTTATTAATTTTATAATTATATTTTATCTCGGAGACTTGAAGTATTAAAGTACTATACTTAAACTTTTAATTAGAGCATTTTAAAATTAAAAGCTTGATAAAATTAATTTTTTAAAAACTCTTCATAATTTTTTATTTATGTCAAATATAAACGAATACAAAAAATAGATCATATATACTCTTATGAATTAATTAATTAGATTGATCATGACACTACCTATTTAGATTAGAATAATAATGTGTGTATTTTTAATAATAAATATTATCATGATAAGATTATCATAATTTTTTTGTGAGCTTATTAATAATATATACGAGAATGATATCGAAATATATTTTGTGATAAAATTAATAATTAATAATTATATTATAAAAATAGCACTACACACAATTTAAAATAATTAATCATAATAACTATATTTAAAATATATTTTTTTCTTAATAAGTTGTTCTTAGTTACATTTTATTTAATCTTTTATTCTTTTTTATTTATTTTGATTTAAAAAAATTAAAAATGTTTTTTTAATATATTTTAATAATTTTTTTTTTTTACTTTACCACCTTTCCGCCACTGCAAGTGTGACGACGAGGCGGGGAGTTGGGGGATGGACGGGGCTAGATGCGAGCAGGTCGGGACGGCGATGCTGGTGGGGGTCCGTCGAGAGAGAGGTTGCCGGTGGGGTTCAGCGAGAGAGAGAGATTCCTGCCGAAAAAAAATGTCTGAATCTAGAGAGAGCTCCATCGACGAATAGATAGTAGAAATGGGAAGGACAAATAAATGATAGTGCAGGATTTTTATGTGTTTGCAGGTCGCGTGGGGATAACGTGAGACTGCGTAGGGAAGAAAACTAAAAAATGAGAAAAGAAATTAACTGCCTCAATTTTTTTTCTATTCAAACTCATTCCTATTTTATGAAAGTTGACAGCTTGATCAATGTATTGAACAGATTTCAAAGATTTGAGTGATTAAGATGTTGAAAAGATTTTTTTTATAATTAATGTATATTAATTTTAATCCAATATGATTTTGATTATATATATTTAACTTTATTTAACTATTTAACTATTTGATATGTGCACGAGAACTCATGTATAAAAGGATAATGAGACAATATAATATTATTATTTATATAATATATTATTAAAATTTGATGAATCTAAAGGTGTTTTAAAATAAATAAAATATTATATTGAAGATATAGCTATTCACTAAACTTATGATAAGGTCATATTAAAAATCACATGTGGCATTAATGTTTAAGAGTGAAAATAAGTATATGTATAATCTATTCATTTAAAGCTAATTGAAAATTATTGTATATCAAATCAAAACTATTTTTTCTTGCTAATCTATTCAACTAAATAACTAATAACTTGTTTCTAAAGTTAGAACACAAGATATAATTTAGAAAAAAACTTTCAACATCTTGGTTAGATTATGAACAATTATAGCCAATATAAACAAGCAGTGCAGTTTAATAAGACCGCATTGATCACAAGCATAGATAAAGCTCCACTAGCACATTCACATACCCCTAAAAAAAGGTGTATACATACCATACAATTCTTATACATTTACCCATCTAATAGTTTAAGTTTGATATTTATGTATATAGCATTTTTGGTACCTAAAAAGGTATATTAAACTTTTAAAAGCTAATTTAACAAAAGAACATGGAGCTCCTAACATTCTCATGAAGTCTAGGGAGCTCAGGCATTGGTGATGTTGTTTCTCCTTGACCTGATGATGTTTTAGACATATTTACATTAACACGCATTTTGTGACAATACAAGATGAGCATAATAGATTGGTGCCACTGAAGAAAAAAAAAAAGAAAAAAGAAAACAAGATCAATAGAAAATTTTGAAATGATAGAATAAGCATGAAAACTCATAAGAAAATTCCTTCAATAAAATATAATTAACTCAAAAATTATATGATTTGATAATTTCCCTATCATTTGAACCACAAATCAATAATTTGAAGGTTACTCAACTTAGCAAGCTCTTCATATCAATAATTACTCCCTCTAAAATAAAAATTTTCAAAAATCATCAACTACTGTAAGAGTCACCCTCTCTTAAATGTTAACTCAACTATGATAAACGGTACTAATGACTGATGAGACATACATATTTGTATTAAATATTTATTCATAACTAAACAATCAATTTTAATATCACCTGTTAATAGTTATGGAGTGAATAGAGATTAAAAATGAGAATAATATACTATTGTCAAATCCATTTTTTTATTTTAAATATATATATATATCTAGGAGTAAGAGCTATTCATTTAAACTTTTTGCACCAACATAATTTTCAATTATTAGAAAATTTAAGACCAAACTTAATACTCAAATATCTCAATAATTATAACTCAAAAGCATTTTCTTTGGACTATAGTAGCATAATTATCCTTGCGTTAAGCATCAAAACATTCAACAAAGTAACAAAATAAATAAATATTCATCATTACACTACATTCATGCAATCAAAATATTTGATGAAAATACTAGTGGTTGTTTGGGAATGAAAAAACAAATAAAATGTAACACCTACGATTTTCACAAGTTCTATGATTTCTAGTAACATTATAAGATGTGCATGAAGCATACCAATTGATATTGCAGTATAGCTTCTTTGATATCTGAATAAAGTCAAAGAATCTTATAAATTTAGTATTTATACTCACTAAATAATATTTACTTCTCGAAAAAAAATGATGACATTGAATGAGCAAAATATACACATAAGAAAGTGAATGCACAAGCTCTTGAAGATCATCAATTATTCTCATCATATAAAATATGATAATGAGTTAGTCGGCTTGTTCTCTACAAGAAAAAAAAAAAAACAATAAAGAAAAATTCAACTTGCAATGATTTAAGGTTTGTTTGGAATTAATTTTATTTTTTTATTTGATATTTTTTATTTTATTTTGTTTATGTTTTATTTTAAATGACCTCATTTTTTTAGAATCAAATAAAAATTTAACTTAATAGGACACAATGAAGAAAACAGATTTATGTAGGATATCCCATATAATGAGGTAAAGATTTATTGTTGTTGTATATTTTGATTCAAAATAATATATATTTGATTGTGATAAGTATTTTAAAAACACTAAAATAAAATATATTTGAGTGTTTTTAAAAATGATGTAATTTTTTTAAATAAAAAAAAATGAAAATCACACCAAATAAACATATTAAAAAACATAAATAAAATAAAATTTATCTCAAATAAACCCTAAAGAGTGCCAAACCATATAACCAAAATTTATGTAATAAAAAGATGAATGTAAGACTATATAGTAAAAAAATATTTTAAATCTTACAATCATTCCTACATGTGAACACATGTAAAAGTCATAGTTTCTCAGATGACAAACTATTTTGTCAACAATAGTCCCTACAAATTATAAAAAAAGGATAATTTTCAGCTTAGATAAGCTGTCAAAGAAAAATAGAACCTTAATAACATTGATGATCATAAAAAATGTCATAAAAAAATACTTACTAGGTGGAACATTATCTAGAGGTTTAACTTCTAATAAAAACTTTGTGTGGTGTTTTTTCTGTGCAACTATCAATGTAAATTTAGGGAACTAGTGTTCATCAAGAAATTTGCAAGCCTAATTAAGAAGATAAATACAAACTTAATATAAAATCAAATAATATAAAATAGATAAATATATAAAAACTTGTTTGAAGAAACTACAATATGAATTAGTAGGATTATAACAAAATAAGATTTCCTTTATTATCTTATCCAGCTCAATATTTAGGCTCAATATTTAGAACCCGGTTGAATTCAAACTCACTAACACCATCCTTAATCAACAAGTTTTGTAGAATTAAAGCTTAATGCATAAAACATGAATAAAGAGAAATGAGGCTTAACAGGATTAGCAGAACTTAAAAAATAAATACACATAACATATAAATATAACATAAGAGAAACAATCATAGCACTGAAATTTACCTGAAAATAATAATCTGATCAAGTCTTCTTTTCCAAGAAGTAGTGTAAAAAGCTATAAGAACTTCCTTGAAGTTTATAAACATAACATATTTTTAAAAAACTGAATAATATATAAAATAGACATAGCCAAGTTGTAGAATATGAGAAAGAAGAAACACAAATTAACATTGATACTTACCGAATAATTCCCTCATCATAACTATGCTCATCATCAGAAACTAGTTTAAATAAGGATTCAATCATCTCATGCTTAGGAGGTTGCGTTCGAACTAATGCTTTGTATTTGGAGATCAATGGCCAATGTCTTGAATTAACAATCTATCATGGGCGAAGATCCCAAAAAGCATCATAAAACATCAATGACGCATAAAAAATGGAAAATAAATAAGTAAGTAGCTATCTATCAGAGAGTCAAGAGCCCAAAAAACATCATAAAACATCTACGTAGATAAATGAAAAATAAATACATAAGAACCAACATATAATGGAGCCAAGTAATAAAAAAGCATCATAAAACACAAACTACACATATAAAATGAAAAATAAAGACACAAATAACATCCTGTCATGGGCATCAAGAGTCCAAAAAGCATCATAAAACATTAACTATACATAGACAATGGAAAATAAATACATAAATACTAACAAATTGTTGAGAGATTGAGAGAGGAGAAAGAGAATGGAAGAAATAGAAACACAAGCTCGCACATAGATAGAAAAAGAATATTAGAAGATTTACATGATTCAAAGTCACATAAGGAACTAATTATATTTTTCTATTGCAAGGAGCTTATGAGAAGATAAAAATATTGAGATGTCTCATCTATGAATTTCTTCCTTTTTTATAGCCTAAGATGAAGGGGTTGATTTGAAGGAGAAATACTTTTGAATTTTAACTGTGAAATAATTCATATTTGACGGCTGCCAAATTTTAACAAAAAGAAAATTAATATGAAATTTGACTCTAAATTTAACACATATTATAGGCATCAAGAGCTAAAAAAGCATCATAAAATATCAACTGACACAAACAGATGAAAAATAAATACATGTACGCATCCATGAGTCAATCAATCTATATAGTTAAATAGATATATATTTGAGATAGGGAAATATCTGAAAACAAATTGAAAGCAAATGATAGAGAATATTTTCGAACATAATGCAAACATAAAAAAAAACAATTATGAAAGTTCTACTAGACTATTTGTTCTATTAGACTATCCTCAATTTTAGAGAATTACAGCTGCAATTGATGGAACATCAGACCTTCCAAAAAAACCATGAGAAACATCCATTCCCATAATCATAGTTGCAAGCCTTGAAATTGTAAGAAAAGCAATGGTGTTTTCAAGTTGTAACAATGAGTTAAGACCACCAAACTGTGAAGTGAACAGAGTATTAAGAATTGAATAAAACAAGATTCAAAAGAATCAAAGTATAGTAATAAATAAATAAATAACTGAAATGTTTCAAACAAATACCTGCCTTGACATTGATCTTCAATAGCACATTTGTTAAAATTTGGTCATTGACTCTTGCAGGTGCCATCCATTGTGCACAAATCCTAATTCCACAAGGCAAATCCTCTTCCAAGAACCTATAGGATACCTAGTATGCCCACTAATCAAAGAGATTTAACAATTTAAAATAATATGCACTCTCCAAAGTTGCAAGATTCATACCATGGATTACAGAATTCTCTCTACAAGTCAAAGAAGAAATTTCATATTTGAAGAAAGGATTGTCCTCATTTGACCAAACATATCTTGCACCCTTGCTTGAGAATGGGCCATCCTCATAGAAGGATTTTCCTCTAAAACAGCAAGTGGTTGGTCAACATGCTACCATTTAATTGAAAATGAGTCATTTAGACACTTGATATATTAAAAATCCAACATTCAAAAACTATAAACAAATTCGAAGCATACAATTCTTCTCATGCCTCTGCATCTAATTAAGTCATTTATGAGACTATTAATGTCATATCAAGCAGAGAAATTCACAATAGCCCAGTGCTCCACTTTTAGTTAGTGTGATAAATCTCTATCGAAAGAGAAAAACAAATCCTAGAAGTAAAAAAGTACATCCTTTTGTAGAATGAACTACTGCAAATGAGTGAAGATTCAAGAACCTTCTTAATCAAATTCTAGTAGTCGATTCTTGGTATAAATGCTTCACCATTTCCAACTATAAGCTGCACCAAGAGAAAAACCAAAACATAATCTTCAATCAACAAAGAACACATCAAGCAATGCTTTCTAAAGGATGAACCATATTTTTTTTCCCAAAGAACAAAACATGGAAGTAAGTTATAGTGCAAAATATACCAGATCCTTAGAAATAATAGCATCAAATACAAAAAAAAATATGAACAAGCAAACCTTAAGTGGTTGTAAAACACGGCGCTCAACTTGAACGAAGTTGTTGTCGATGGAAACTCTACATGATTGTAACGTAGAACTAAAAACATGCTTGCTATTTTTTAAGGCCTAACAACAAAACAATGGAGAAATAATTAATTGAAATATTTAGGGGCCTTTCAGGATCAATTTTATCTTTTTATTTTGTTTCAAAATAAAACATATTTGATAGTAATAGTTGTTCTTAAAAACACCTAAAACATATAAATATTATTTTGAGTGTCTTTAAAGATAATATTATTTATTTTTAAAAAATAAAAAATACAAGCACTTAAAAAATATATTAAACAAACATGTTTTTAAAAATAACATAAAAGCACAAAATAAAATTGATCCCAAACATACCCTTAAAAAATTGGTTTATATTTACCACGTATTATAAAATTCTACAAAACACACATTAGTTATGGACAACTTTCTATCATCAGGCTTCTGCCTTGATTTCTCCACAAGAGAAGCTCGTTGTTGAACCGTCGTTGCTTTTTTATATCTTTGCAAAGGCACTAGTTCGCAAAGCTAAAATTATAAATAAAAAAATTCAAGTTTGTAAGCATGAGAAATAAATTGCATTAGAAAAGATATGAGCCTGAAATCAAAATCAGGGAGCAATTAAATGAATGTAAAGGTTAACCAGGGAAAAAATGGCTTGGATGAACGAAAAATGCAGTAAACTCAGTACTTTATTTTAATAAACAGAAGGGTATGATCATAATTTAGTAGTCTGAAATAAAAATAAAGGTAATTTATCTTCGAAATAAAAAAAATCAAGAGAAGAAATCTTACATTTGTTTATTGTATGGAAGCTCAGTCAAACCAGAGATTTTGTGCTCCATGTTTCTTATATTTACCCGTAAATTTTTCAGTATTGAATTCGCCTGTATAAACATGTCGAGCACCACCAAATCACCACTTTTATGAACCAAAGAAGAAATAAATACAACCCCTTGAAAAACATTAAGAAACCAAGTAAGTTCCCATTATGTGAGATTGCAGTAAAGCCCCCCAACTTACTTTTTCTCAGTCAATCTGAAAAGGATTCTTCACATTTTAGTTGGAAATAAGTAAGTTAACTACTGGTCCTAGTCTGACAATCAAGGTAGTAGAAACATCTGCATGAACAACACAATTCAAACATACAACTATGAAAAATATCATGTGAGCAACAAAATAATAGCATCGATTGATGGACTGATAAGGAGCTTACCAACGTTTAAGAAAAGACCACCTTGTACAAGACGAAAACTTGAATGAAAGCCTTTACAACCCAGATCTGTGAAATTGTCTTGGATATCACGGAAGATGAATTGACGAACAAGGAGACAACCTCTGTAGAAATGAAACAGATACTGTCATTTAAATGTAAATTTCCCGGTTAAGAAAATATCATCACTTTGTAATGCATACTATTTCGCTGCATGCTGCCTTCGAATGATATCTAGAGTGTTTTCAATCTCTTCACCATTTAAAGCCAGGTCTATGGATTGCATGGGAATTTTTGTAGCAAATCTAAGCTCAACTTTAATGATTTTTCCTCAATAGGTTTGTCTAGCGCCCTTGTTGTCTCTTTCATAAGGATCACCATCATTTGCACCAGGACTTTCATTTCCAGATGATCTATGTTCTACATGAAAACCAAATATGCAGATAAGATTCAATTTGCATGAACAAGAATAAAATAGCAGAACATGAATTTAAAAGAAAAAACATAACCCAAAATTTACTTTCTTGTTGGAATGTTATCAAGTATAACAATGAACTCATTGTTGCTCTCAGGTAGAGGACCTATTGTGAATAAATTCTTGTCAGGATCAAAGACAAGCTCCTTTCCTCTGAGCTCGGCGTTTTAAATTTGCGGCATCTTATCAATAACCTTCCTGCTAATAACCTTCCCCACTACAGGTTGGTCATCTTCATATTTCAGATTAACCTTCACCAGTAAACTAATATCATTCATGGCATGATAACATTTGCGCAGCAAAAAAAAAAAAAAAAAAAAATGGGAAGATAGTATACACTGTGCTAAAAGAAATATTCATTGATATTTTGGACTGAAGCTTTAAAATGATTTGTTGATAAACGTATTGATTTGCCTTTCCTTGCAACTCCCGGTCTTTCCATTCGAACTCTGCGCTTTAGCTTCTCAATCGGAGGGGAGACATTCTTTTCCTTCACAGACTCTACAGCTGGTTGTATAAATGGCGGAGCATGAGCGATCTCCTCTCCTTGATCCTTGGAAGCATTATCACGCTCCATTTTCCAAATGAATAATCTAGAAACAACAGGAGTGGATGCGAGAGTGATAATTGAACATAATATAGCCTTCAGAAATGCACAACTAGACCGTAGACAAGAGTTTGGTCAATTCATGGAAAGAAAAATGTCAGTTACCCAATCACATTGCTGATTTTTACAAAGAAAAATCAATAATCACTTAAAATTGTTATGGTAATTAAAAGTGGAGATATAAACCATTATAAATTAAAATCAAAATATAGACCATGTATTTCATCAAACTGCAGAACCTCCATCAAATCCCATTCTAAAAATAAAGAAGTCAGCTTATACTGAAATTGCAAGCTAATTACCCAATAGATTACCACAACTCTAAACTATGAGTTCAAGATCATTTCTTATAGAGCTGGAATCACTAAAAAAGAAAGAAAAAAAAAATGGTAATGGCAATGTGATAGAGATGCAAACGAAGCACTAAATAATTCTGAAGAAAACAAGGAAAGTCTTTAAAAACTTCACTCGATAAAACTTGAGAGGTTTTACCAAAAGACAAAATCGAAGAAGAGAAACCTTCACACCTTTCTCAGTTTTTCCACTCGCTACTTCAGAGCAGAGCAATGCTCCAAGAATGAGAGTATTTAAAGGTGATATGCCAAAGTGAAGATGCCGAGAGGACTGACTTAATTGCGACGTCACTCCAAAATTTTAAAAATTTTATAAATATTTTTAATTTTTTAACTAATAATAATGTTGTAATACAAAATTAATCAATTAAAATTTACTAATAGGGGAGAAAGATTATTTGATATCATTTAAATATTTAATGCCATAATTTAAAATTAATTTGAGAGTATTTTGGTTATTAATTTGACATTTAAAAAAAAATATCTTTATTTATTTTTAAATATAAGGTTCCTAAAATAAAATACCATCCAGAAATTTTAATTTTTTGAATAACATGTTTTCACTTTTTTTTAACTTTTAAATATATAAAGATAGACTAAAACATCAAAATTGGGTGAGTACTTTAGAACTAATCTTTCATGACTAAGTTTTAGAAAGAAAAGTTTTGTTAATTATAGTATGGAGTAGAATTTTTGAAAAATTCGGACAAGGGTGAAAACACTTTTTTGACTCAGTCAAAAATATGACTCGAACTCAATCTCGAGCTTGAGTTGTATTGGAAGAGATAGATTACATAATATGCGTAGAAATTAGTTTGATCATTTTATAGCATATAGGGAACAAATGAAACTAGAGTACAAAAAATCGCGCATAAGACACCAGATTTAATTTAGAAAAATCTGAAAATGGGAAAAAAACCACGAAACCATACCACTAAGAAATCTACTATAAATAAAAATTTGAGTAAAATAATTCATATTACACTTATTTAAAGCTTCTTCACACTTCAATCACTTTAGGATGCTCTCTTCACTCTCATATACAATAAAATAAGAGAAAAGTTATAAAAACTACAAAAAAAAAGCAATCACGGCATTGTGGCTCCGTGACTTTGGTGCCTATGCCCTGGCCCTATTATTCTCTAGGCTTTTCTGCATGAGTTCAAACATCACGGCATTGCACAGCACTGCTAAGGCGCCGACTTCTCTATCATTCTGCCTTTGTCATGATGTTAGTGCTACAACACTGCTCTGAAGCTTGACTGGCGCGAAGGACAGGGAGTAAGTTGACAGTACATCTCAAGTTGATTGATAAAATTAGGCTCTACAAACTTGACATGTGTTTAATCTCAAGCTCAACTTTACTCGTGAGAAAGAAGGGTTGCCATGGAAGCGCTTAGAGAAGGCATTGCCATAATTATTTTTTTACTTTAATTTTAATTAAATATTAATGAAAATTTTGAATCCAACTTTTTTTTTAATGAGATGCAAATGCGTCAAGTTTATTTGTTCAGCATTCAATGTCTCCTTAATTTAGAATAGTAGTAGTAATATAAATAATAATAATAGAAATGATAAAAATTACACTAATAATTATTATTATTATAGCAATAATAATAATAATAATAATAATAATAATAATAATAATGGTAAGAATGATAATAAATAATAATAATAGCATAACATTTAAGTTTGATTAATAACAAGCTATTTCAAAAATACTAAAATTATAATATTTTAAATTAAATTAATAATTAGAGTATACCATCGGCCATAGATGCAATCAGTTGAACCAAACAGTGATCTCTTTAAAACTAACAAGAGGCAAAAATAAATGAAACAAATAACAAGAAGATAAAATTTTGAAAGAAAGTTTATATACTGAATATTTATTTATATATTAGTTGTAATTTGAATTTATATGTATCCCAATCACTTTACTATTAAATTATGAGCACATAAACTGAAAGATTTAATCATCAGATTAATTTTATTATATCATTCATATTGTAATCTGTGTTTTTGTTTTAATTAAAACACATTCAAATCGAGGGTTTTTATTACTGATTAAATTTATTATAGTCATTAGATTGTAATTCATATATTGATGTTTTATTAGTCTCTTTTAAATATTTTCTTGTAATGAGTTCTCACATTTTTTAAAGGATTAAATCCAATTCCTATAAGATTTTTTAGACATATTCCTTATAACAGTTCACAAATGACATATTACTTATAACATTGACTATGCACATAAAAAAAGTTGTAATCTTGGGTTCATGGTGAATCAAAGAAACAAAAATAAATTATTGGCGAGATGTCACGGAGTTTAAGATGAATTGGGCTTTAAGCTTTAGAGGGTGTTTAAATACTTAATATTGAAATGTACAGGGATGTCATTACCTCCAATTGAAATGGGCTTTTGGGCCATCAAAAAATCTCCAAGCCTTTAAGTTAGAAAGGCATATATGTTAATATCATGCTTGCTTTTTATGTCAAAATGAGAAAGTCGGGACTTTTATCTAAGAAATTTAAAGGAAATGCGGCCACTTACTTTTGATGTCTGAACCCGTTCTCCTCCAGTAGTTGACGACTTGGATGTGAAAACTGAGGAAAAGATTTTGACATAATAGATCCACATATGGGCTGCTCACGATATGAGTTTTATGGGGATAAATCAGAGGAAGTAGACAAAAATGGTGATCCTAATTTTTACCCATACTACCGCATGTTAGGTCATGCCTTAAAAAGATTATTTTTTACTTTCAATGACTAGCTTGAATGTAACTACAAGCCAGGAGCCATTGTGATACCTAAAGAATACTTAACGGAGCAACTTTCAGCTCTATCAAAGTAATCTCAGAGAAATCATTACATCTTATCAAGACTGATGAATGTTTGAATATCTTCATATCCCGCACCTTTAAAAGAATCATCTCTAAACCCAAGAAACTATCTCGGTAGGTGTCTGACTCAGCTCAAACCTCCAATACCTTAGAAGGTCTGCTAGTTATGAAGGATAACTCAGAAAGGATAGGAGCCCAGCAATAGCAACAGCAACCACCATGCACCCGGGATAGTTCTTTAGCACAACCACCACCTGAGTTCAGCATTTCTACCTCCACCACCGCTTCTACCACTTCTACCAGCTCTCTTACCCCTCTAAGAGCATTGTATCAACGAATGAGGGCACCAAACCACTCATTCTACTTATTTTATTTGATTTCTATTTTGTACCTACAAATTTAAAGAAATCAAAGGAGAAGAAAGATTCCACTTACATTATGTCTCTCTTTGACGATCTTAGTGATTTTATTTTCATAGAAAGCTCTCCAAGTTGTAACAATAATTTTAATTTCGATCACTTGCTTTTCAATTCAGAAATGAATTTTCCTTTTCAAAATCTCCAAGGTTCTCTACTTAAGATAGATTTAGAGTTGTTCGACTCTAAAGATCCTTTAGAGGAAGCTATAGGTATGCCCGATGTGCAAGAAGAATTTGCCACCAACCCTCTTGCCGAAGAAATAACTGAAGTCAACCTCCATAGTGACAAAGTTCTACTTTCTAGGATAGCACCTCAAGATAAGGGTAAACAAGTCATTAGTTCTAGTGAGTAGATAGCCCCTCAAAAAGATGCTCCATCCTGATATGCTTGTGAAGGACCAAACTATAGTTTATTACAATTTCCTAACACATTTTAGAAAGTTGTCGGTTAAGCTAAGCATATATGACACCCTTATTTTGTCCAAAGAAATGAATGAATCATTAATCAAAGCACTAGTTGATCCTTATATATGTTTAGCTCAACTAGATACTACTTATTCAACTAAAGAAGATGTATGCTTTTCAAAGGAAGTCTTAGGTGCCACCTTTTCAGATGAAGAGTTATTACTTTTGACTATAGAACATAAACATCATCTATACATTACAGTGAATGTTGGCAAGTTCAGACTATCTAGGCTGGTTGTCGACCCGGGTGCATTCGTTAACATCATAGCCTAAGTACCATTGCTTTCTTGAGGATTGACATCTCTAAGCTTCGAGCTGAAAAGATGATGTTGAAATGATTCAATGAACAAGGCGAGAGAGCCTTAGGTTTCATCACACTACCATTAGAGATAGACGATTAGAAGACTGAGGCTAAGTTACATATAATAGATTGAGATACATCTTTCAATGCTTTGTTAGGGTGACCTTGGATTCATAAAAATAATATGGTACCATCTTCACTCCATCAGTGCATCAAGTTTAAAAGGGGCGGCATAGAGTATTATGTTAAGGGAGATTTGAAGCCGTTTCTGCATAGAGGTCGGATCTTTGATGCGCCTACTATCTTCTAAAAAAAACATATATTCTCATGAACTAAATCAAAATTAAAAAAGAAAGGAAAAAAAAGAAAGAAAAGAAAAAGAAGAAGGAAAATAAAAGAAAAGGGAGCGAGAAGAAGATTTTGGGAAGCTAATAGAGCCTGAGATTACTTTTCATCTACAATTTATTACTCCTTTTGAACAAGTGGTGAGATGTCTCGACCTCCCCTAGGATGAAGAAGAGGCAAGTTTAGAGGAGGCACTAGAGGGGGAAGACCTCCATACCTATCACCCATCAGGAGGTTTGTTCCAACATCAAGGAGTACACCTGCTATCTACATAGACTTAGAGTCGAGTTTAGAGGATCAGTCCTTTGTAGTGAGCACACCAACTACCTATCCACTCTAGAAGGCCTCATTGGAGGTGACACTCAAGCTATATAATGACTAGGATGGGGTCCCTAGTCGAAGCATAAGTTTATATGAATATACATTATATGAAACTATAAGACAACATGTGAGTACCTTATCTCTAACTCACTTTCCTCCCAGAATGTTGAGGATTTGGTAGTTAAGAATTCTCATAAATTACATGGAAGTGCTAAGCCTCAGAAGTTTTACCTTAGAGCAGCACCCCCAGCCTCAAGCTCAAAACTTGATGTAGGCTTGAGGACGATACATTCAAAGAATTAATAGAATTATCTTTTGATTAGCACTCATCGGGTGTATTGACTCTAGCTAAGAAAGGTTTAATTCCATGTGCATGGTCTAAGCACAGGTTGGAGTACTTTGAAAATATTTGGGACAACAAATGTAAGAACTCTTAATCAAGACTAGAATTAGGCTTTCATACAGTGGGTTTGATAAACGATGATGAATACTGCCTAGTCACCACCAATCATTTGGAGTCTAATAAGTTCTTTTTTGACAACACTAACTCATATGAGGAGATGTGTTTAGAAACTTTAGATGATCCAGATAATTTCAAAGTCAATGATACACCCCCAAAATCAGAGGAAGAAATCAAGTCAATCATCGACAAGCTAAAAGAGATCAACCGGGGTGCTGAAGATAACCCTAAACCAACCTATGCTAATTCCTTGTTTAATGAATATGAAACTAATGCCTTTGTCAGGCTACTTTCAAAATTTAAGGATTGCTTTGCATGGAACCATGAAGAAATGTCCAGATTAACTCCCAAAATTATATTTCATAAGCTAGCAATCCAACCTGACCCTGTCCATGTCAAGCAAACTCCTAGACGCATGCGGCTAAATGTCAACAACGGGTCATTTCAGATGTCAAGAAACTGATTGATGCTAGTTTTATCAGAGAAAAAAATACCCCACCTGATTAGCCAGCATCATTCTAATTAAGAAGAAGAATGGTCATATCTGCATATATGTTGATTTTAGGGATCTTAATAAGGCATGTCTCAAGGATGAATTCCTTCTACCTATACTAGAATTGATGGTGGATATTACATCATCTCATGTGGCCTTCTCATTTATGGATGGCTCATCTAATTACAACCAAATTAAGATGGCTCCTGAAGATGAGAAGAATACTTCTTTCAGAACTGCAATTGAAATTTATTGCTACAAGCTCATGTCTTTCAGAATTAAAAATGCTAGAACCACTTATCAGCGGGCCATGACCTAAATATTTGATGAACTCATCCATCACCAAGTTCAATGTTATGTCAATGATCTCGTGGTCAAAAGTAAAGAAAAGGAAGACCACCTATTTGACTTGAGAATAGTTTTTAAACGATTGAGACAATATAACCTCAAGAAGAACTCTCTGAAGTGTGCATTTGGGATAACTTTAAAAAAGGTTCTCAGGTTTGTTATGTGATAATGTGGGATTGACATTGACCTTGAGAATATCAAGGCGATATTAGAAATGCCACTGTTTAAAAGTTTAACTCAACTTAGATCAATCTATGGGAGGTTGGCGTATCTAAGATGCTTCATATACAACCTGTCTGACAGGTGTCAACCATTTTCAATACTAACCAAGAAAGATGTTAAATTCAAGTAGGATGATAAGTGACATTAAGAATTTGAGAGCATTAAGCAATATCTCTCACGCTTTTTAATGCTTATCCTAGGCTAGCCCTCATAATCTCGCATTAGATGACTCCCTTGGCGCTTCGTTGGCTCAAGCTAACCATAAAGGAAAAGAAAATGTGCTATACTTTTTAAGTCATCGTCTAATCCCTGCATAAGAAAATTATCCATCTATTAAGAAGCATTACCTAACTTTAATCTTCACCGCCCAAAAGTTACAGCGTTATATACTCTCTCACAAAGTGAACTTGATTTCTAGAGTTAATTCATTGTAATACCTCATGACACAATTGATGCTATTTTGATGGTTGGCATAATGGCCCATGATATTATCATTGTTCAATATTATTTTCCTCCACCTTCGTGCTGAATAAGGACAAGCACTCATGGATTTTCTAACAACACACCCTCTCCCTGCCGAATCCCCATTAAATGATGACCTTCTAGATAAACAGATCATGAGATTAGGGAATATGAGCGAGTGTAAATGGAAAATATATTTTGATGGTGCAGCTTCTACTCAATGGGGAGAAGAACCATGATCTACACTCCCAGGCAAAGAAGGGGTATGAATAGTTCTCTTAACACTACATCGTAGCATGATGAGGTTCTCATATCACCTATCTGCATCTTGCACCAAGAACAAAGTTGAATATGAAGCCCTGGTCGCCAGTCTAGAGTTAATTATCTCCTTGGCCATCCAAAGCATCAACAAATTTTTGGATTCATAATTAGTGGTTAATCAAATCATTAGGTCATACAAAGTTCTCAAACCCAAACTCCATCACTACCATAAATATATCATGGAGTCATTGGCTCAGATCTTAGAGAATGCCATAGCCAATTCCTTAGCTAAGCTTGCTTAGAATTGACATGTCCAGATGATGAGTTCATAATAATATAGGTTTCTAATCATTGAGTCCTTTTGCTTATTGATACTGAACTCATCAACAAGCATACCCTTGAAGGGGAAATTACTGTTGCCGAAAAAGATGAAGAATTAGATTGGAGGTAATCTTTTATTGACTATCTAAATAAAGGAAAACTACCTTAAGAGGAATCTCAAGACCATCAAGTCAAACAGTGGGCTCTCACTTATACACTTATTGATGACACTATGTATCGATAGTCATTTGATCATATATGGATATGCAATTTAAGCAAGCATGAAGCCCATAAAATTGTGATATACACTTAGGACTATGCGAAGCCCACCAATCCTACCCCAAGATGAAAGCTAAAATCAAAAGACTCTGGTACTATTGGTAAATAATGATTGTTGATTGCATGGAGGTGGCCAAGCGGTACCATCAATGTCAAGCGCATGTGGTGGTCCTACATCAATCGCCAACATTCTACACCTAACTATAGCTTCATAGCCATCGAATGATGGTGCACTAATATAGTAGGTATGATCAATCCTCCTTCATTCAAAATTCATCACTTCATATTAGTAGCTACATACTACTTTCCAAATGGACAGAAGCAATCCCATTAAAGTGAAGTCAAGGCTCACCATATTCTTCAGGAATCATATCGTGCATAGGTTCAAAGTACCTCGTCAAATTATATCTGATAATGGCACTGCATTTAAGAGTACAAAGATCAATTACTTTGCCAAAAAAAAACATAATATAAACTGGAGGTACACTAGCATCTACCACCATTGGGCAAATGAGTTAACATAAACTTTCAATAAAACTCTCATTCAGATCTTAAAGAAAATGCTCGACAACAATAATGGCAGTTGCACTAGTAGTTAGTTGAAGCCTTGTGGACTTACCTTACTATATATAAAACTCTGACATAGTTAGTGTATGGGTCCAAAGTCGTTCTCCCCTTAAAAGTTCAACTCACATCACTAAGGGTAGCTCTGAGTAGCAAAATCACAACTTAGCATAATGCTAAGCTCAAGTTGAAGGAACTCAAGGGTATTAAGGAGATACACATACAGGCACATAAAAACCTCAAGTTACATAAAGCTAGGATGGTTTAAGCTCACGATAAGTTGGTCAGCCCAAAAACATTTTTAGTTGGAGAGCTTGTTTTAGTTCTAAGGATACCAATTGTAGCCCATTGCAAGATGGGAGATAAGTTTGAACCAACAAAGGATGGCCTTTTTGTTGTAGAAAAGGCCTACCAAGGTGGGTCATACCAATTGATCAATTATAAAGTTAAAGGTCCAATACTTTTAGTCAATGGACTTTTCCTAAAGAAATACTATACATGATTATGTTTGAGACAAAATTCCATTAATAAAATGTTTCTATTGACCTCACTTTTAGAGTGAGGATTCAATCTCCTCTTCTTAGATTTAGGAGTCTTCTAAATACTAAGACTTTCTTAGTCATAAGAAACTTCTAGTAATTAAGTGAACACTTAACCTAAGCTTAGTGACTTAGAAGAGTTAATCATAGGAATAAGCTATTGTGGTGAATAAATCTCTTTTAGGGAGTCTCCTTTCAAATTTGTGGAGAAAAGAAAGTAGAGACCTTATAGAAATTCGTCTTAGTAAGACACCACCCAGATCCGTAGATGTATTTATTCAGTTGTCAGATATGTCATTAAAGTATAATGTACTATCTCAAAAGACAGAACTCACTACCCTTTAATGGAACCAATCACCTCAATAAGGACTCCTAAGGACGATGGGTCTGCATATATACCAGAGATTCTTCCCCTACTTTACATGAAAAAGTAAAGTAGGGTTTATTTTAAATGGGGTTCATTAAGTTCCCTATAGGGGCAAGCCCCCATAGTTAATTACATTCTAAGGGCGGGGATCCCTTAGAAAAACTCTCGATTAAGGTAAATGATCATTTTCTCTAAAGATTTCAATAAAGAAGGACTATCAATCGATTATTTTGTATTTGATGATCAAATGGATTGATCAAAAGAGAGAGTTATTATCGAAGCCAAAATAAAAATAAGTAGGAGATGCCCATGATGCTAGGAAACTTAACAAGTATCTCAAACTATCTTATAGTTAGGCTTTATATTTTAGAAGTTTATTTAGTTTATTTGAGTTGTATTTTCATTAGAATTTTAGGACTTAATATTCCTTAACACAAGATTAAAAGAATGTCTAAGAGGTGAGGAATTATGCTTATAGCCCACAAAGGGAAAAAGCAATCTCAGAACCTAAATCTAGGGAGCTTCGGTGAGGGCCAGAAGTACAACTTAAATCTAAGGTGAAAATGGGCAATTGGTTTGCCTTCATAAGAGTGGACAAACCACTCGACGGCTTGGACTTACAACCGCCTCGGGGTGTTCGCCAACTAACTCCTCCTATGATTTTAAATACGTGTAAGCAAGTCTTTATGCTTATGCAAGATAGCTAGGTTATTTTTTTATTTAGAAATAGACTAAGTCTTTAAACTCACTCCCTAAAGAGACTAGATCATATAAAGGGCATGCTTCAAATGACCTAAATCTAATGTATTTCAAATTTTATTTTTTTTTATTTTTTTGGATAATCATTTTTGACTAAGGCTAAAAGAATTTTTATGATTAATGCATGAGAAATCAGATTATTGGCCAAAATCAACGAGAAGGTAGGAGGTGAGTTTCCACCACGACCCTCAAAGGTCAAGTTGGGTTCTCTGACAAAGGTGGAAGCCCTCCAATCAGGAGTGAAATAAGATGCATTTGTGCATGATATTATAAAGAAATGCTCATCCAACTAAGGGGTTTCTAATTCTTTTATCTTAATTTCAATACTAAGCTTTAGGTGAGGTTATGAGTTATTTAATTTTAATTTGAGTTGTTAAGTTGGGTAAAAGATTTATTTTTTTACTAAAGAGCCTAATTCACATCTAGGTCATACAGAAAGCAAGGAAGAAACTAGAAAAAGCATGCCACTTAATGCAAAAGCTAAACAAATCATCAAATAATTTATAAAGCTAATCGCAAAAAGAATAAGTGGTCGTTTGTAGTCAGGCACCACCGCACAAACCCAAAAATATCAAATGTGGGTAGCTGAGCCACCCTTATACAACCCAGATTAAAAATGAATATTACATTTAAGTAAAGGAATTCATTGTTATGTAGGTCTTCAAGCTTTATTCTTCTTTCTTCTTTTTCTTTTCTTCTTTCTTCTTTTCTTATTTTCTTCTTTGATTCCTGCTTTGGATGGTTGGTAGGTGGTTGCTCCAAGGCTTCATATGGTACATAAAATAGGATCTTATGACCAATGCTCATCCTAATCTCCCATAATAAATCATTCCAAAATCCTAAATATACAAACTTTTACATGAAAAGGAAAAGTATAAATCTAACCAACACATGCAAAACAAAGGTTAGTCAAATCACACCACACAAATCCCAAGCATGTATATTAGACTTATCACCCCACACATGGGTGACTAAGTCCACCTGGCCTATGGATTATGCAAAGGAGTATAAGCACCTACAAGCAAGAAGCATTTATATTTTTATTTATTATAGCACCCCTTTAGCACAATCCCCTACAGAAAAGAATAGTTAGACTAAGCACATCCTACCATTCATTCTACGAGCATACACCCTAACATCCAGTTTAAAACATTCATCATAAAACAAAACATAATATCAAACCATGCAGTGACCTAACCTAAAGCTAAAAGTTATGACTTAGGCTAATGTGTGTGCTTTGAAGGTTTGTGTGGTGTACTTAGCTTAGGACTTTAAGTTCAAATTTTCTAAGTGTGAAGAATATGTTCAACTTAGAGGAGGATTTCATTTAAGTTGTTTATGGGTTTTGGGTTATTTTTATTTCATGTTTTAATTTGGTTTGAGTGAAACTTATAATTAATTACTAAGTTATAAAGAGAAGGAAAGAGAAGAGAACTTCTCTTTCCTTCCCTAATCCTTAAGCAATTTATAAGGTAAGTTCATATTTTAATTTCATTTAGGTGAATATTTTGATTACATTTTTTAATCAATCCTAAGTTTAGATAAACCCTAAATAAACCTATTCAAAAAGGAAGACATTTTAAGATTAAATAAAATAAATCAAAATTCACATATCATATATTACTTCATTTCTTTCCCAACATATATAACATGCATATGGATAGTTCCTAAGAATATCTATACATGTGAATGGGAGTAATTAACACACTTTATGATGCATGCTAAGTAATCCATTTAAGAAATTTTAGAAGTTGAATATGCATGATTTTTCTTAAGCAGAAAAGGTTTTCCTTATCCAAAATTTCACATACATTCATGAAAGTAAGAAAGGCATAAGTGAGTACAACACCATTGTTAACCAGAGGTGTAAGGTACAAGACCTACTTAGGGCTACTTAAAGCCTCACAACCATGGGGTTGTGCAGAATGATATATCACTTTTCTTAAGTACAAGCATATATATAAAAGAAATGAAATGGAGAAGGAATATGCAAAAGTTGTTTAATAGTTTCATTTTTGTTTATGTAATTTATTCATGCAAGTATAGGCAATCCTTCTTAGATGATGGCATATGAATGAATAGGGTATATAATTAAGTAAGTGTTGGGTTCTTTTCAAATGAACTCTACATCTTACTAACTCCTATTCAAAACTATGCTAACATAAGAAAGAAAGAAAACCTATGCTAAACATGCTTTATAATCTATCACATGCAAGCTTATAATTAAAGTATAAGTAGCATATTTTTCAGATTTGATATTTCATTTATATGTTTTGAAAATATTTTGGGTTTAGTAGTGATAATACTACTCATATTTTACTTTAGCCAACACATGCGCATTTGACATAAAGTAAACAATTATCATTTTAAAAAATTTAAAACATGAAATTATGAATGCATGAATCACATGACATACAAGTTAACATATTGGGAAAGATCCAAAGCAATGAAAGTATGTAAACAAACTCACTTTACTTAAATCCTAAAGACATTCTTAAGGGATAAGAAAATTTAGAATAAATCAAAGTCAATTTCAAAATGATTTTTGTTTAGTTTGAAGTTTGATTTAATTTTGAAAAGGTGAGATGAGTTTGTTATTTCTAACCCATTCCCACATGTGTTTTGTATTTTTGTTTAATTTTTAGATTTATAAGCATTGATTAGGTTAGAGTATGAATTAAGTGGCTTAATTAACCCACCTTAGAAAAATTAACTAAGTAATTATGAGCCAATGAGATGACATAAAACCCACAAGGTATTTAATTTGTAAATGAACCTAATAATGAAAAGGCCTAATGGAATTTGACTCACAATTAAAAGTTAATTAAGGTAAGGGGTTTAGCTTAAGTACTTTTAAAACACCCTTTCACACTTATGAAAGGGGTTTTAATTTTCTTAACTAGACTTAGGCTATTCAACACCTAAGCATCTACCCAAGGTAGAATAGTTAAGTTCTGGAACTTTTTATAATTTTTTGAAAATTGTTTAAAGGGGTGATTAATGAGTTAACCCTTAATTAAGAGGGGATTAATGAGATAAAAGGGGGTTTAGAGAATAGCTTAGAGGAAATACTTCAAAATTATTTCATAAACTCCCTACTCACTGGATCTGACCTTAATTAAACTTAATCATAGGATAAATCCACTATTCACACCTTAATTATCCTTAATTACATGAAAGTTGGTAATTATAGAATGAAATAGCAATTTTCTCAATTAAGGTCTCAATAAATCTCAAGAAAATTAGGGGATGCAGAGGCCATGCCCTAAAATGAATCCTAAAAATTTGAGATCAATTGGTGACCTAATTAGAGGATAATTAGCTAATTAAGATTCCCAAAGAAACTCAAATTCAAAGAAAAGAATAATTAAAAATTCATTAAATTCATTTCAAAAATAATATTATAGATGAAATTATCTATCCATAGCATTTTTTCTTTTATTTTTCTAATTTTTCTATGAAAAGTTATGAATTTTTGAAGTTCTCTAAGCGAATTAAGAATAAATTAAGCATTTTAGTAAATCCTTATCTAATCTCTCGCTCATGGCGCGACGCCTGGCGATGGCAATCAGCACACTTTACAAGAGTCATGCGGTGAGCCCTTTACTTAAGTTGTCTTGTCATAGGGGTGGTTGGCGACGCACACGGTTAAATTCTCGGCAGTTCGATCAAAGATCAAACAATTGAGAATTCCCCCGCAGTTTATAAAATGGATAACAAATATATAAATGTGGGAATAATCTCGATCATCCATCCAAACAGTGCGGATGGGCGGCTAGAGATTCATCCCTGCCAAAGCTCAAGAGGAATAAGATCCGTCCACCTTCTAGGCTTTGATCCAAGCTCGATTGAGCATGGATTAAGCTAGAATTTAGCCCACACCTTCATCATGCAATAATCAATACATCCAATGGCTAAGATCCTATGAAATTAAAGTTCTCTTCACAAAGGACCAACACTTATGAGAATTAAGCTCAAAAAATCACTAACCTCACCGGAGATGATCACAGGCACTCGATTCCCTTGGAGGAGCTTTGTCTGGTTCAGACGAAGCTTTGCTGAAGTTTTGAGCACTTGAGGTTGGGTGTAGAGCTCTATAGACCAACTCCTCAATCCCTTTGCAACTTTGATCAAGCAAGGTCTCCCCTTACCTTTAAAACTTCAAAGAGAGCTTAGACAAACTCAACTTGACCCCCTGATGGAGTGTGCAAGAGCAATTAGATTAATTTGGAGTGGGAAAGAAATTGGCTCTTCAATGGACCTCCCCTATTTTCAAGTGGAGAAAATCGAGAATATGGAAATTGAATTTCCCTCTAGGAAGCTTAGGATCACATGGAAATGGCTCCTCTAACTCCCTAGTGCTTAATCGAGTGTGAGTGAATGAAAACAGAAGTGAATTAGGGAGAGTATATCTCCTCCTATGGCAATCGGACGACCAACAATGTCCATGCCATTTTGATCCAATTGAGCCTATGGAGTGAGCTATTTTGGTTGTTTTCAGTGTGCACATGCTCGGTTTGGCCAGAGGAGTGGAATGCTACCTTCCCATGTGCTTGAATTAAGCTTAAGAGGGAATTTGAAATTTTAATTTTGCTCCAAGTGGTCGGGTTTGGTCCAAGGATTAAATGGGCTGACCCAAACCCATTGGGTTTGGTGCACCACTCATCACTAACTCCCCTTGAGCTTTTAGGAAAGCCTCAAGTAATTGTGAAGAGTGTATGACCAAAATACCCATGGGCCAGTCCAAAATTTGTTCTATGGACTAGGGGTAAAATTGACATTTTATTATTTTTTTTCAATGGGTATGTTTGGTATGTTGAGAAAATAGGTTTAACCAAGTTTCATTGGATTTGGAATCCATTTGATAGGGTTTGGCTCATGTTGACCCATTTAGGTCAAAATGGGTCAACTTGGGTCAAGTTGACCAATTGGTCAAATTGTGTCAAACCAATGGTTGGGTCAAGTTCATATGACCATTTGAAATATTTTGGTGCCTTTGATTTTGTGCAATTTGGTATAGATTTGGTTTTGGCTCATATGACTCATTTAGGTCAAATGGGTCAAGTTGACCTATTTGACCCATTTGACCTATTTGGAGTAGGTCAAGGGTAGGATTAGGTTAGGTTAGTCATATGGAGTGGATTGGTATCTTTGTTTCCAATCAATTTAAGTTAGTTTGGCTCAACATGACCCCTTTAGGTCATGTTGGATCTAAGGTCAATTGGGCTAGGTTGGGTCTAGTTGGCCAATTGAGGCTTTGTTCAAGTTTCACAAGTGATTTAGAATGGACTTGACCCATTGGTTTCAATCAATTTGGCCTAGATCAAGGTTTGACACATTCTTACCTTTTAGGTCAAAATGGGTCTACTAAGTCAATAATTAGTTGGGCTAGCTCAAATGTTATTTTGGTCAAGTTCAAACATAAGTCATGAGTGAACTTGGATCAATGGTTTCAATCAATTTGGCCTATGATAAAATTTGGCATTGTAAGGTTTCATTTTAGGTTAAGTATTGACTTGGTCAACCCTTAGGTTTGACTTGGTTTGACCCAATTTGATTGATTGATCATCCCATGATGATTGTTGATCATGATGAGAAGGATATATGAGTATGGTTCAATCCAATTTGGTTAGGATCAAAAGTTAGCTTAGAAGGGTACTTTAGGTCACTTTGGGTCAAGTGAGCCTAAGTGGGTTGTTCAAAGCTTGATATGAAGTTGATTGATCTTGTATATGGACTTATGATTGAAATATAAATCCATTTCCAAGTGATTTGAAGTCAAATGGGTTTTGATCCATTTGAAAATTTCATATTCAAAGGAAGAATATGAAGGGGTCTTGGATTTGACTTTTCATTTGGGTTTTGATTGTTTGATTGAGGTTTAGATTTATATATGAGCTCATGATTGTAGGATTGATTGAACCATGAGAGAAAATCAAGAGTTTGGCTTGATTTGAAAGTGAATTGGCTAAGTTCAAGATTTTGGCTTGAAAGGCTTAGATTTGGTTTTAAGTGGATTTGAGTTTGATTTTTGGAGTTAGTTTTGATTGTTTGAATTTATATTTCATTTATATATGTGAATATAAACGAGAATATAAATTGACCATGAGAAAGTTTCAAGAATTTGAGGGAGTTTAATCATGATTTAGGTTAAATCCATTAAAGGAAATTCAAAGGATTTAAAGCTATTTTTAATTTAAAATTTAATTTTTGAATTGGATTTGGTTGATTTATATTTATATTTCATTTATATATGACAATATAAATGAGAATACAAATAAGTTTTGAGAAAATCCCATGAGTTTGAATAGATTTGATCAAAGTTTAAGTTAAATCCATTAATGGGAAATTAAGGGATTTAAGGGAATTTCAAACATTTTAAATTTGGAATTTAATTTTTGCCTTTGATTGGATTGATTTATATTTATATTTCATTTATATATGTGAATATAAAAGAGAATATAAATAGGGTTTGAGAAAATCCCATGAGTTTGAATAGGTTTGATCAAGGTTTAGAGTTGATTTTAGCTAAGTCCTTTAATGAAAAATTAAAGGGACTTAAGAGAATTTTCATGAATTAATTTAGAATTTTGAATTTGATTTGATGGTTTGAATTTATATTTCATTTATAAATGGAAATATAAATGAGCATATAAATGGATCATGAGAAAATCTCAAAGATTTGAATAGGTTTGAATCATGATTTTGGCTCTGTCCTTAAGAAAGGGTTAAGAACTTAAGAAATTTGAACTTAGGAATTTTTTATGGAATTTGGTCAGGGGTTTCAATCATGGATTTCAATCATGGAATTGAATCATAGAATTTGAATCATGGAATTGATTTGAGTTTGAGAAAATCAAATAGAATTGATTTGGAGTTTGACTTGAAAGAAGGAAAGTGAGGAATGGTTTAAGAAAAAGGGTAGGAGATTTTCCTAACACCCCTAAGGCATGACCTATTCCTATGACTAACTCTTCTAAGTCTTCTAAGGCTAGGGGAGTGTCCACCTAATCACTAGATGTTTCTTAAGACTAAGGAGCTCTAAAGTCTAAGAGGAATCCTATGTCTAAGATGGAGGGATTGAGAGCTCATTCTAAAAATGAGGTCAACAAAGGACGCCCAATAGGTGTGGTGTGACTGACAATGAACACCGCACGTATTGGTGTTGATCGAAATGATCAATAACACTGAAAGATCTAAGCACTAATAGAAACTACCTATCCCTGACCCAAGGAAAAGAAGGAATCTAGGGCATAGTGCAATATGGCTCTACGTATGTCTAAGACATAAGAGAGAGAGAAGAAATGCACTAAGGGATAGAGTGTGAACCTTCCACTAGGGAAGCAGGTTCAAGTCATCTACAAGGAGATGAAAGGTTTGATTTGATTTAAATCTCACTAGGGAGAGATCTCCACTAGGGGAGAGGGTTGAATTTGTTTCAAATTTTGTTAGGTTTGAATTTTTAGAAAAACCCTATCGGTTTGCAATGAGTTGTTCTGAATAGGAGCCATGGAGGCTAAGACCTAGCTCAGATTTACTAATCCAAAGTGGTAGTCTACTAAACACATAGTATGACTAACCAACCAAAGGAGAAATGCCTTTCGGTATGCAACAACTATACTAGGAAGAAAGCATAGTAGACTTACGCCCCAAGAAGGAAGCATCGGGGTAATCTATTATAAAAGATTGAACCCAACCTTAGGCTGACTTTTGAGTGAATGCCACTGGCGGACTTAGATCAACTCAAGGATAGTCAAAGATTGATTTCATTTTTAGTTTTGGTTATTTTGATTATGATGGATCCCATAGGTTTGCGATGAACTGCACTGAGTAGGGGCCATGGAGGCCTAGACCTAACTCATATTTATCAATTCAAAGGGAGTAGTCTACCGACCACAAGGCAGGACTATCCAACCAAGGAGAAATGCCTTTTAGTATTTAATGGTCAAGTCTTAAGAAGAAAACACAGGGACTCACATCTTCAAGAAATAAGGAACCACTAGGGTGATCAGTTGCTTTGGGCAACACATCAAACCTAACCTAGGTCTGACTATTGAGTGATGCCACTAGGGGACTTACATCAGCTTAAGAATAGTCAAAGATAGATTTCATTTTTTTTAGATTTTGTTTATTTTGATGGATTTCATCGATTTGCGATGGATCACACTGAGAAGGAGCTTATAGAAGTCTAGACCTATCTCAGATTTACTGAACCAAAGGGAGTAGCTTCCCGACCGATGGGAGAACTATCCAACCAAAGGAGTGCCTTTCGGTTTGCAATGATCAATTAAAGGGAAGAAAGCTCGGGGACTCACATCTTTCACTAGAAAATACCACTGGAGTGACTGGTTATTTTGGGCAACAAATCGAAACCTAACCTAGGGCTGCCCGTCGGTTTGCAAAAATCATGCTAGAAAGAATGCATCATAGTCTTACATTTTTCAAAGTGGAATGATTACCGGGGTAACCTATTTGTAGCATAATAGATTGAACTCAACCTAAAGGCGACTATGGAGTGAGTACCGACCCGGGGATTTATCTCAACTCAGATAGTCAAGCAATTCCTATAGGGAGTTCTGCTGACACTACACTAAAGATAAGATGCTTGTTTGAGAAAAGGGGCCCTTTGGGGGCTTGAATCCTAATCCACAAGCGAATTAATATTATTTATTTTTTTTAGTTATTTTATCGTGAACCCTGTTAGTTTATGAGAGATCAAACTGAGAAGGAGCTTATCTCAGCCTAGACCTATCTTAGATTTATTGAACTAAGGGAGAATCTACACATTCACTAAATAGATTTTTCAACCACAATGGTGGCTACTAGGAAAGGGGAACTGTCCAATCCAAAAGTAACTCATGTAATGTCTAAATAGAGTCATAAAGGACTTGATCCAAATAGAGTGCCCATAAGGGATGTGGTCGGCAAGGGCTTAATCCAACACCCTGGAGAAGAAGACATGGCTAGTCATATATTAATAGGTATTCGGTGTCCAACTCAAGGAGAAAGCATGGAGATTTATATCTCCCAAGAGTAGTGTACTCACTGGGTGAGTCGCTGTTACCATAGCGAAGATCAACCAACCTTAGGTGCCCATTGGTTTGCCACAATCACCCTAGGAAGAAAGCTCGAGGACTCACATCCTCCTATGTCGAAACTGACTGCTGGGATAGTCTGTCTTCGGCTCGACAGGTGTTATCTGACCTAGGATGACTACTGAGTGAATGCCACTGGGGGACTTATATCAACTTAAAAGTAGTCAAGAGGAAAGAGGCCTCTGAGGGACTTATGATAAACCTCAAATATACTCAACCTAGTTAGAGCATGATGGCTAGTTCAAGAAGAAAGCACGGGGACTCACATCTTCTTAAACAAAGTCAATATGAGGTAGCTTACTGGCTGGGTAGTGAAGACTACCATACTAACAAGGCGCTCGTTGGTTTGCAATGGTCAAGTTAGGAAGAAAGCTCGGGGACTCACATCTTCCAATAAATGACCACTGGGCCGACATACTAGCGAGGTAGCATGTGGACTTGACCTAGAGCAGCTAATGAGTGAGTGCCACAGGGGGCTTGCTTCCACATCAAAATAGCTTAAGATAAAAGATTTGTGTTTGTTGTGTGCATGTGTTAAAAGGAATAGGATGCCTCTGGGGGGACTCTTAAACATACCTTAAAGCACGTTGGGAAATTATGAAATGATTCCACAGATGGAAACAAGGATTCCAACTAAGAAATGATGCTGCTTGGGTTCTCTCACTCCTAACTTAGTTATGCTAATTGAAATAGGATGCCTCTCAGGTTCTCTTACACCTATTCTAACAGCATCAGGAGGTTGTGTTTGTGTTGTGAAAGAGGGATAGGATGCCACTGGGGGAATTTTATACCAACCCTAAACACGTCATGGTGGATTCACAAGACAAGCAAACAATACTTCAAAAGAAGAGAAGATTTGATGAATGAAATTTTATTTTATTTTATTTATTAATAATTATTTTCAAACAAGTTTTATTTCATGGGTAATATTTCTTTAGATAGAGCCCATTAATTGGAAGCATTAGGTGTTCCCCTTTACAATCAATAAGATGATAAGATCCTCCTTGGTAGGCCTTCTCTATGACATAGGGGCCTTCCCAAGTGGGTTCAAACTTGTCTCCCATCTTTCAATGGGCAATAATTGGTCTCCTTAGGACTAACACAAGTTCTCCTACTCGGAAAGACTTAGGGTGGACCAACTTTTTGTTAGCTTGAATCATTTTGGCCTAATACAACTTGAAGTTCTAGCACGCGTGTAAGTGACTTTCATCCAAACCTTTGAGCTCTTCTAACTGCAACTTTGCATTTTCTCTGTAGTGATCTTATTACCTAATGCTATCCTTAGTGAACGGAGTTTAACTTCTAAAGGAAGAACGGCTTTGGAACTATATATTAAAAAAAATGGGGTAGACTGAGTTGGAGTTTGGTATGTGGTGCGGTAGGCCACAAGGCTTCAACCAATTGCTCGTTCCACTATCATTTGTTATCATCAAGAGTCTTCTTTAGTATCTGGATGAGAGTTTTGTTGAATGCTTCTGCTAAACCATTAGCTCTGGGGTAGTCGATGGTGGAGTATCTCAAATCTACACTATGTCTTCTGGAAAAGCTATTGATCTTCGTGCTTTTGAATGTAGTACCATTATCGGATATAATTCATAGAGTCACCCCGAACCTATATACGATATGGTTCCTAAAAAAATTGAAGAACATGGTGAGCTGTGACCTCTCTGAGTGGGATAGTTTCTGCCCACTTGGAAAAGTAGTCGATAGAAACTAAGATGAATTGATGCCCCTTGGAAGAAGGAGGATCAATCGGACCCACAATGTCGGTACCCCCACACTCAAATGGCTATGAAGCCAAAATAGGGTGTAGAATGTTGGGTGGTTGGTGGAGGACACACCAGCATTACACGATGGCATCTCCTAGCTACGTCCATGCAATCTGTGATCATAGAAGGCCAGTAGTATCCAGGTCTTTTGATCTTTGACTTCATCTTCAGACCAGATTGATGAGCTCCACATAGACCTGAATGTACTTTGATTATAATGCCATGGGCTTCATCTTTATCTAAACAACATAACCAGATTTGGTCAAAGGACCGGTGGTACAAGGTGCCATCAACAAGAGCATAGGAAAGAGCTATTTGTTTCACCTGATGGGCTTGGGATCTCTCTTAAGGTAGTTTGTCGGTGTTCAAGTAATCTATGAATAGTTACCTCCAATCTAGCTCCTTGTCCATTTCGGCAATGGCAACCTCCCCTTGAAGAGAAAGTCTCTCGATGAGTTCGGAATCAATAAGGGATAAGACTTGTCTATTTTGGACCCTTATTGAAATGGACTCATCTTCACATGCCAACTCTTTGGCAAGTTTCACCAAGGCATCTGCTATTGTGTTCTCTCGCTGAGGAACCTGGGATAACTGATGTGGCCAGAACTTCATGGTAAACTTTGGATGAAGCTTGGGTTTGAGGATCGGTAGGACAGACCGTTGATGACCAACCGAGAATCTCAAAGATGTTGATTGATCTCTTCATAGTGATGACTAACTCAAACCCATCAAAGCCTCATATTTCGCTAAGTGCATGGTTAGGAACTATAAGGGAGAATCTTCATTTCCATGAAAAGAACATTGGTTTTGGCCTTTGAGATTTACATCTAAGATAAATACTAAGAAATATATCCTTTATCGGAGACAATGTGATATCAAATGTGATATCATATGGACCAACGAGCCAAACATCCGCGTTGGTCAGAGGTACTGTAGTGTATTGGTTTGAGAGATCAAGTTTACCTTATGAGAAAGTATGTAGTGTCGTAGCTTCTGAGATGCAAAGATTAAAGCTATGCATTATTTCTCAATAGATGGATAGTTTGCCTCAGCAGGAATCAGATGATGACTAAAGTTGTAGAGTGCACTTTCCTTCCCCTCATCATTGGCTTGGGTCAACAAAGTGCCGAGAGAGTCATCCAATGCAGTAGTGTAAAGGATCAATGGCCTGCCCAGGATATGGATTACTAGAACTAGCAGCTTGACCAAGTATTCTGATGTCTTCGAATGTGTGCTGGCACTTATCATCCCACTTGAACTTAACATCCTTTTTAACAAGCGTTGAGAATGGCTTGCATCTCCCTCATAAGTTCGAGATAAATCATCTTAAATATGCCAGCTATCCTTGAAAGGATCTAAGTTGAGTTAAACTCTAAGGAGGTGGCATTTCTAAAATAGCTTTGATCTTTTCATAATCTATTTAGATTCCCTGATGTCGAACAATGAACCCAAGAAATTTCTCTGAAGTGACCCTGAATGTACACTTTAGGGGATTCATTTTAAGGTTATATTATCTTAATCGTTCAAAAACTACTCTCAAGTCAAAGAGATGGTCTTCCTTTTCTTTGTTCTTGACTACTAGATCATCAATATAGCACTCAACTTGATGATGGATGAGTTCGTTGAAGATCTGAGTCATGGCCCGTTGGTATGTAGCACCAATATTTTTAAGGCCAAAAGGCATGACCCTATAATAGAAGATTTTGATTGGGGTTCAGAAAATAGTGTTTCTTGCATCATCAAGAGACATCTTGATTTAGTTATAGCCATAGGATCCATCCATCAAAGAGAAGACTGCATGAGATGAGATAATTTTCACCATTAACTCTAGTATAGGAAGAGGAAACTCATCCTTAGGGCATGCCTTGTTTAAGTCCCTAAAATTGACGCATGTGCAAATTTGGTCATTCTTCTTCTTAACTATGATGACACTAGCTAACCAGGTAGAATATTTTTCTTCCCTAATGAAATTAGCATTGATCATTTTCTTGACTTCAGAAATGACCTATTGTTCAATTTTTAATCGCATGTGCCTAAGAGCTTGCTTAATAGGGGTAACGTTAGGGTCTATTGCTAGCTATGACTGAGATAATCCGGCATTTCTTCATAACCCATGCAAAGCCTTTAAACTCAATTAACTAAATGAACTCATTAGTTTCTTCTTTATTCAGTAACAAACTGATGTATGTCGGGCGAGGATTTTCTTCTATCCCGAGGTCGATTTATTTAAGCTTGTCGATTGTTGAATGAATCTCCTTATCAAATTTTGGCAGTGCCTCTTTGACTTAGAGATCATCTGGATCATCTGAAGTTTCTAAACACACATTCTCATAAGAGTTGGGGATGTGTGAGAAGAACCTATCAGACTCGAAATGGTTGCTAACAACTAGTCAATAATCTTTATCATCAACCAGACCCACTGTGCCGAATCCTAGTCCTGCTCTTGATTGTGCTTCTTTGTCTGTATTGTTCCATAATTTTTTAAAGTATTCTGACTTGTGTTTGGACCAAGTGTGAGGAGCTAAACCTTTCTATATAAGATTTTTAACACAAGGAGAGTAAAAGTCAAAAGGTAATTTCATTAATTCCTTAAAAGTATCTTCCTCAAGTCCTACATCGAGCTCTAGACTTGAGGATGATGATCCCAAAAAGAACCTCTTCTGTTTCATTTCACTGAAAGACTTAGGGACTTCTTAATTATAAAACCTTCATCTTTCTGAGATGTAAGTGAGGTAAGAGCTAAGGTTCCTAACTCAAATAGTTTCACATAAACCATTCAATACTTTGCTTTGCTTGGAGGCTCGGTCTTCTCTCGCTGATCAAAAGTCACCTCCAATGGAACCCACCGAGAGGGTTGGCTAGTATACTAATCACATTAGACTCATCCTCGAGCTGGATTCCAAGTCTATGAATAGTAGGTACTCTTATGAACCTGGAACATGACTCTATTGTCAAGGCCAACTAGGGGTCTTCCACCTCTGAACCTCTATTTCTGCCTCTACTTGGTGGAGGTTGAGCCATCCTATCATATGTCCATATGATGGAATGAACGTGGGTGGAATGATATGATCCACTTCTTCAATTCCCTTTCTTGTTCACATGGACTTTTCTTTTTTCATTTTCTTTTATCTTTTCTTTTGCTTCATTTTCTTTTACTTTTGTATTTGCATTTGAATTTTGTCCAAGTTCACGAGAAAGGGTTTTTTGAGAAAGATAGTAGGTCGCATCCTCGTAAATCTCAACCTCTCTAATTGAGAATAGCTTTTCATCCCTGTTGACACGGTACTCAATTTCATCTTTTTTGAACTTCATGCACTGATGAAGGGAGGATGGAACGATCTTATTCTGATGTATCCAAGGCCTACCAAGAAAAGTGATGAATAAAGTATTTGAATCAATGATGTAGAACTTGGCTTCAATCTTTCAGTCACCGATCTCCAATGGCAACACTATAGAACCTAAAGCTCATTTTACTTGATCACTGAATTACGTATTGCTCTCCTTAGATCTTTAGGAATAGTCATTCGGGTGATCTTGAATAGGCGAGTGCTTTAGACTCATAATGTTCATTGATGCACACAGATCCGAGAACCTTGGTGAGTTTGAACTTGTCCATGTCAACTGTAATGTATAGGGGACAGTTGTGCTCCAAGTCCCCTAGTAGAAGGTCTTTATCTGTGAAGGTGATCCATTGGGCTTCTTTTGCATAGTGTGCTTCCTCACCTATAGTGGTCAACTGAGCTAAGAATATTTCAGGATCAAGGAGGGCCTTAATTAGTTACTCCATCATCTCTTTGGATAAGACAAGGGCGTCACATATGCTTAGCTTAGATGAGAAAGAATATTATAGTCCACCTTTGGCTGATCTTCCACAAGCATATCCAAGGGTGGATCCCCCTATAGAATGGCTTTTCGATCTTCAGTACCAATGTCTTCTTTCCATCTATCTTGAGGTGCTGCCTGAGGAAGTATAACCTTGCCACTACGGAGGTTAGCTTTGGTAATCTCTGGAGGCAAGGTGGTGGCAAGTTCTACCTGCACTTTAGGTTCACCTACAGCTACTCCTATGGGACTCTCAGAATCGGATGATTCCAAAGTCTATCTTATGAGGTGAACCCATAGTATTCAAAGTTGGAAACTCCAACTCCGAATCAGAAAGAGAGAGATAGAAATTATTATAGTTAATTAGACTTGAAGAGTTATCGTTAGGAATAGAAGAAGACAACTCATCAGAAGAGACACAAATGTAATTCAAATTAGCATTATTCTTCAATTTCTTGGAAGTATTTGGGGGTATAAAGTAGAAGTCAAGAAGAGTAAGTGAAGTAAGGGATTTGATGCCCTTATCCGTTGATACAAGAGTTCTACTAGTATAAGAAATAGAAGAGCTAGCTAAAATGATAGAACTTGCAGATGTGGAAGTTGCAACTGAAGGCTAGAGTCTGAACACGATCGGTGGCTATGCTAAGGGGCTATCTCGGGCCGACACATGCTGCTGCTGCTGCTATCACTACAGAGCTCCACTTTTCTAGAGTTGGCACTGGAAACTTGTAAACCTTCCTTAGTGTTGGAGATTTTAGCTAACTTAGGCACCTGCAAGGAAAGCTTCTTGATCTTCTGAATTATTTTTTTAGAAGTTTTAGACAGACAAATATCCAAACCTTCTTTGGTTTTGGTTGAATCGCTCGTATCCCTAAGGATTACCCTAATGGAACTGGAAGGTTGTTCCATAAAGTATTCCTTTAGGATAATGACAGCACCGATCTTGAAACTGTGTTCAAGCCAGTCCTTGAATGTAAAGCAATCCTCCAAAATGTGGCTTAGCATACGATGGTAAGGGTAAAAGTTTGGATCATGGATTTTGCCTACTTTCTCCAGTCTCCTGGGCTCGAGTAGCTGAAAATCAGGTTTCTTTAAGAGATTCTTAAATATTTTTTTGATTACCTCCCTCTTAAAAGAATAAGGTTAGTTTAACTTATCTAGTAGAGTAGGCAGACCATAGCTAACTGGCAGTGGATATGCATGTTTTTGCTGCTGGTGGTATGGCTGAGGCGATGGCTGTGTTTGTCGTGGAGGCTATGGTGGAGGCTGGTATGGTTGCTTCGGTGGTGGTAAAAGATGAGGCTCGAGGTCATCTCTGATCTCTCTAGGTTGCTTCCCTTGTCAACCTTTGTCTCAGGTTTCTTCTCATAAGCCTTTTGGGATTTCTTCTTTAGCAACTGATCTGGAAAAGGCAACTATTTGGCCTCTCCTTTTAGACTAGATGCCTTGCTAATTAGCTTTCAAATGTCTTTATGGTGAAGCCTTTAAACTTGAAGGCGACCGGGCCATGGATATTCTTCAAGAGAATCTCAATTGCATGCTGTTCAGACAACTGTAGTTAACACTTCATACTCTGATTACACCATCGAAGAATATAATCAACAAGTGACTCACCGGAGTGCTATTAGGCTACAATGAGATCACCTACAGTAACCCTTTGTTGAGCTCCAACAAATCTCTTGATGAAGAGTTTCTCTAGTTCAGCAAATATCTTTACTGAACCATTGGGTAGTTCAACATACCAATCAAAAGCAATACCCGCTAGGTTACTGATAAAGAGTTTAAAGACTAAAGCATCGTTGCCACCTGCATTGCAACAACTGGCCATGAAGTGAGCTATATGCTACCTCGGATTCCCACTACCATCAAAGCATTTGAAGGAAGGAGGCAAGAAACCCTTAGGATATTAGATAGCATTGAATTCCTCTGGGTAGGGTCTACCCTTTGAAACCAATGATCCTCCCCGGACTTGAGTCAAAGCTTCCTTCACCTGCTGCTCAACCATAGATTTTAGATCTTTTTCTTGTATAGAGGTACTATCCACTACCTTCCTAACAGGCTAGTGCTACCTTACTCAATGAGAGGTAGAGTCTTAATTGGGTCTAAGATATGCACTGGTTCATGATAACTGACATCGACTGTAATAGGATGAACTGGAGGGGCTTATTTCTGAAGCACTGTCACTGCTGCTAATAAGTCCTATAATTGACGTGTCATTCTATCAATCTGCTCATCTTTCTACATTAACTAAACTCAAAGGTGTTGGGCAGATTCTGCGATATCCTCTTGATCAAACTCATCACCTTCCATGGCTTATTGTGCTCTAAGAAGAGAACCTCTAGTCTCAACCATGCATACACCAGCTAAATCCTCCATCAAGTCATCTTCATTGGGATCAAAGCTGACTCTTTCTTCATTAGACCATGCATACCTTAAGATCTCCTTTTTCTCCATAAAATAGTGTGCAAATATCTCATGTAAAGATTGATCTAACTCAGTAGGTACAAATAGCTTGGGCTGACCAATATGATTGTTATCATGTACTGAGAGGCACCGAACCTCACCTGTAGTTGGGGAGTCAATCCTATGTGGATTGTACTCATTAGAAGAATGATACTCTAGATTGATACTGCTGTAATAGAGGTAACAATCTTAGGATGATCCTCTACTACTACTGTCACTGAACTGTCATCTGGAATATCCCTGATAGTCATCACCATCTTCGTATCCGACTGAATCGATGGAGTTGGTGAAGGAATGACCACGATGCTTTGGGGTTGTCACTCCTTCCGCCACAGGGTAGAAGGTCGAGCAGGAGAGCTCAGCCCTACCATAATGGGTTGTGTAAGAGAAGTGAATCCCTTGGCCGTAGCTAGATCACCAATGGGGACGCTTTTCACCAGATGCGAACTTCATGGCCTTAGATGGAATGGGTGATGTTAAAACCTGCAATAGCGATAGTAGACGTGGGGCAGAGTGGTGGGGTGTAGACACCACTAACTCTCTGTGTACAAAAGCTGCCCTCCCGTGATGGCTGATCCCCATGACGAGAATACTATCAGTATGATCGGCATGGGTAGCGCTCCAAGTTGGAAAGTCAACCACAGCAGAAGCGGCTGACTGACGGCTGAACCTCTGTCGGTCTCTATTGGCAATGTTTGATGTATGGGCCTCACGGGCCCTCTCCTGATGGATCTACCTTCCTAGAGGCGTGGAGATAACAAATCAGATCAGACTCCTAAGCATCGCTATCTACTAGTGTAGAATAAAGAGAAGGCTAGCGTACAACCTCTTACTCCTATAAATAGTTGGTTGTAAGTGCACCACTGGAGGAGGCAATGAACGGATCCTATTGGTATCCTCTTTATCTAATCCTAAGAGAGGATGAAACTGGTTTTCTGTAACCAGTGGTGAAGTGATCATGGGAGACTCATCCATGGCTGATCTCATAGCTGCCTCAAGCTCTCTGGCTATCCGAGTATGGAACCGCTTTACCATATGGTTCTTGTTCCTACGCTGGGTGCGAGTAGTATAAGAGGAGTGTGAGCTAGACCGATACTTAAATGTGGGGGAGGCAAGCCCTGAAACTAGGGGAGCCTTACCTTTGGAGGGTATAGATGATAGGGTGCTAGCGCTCATCGGGGAAACATGTGTAACTATAGGTTGAAATGCAACTAGAACTAGAATTGGCAGTACTGAAACCACTAAAGTCTATGGTATTACCACAACTTTCCTCTTAGTGAGGAGATATCTGAATCAGAGGGTAAATCTACCCTGATGATCTGCTTCTGCCTGACCACCTTCTTCATGCTGACTATTATGAGGGGAATGCCCACACAAGTGATCTTGGCCCCCGCAAATCCTCGGCCAAAATGGATCAAATGGGTATGATCCAAATGAGGGAAGTCAGCCTGATCTAAGGTTAGATCCATGTAATGACGGAAAGTAAAGATGAATTTGAGAGTCTGCCATTGCACTGACTGAAGTAAACTGAAACTGCACTGACTGAAAAGAATCTACAATGAGAAATGAACTTGCATCAGTTTTCTATCTCCATAGATTTTGAATTTTGAAAATTTGAACCCACATCCAACAACTTGGAAGTGTTAAGTGGGGTTCAAATGAATTTGGAAAGATTGATTGAAAGAGAAATTTGAGTATGAATCCAAACTTCAACAAATTTAAGTATGTTGAAATATGAATTCAAGATTTTGATAGGATGCTTCCTTAGGTTCATTGATGTTTTGAATTTGAATATTTATGATTTGGAGAACCCTTTCTTTAACAAATTTGGGTCTATTAAAGTAAGGGTCAAATGTTTTATTTTGTTTGAATGTTTTGGGGTTTAACTCACTTAGCAAATTTAGATATGCTAAGTGAAGTAAAAGTGATTGTTCCTTTTTTTGTGGATTTTGTTTTGTTTTGATTTTTTTAGAAAATTTTGGAATTTTACTTAGCAAATTTAGGTATGCTTAGTGAAGAATCCAAGTGTATTTCATTTAATTTTGAAAAAAAAGGGTTCCTTAGCAAATTTTGGTATGCTAAAAAAATCCTACGTATTTCATTTGTTTGGAAAATTTTTATTTTTGAAAAGGGTAAGATCCTTAGCAAATTTGGTATGCTATGGGGAATCATAAGTGTTTTGTTTTGTTTTTGAAATGATTGAAAGTGGAGATTCAACTTTAGAAAATTTGATATGCTAAAGATGAAGCCTCACTTGGTTTTATGAAATGGAAATTTCACTTAGCAAATTTCAGTATGCTAATATGAAATTCCAAATGGTGTGTTTAAAATTTTGATTTCTTTTGGTTTTTTTTTTTTTTGAAAAAAATGGAAACTTCTTTTTAGGAAATTTGGTTTGCTAAGGGAAGAAGTTCTAAAGGTGTGTGAGAAATTTTTGTTTTGAGTTTGGAAATTTTACTTAGCAAATTTGAGTATACTAGGTGAAGTCCCAAAATATATTTTGAAAAGTTTTGAATTTTTTATTTGGAAAGTTTACTTAACAGATTTAGGTATGTTAAATGAAATTCCAAATATTGTTTGAAAATTTTGAAATTTTTGGATTTGGAGAGTTTACTTAAGAAATTTGGGTATGTTAAGTAAGATTCCAAATTGTGTTTTGAAAATTTTTGAAATTTTGATTTTTGATTTGGAAACATTACTTAACAAATTTAAGTATGTTAAATGAAGTTCCAAATGTGTTTGAAAAATTTTGAAATTTTGATTTTGGATTTGGAAACTTTACTTAATAGATTTAAGTATGTTAAATGAAGTTCCAAATGTGTTTGAAAATTTTGAAATGTGAATGTTGATTTTGAATTTTTGAACTTGAAAACTTCACTTAGCAAATTTGAGTATGCTAAGTGAAACCCAAATGTGTTTTGAAAATTTTTGGATTTTGAATTTGGAGACTTTAGTTAACAAATTTGGATATGTTAAGTGAAGTTTCAAAATGTGCTTATAAAATTTTGAAATGTGATTATTGATTTTGAATTCTTGAATTTGGAAACTTCACTTGGCAAATTTGAGTTTGCTAAGTGAAATTCTAAATGAGTTTTGAAATTTTTTTGAAATATGATTATTGATTTTGATTTTGAATTTGGAAACTTTACTTAGCAAATTTGATTATGCTTAATGAAATTCCAAATGTGTTTTGAAAAAAAAAAGTTTAAAATTTTTGGGATTTGGAGACTTCACTTAACAAATTTGGGTATGTTAAGGGAGGTTCCAAATGTGTTTAGAAAATTTTTAAATGTGGTTGTTGATTTTAATGTTTGAAAGAGGACCTCCACTCAACAAATTTAAGTATGTAGAATGGAGATCAATTTATTTTGATATGTAAAACTTTTTGTGAGTGATTGTTTCTTTTTGAAAGGGAGGAACTCCAACTTAAAAGCATATGTGGGATATGTTTAAGTAGAGTTTCCTAAATGATATTTTTTTTTAGTTGGGGATGAAATCTTCATTTAATAAATTTAAGTATATTAAATGAAGGTATTCATGTGTGCTTTTTTTCTAAAAATTTTTAATTTTGTTTACAAATGAACTTTCCATTCAATAAGTGTGATTACATTGAATAGAAGAATTCATATGTGCTTTTTTTTTTTTTTGAAAACTTTATGATTGTGATGGTGATTTTTGAAAAATATGATTGTTTATTTTATTTTGAAAATGAAATCTTCATCAAAGTGAATTGAAAGATGATGTTCATTTGTGCTTTTGAAAAAAAATGTTATTAGTTTTACTTTTGAAAATCCCTACATGTAATAATTATGGGAATTGTTAAATGAGGGTGACAAAATTTTGTGGAAAATATTTTATTAACTACATTTTTTAAAAGAGGTGCTTTTGAAAAAGCAAAGTTCTTTATGGAAGATTTATTACTTTTATGATGAACCTTTCCTTATCATGAAAATGATAAGGAGGAAGTCTTTAAGAGATGTTTCTTTTTATTTTAGATCTTTTCATTTTACCCATTGGAGGAATCTAATGGGGGTTTTAAGACCAATAAGGAATACGATCCTAAAATCTAAAGATGTTGGCTAACTCAACTCAAGAATGAAAGGAGCTAAGTACCAACAGAAAAAAAGGATTGTCTTGGATTCATACCAAAGTATAAATCCACTATCGATACTCAAAGACAATAATCATTTGCCAAAGATGGAGAGAGGAACCATCCCCTGCGGAGTTGCCAGAAAAATATGTGGTGAATAAATCTCTTATAGGGAGTCGCCTTTCAAATCTATGGAGAAATGAAAGAAGAGACCTTATAGAAATTTTTCTTAGTAAGACACCATGCAGATCCGCAGATATACTTATTCAGGTGATCAGATAGGTTATCAAGATATAGTGTACTATCTAGAAAGACAAAAATCACTACCTCTTTAATGGAACCAATCACCTCAATAAGGACTCCTAAGAACAATAGGTCTACATATGTACCAGAGATTCTTTCCTTACTTTACATGGAAAAGTAAAGCAGAGTTAATTTTAAATTGAGTTCGTTAAGTTCCCTATAGGGGCAAGCCTTCATAGTTAATTACATCCTAAGGGATAGGATCCCTTAGGAAAACTCTCGATTAAGGTAAATGATTGATATCTCAGATTTTAATAGGGAAGGACTATCAATTGATTGTTTTGTATTTGAAGATCAAATGGGACTGATCAAAAGAGGGAGTTATTATCGAAGCCAAAATAGAAAAAAGTAGGAGATGCCCACGATGCTAGGAAACCTAGCGAAATCTCAAACTATCTATAGTTGGGCTTTATATTTTAGAAATTGAATTAGTTTATTCGAGTTATATTTTCATTAGAATTTTAAGACCTAAGATTCCTTAACACAAGACTAAGGAAGTGCCTAAGAGGTGAGGAATTATGCTTATGGCCCGCAAAGGAAAAAAGTAACCTCAGAACCTAAATCTAGGGAGCTTCAGCAAGGGCTAGAAGCACAACCTAAATTTAAGGAGAAAATGGGTAATTAATTTGCCTCCACAAGAGAGAAAAAATCACCCGACAGCTTGGACTTACAACCGCCTAGGGGTGGCCGCCAACTAACTTCTCCTACGATTTTAAATATATGTAGGCAAGTCTTTATGCTTATGCAAGATAGCTAGGTTGTTGTTTTTATTTAGAAAGAGAGTAAGTCCTTAAACTCACTCCCTAAAGAGACTAGATCATATAAAAGGCATGCTTCAAATGACCTAAATCTAAGGCATTTAAAATTTCATTTTATTTATTTATTTATTTTTGGATAATCATTTTTGACCCATACTAATAAATTTTTTATGACTAATGCATGAGAAATCAGATTATTGGCCAAAATCAAGGAGAAGGTAGGAGGTGAGTTTTCACCACTGCCCTCAAAGGTCAAGCCGAGTTCTCTGGCAATGGTAGAAGCCCTCCAATCAAGAGTGAAATAAGACACATTTGTGCATGATATTATAAAGAAATGCTCATCTAGTTAAGGGGTTGCTAATTCTTTTATCTTGATTTTAATCCTAAGTTTTAGGTGAGCTTATGAGTAATTTAATTTTAATTTGAGTTGTTAAGTTGGATAAATTATTTATTTTTCTCTAAAGAGCCTAATCCACATCTAGGCCATACATAATGCAAAGAAAAAACTAGGAAAAGCATGCCACTTAATGCAAAATCTAAACGAATCATCAAACACTTTATAAAGCTAATCACAAAAAAGAATAAGTGGTCGTTTGTGGTTGGGCACCACCGTACAAACCCAAAAACATCAAATGTGAGTAGCTGAGCTCCACCCTTATACAACCCGGATTATAAATGAATATTACATTTAAGCAAAGGAATTCATTATTATGGGGGTCTTCAAGCTTTATTCTTCTTTCTTCTTTTCTTCTTTCTTCTTTTCTTCTTTTCTTCTTTGATTTCTCCTTTGGATGGTTGGTAGGTGGTTGCTCCAAGGCTTCACATGGTTCATAAGATAGGATCTTATGACCAATGCTCATCCTAATTCTCCATAACAAATCATTCCAAAATCCTAAATATACAAACTTTACATGAAAAGGAAAAGTATAAATCTAACCAACACCTGCAAAATAAAGGTTTGTCAAATCACACCACACAAATCCTAAGCATGTATATTAGACTTATCAAGCCACACATGGGTGACTAAGTCCACCTGGCCTATGGATTATGTAAAAGGGTATAAACACATGTAAGCAAGAAGCATTTGTATTTTTATTTATGATAGCGCCCCTTTAACACAATCTCCTTCAGAAAAGAATAGTTAGACTAAACACATCGTACCATTCATTCTATGAGCATACACCTTAACATCCCAGTCTAAAACATTCATCACAAAATAAAACATAACATCAAACCATGCACTGACCTAACCTAAAGTTAGAAGTAGTGACTTAGGCTAATGTGTGTGTTTTGAAGATTTGCATGGTATACTTAGCTTAGGACTTTAGGTTCAAGTTTTCTACATGTGAAGATCATGTTCAACTTAGAGAAGGGTTTCATTTAGGTTGTTTAAGTGTTTTAGGTTATTTTTATTTCATGTTTTAATTTGGTTTGAGTGAAACCTACAATTAATTACTAAGTTATAAAGAGAGGGAAAGAGAAGAGAACTTCTCTTTCCTTCCCTAATCCTTAAGTAATTTCTAAGGTAAGTTCACATTTTAATTTCATTTACATGAATGTTTTGATTACATCTTTTAATCAATCCTAAGTTTAGATAAATCCTAAATATACCTATTCAAAAAGGAAGACATTTTAAGATTAAATAAAATGAATTAAAATTCACATAACCTGCATTACTTCATTTCTTTCCCAACATATATAATATGCATATGGATGGATGCTAAGCATATCTATACATGTAAATGGGAGTAATTAACACACTTTATGATGCGTGCTAAGTAATCCATTTAAGAAAATTTAGAAGTTGAATATGCATGATTTTTCTTAAGTAGAAAAGGTTTTCCTTATCTAAAATTTTACATACATACATGAAAGTAAGAAAGGCATAAGTGAGTATCGCACCATTGTTAACCAGAGGTGTAAGGTACAAGACCTACTTAGGGCTACTTAAAGCCTCGCAATCTCAAGATTATTTGAACTAATATACCACTTTTAAATACCTAAGCATCTACCCAAGGTAGATTAATTAAGTTCTGAAACTTTTTAAAAATTTTAAAAAATTGTTTAAAGGGGTGATTAATTAGTTAACCCTTAATTAATAGGGGATTAAGGAGATAAAAGGGGGTTTAGGGAATAGCTTCAAGGAAATATCCCAAAATTATTCCATAAAATCTCTACTCACTAGATCTGACCTTAATTAAACTCAATCATAGGGTAAATCCACTAATCACACCTTAATTACCCTTAATTGCTTAAAAGGGGGTAATTAGGGAATAAAATAAAAATTTTCCCAATTAAGGCCTCAATAAATCTCAAGAAAATTAGGGGAGGCAGATGTCATCCTATAAAATGAACCCTAGAAATTTGAGATCAATTGGTGACCTAATTAGAAGATAATTAGCTAATTAAGATTCCTAAAGAATCCCAAATTTAGAAAAAAAGGGCAATTCAAAATTGAGTAAAACCATTTTTAAAATATTCTAGATAAAATTATTTATCCATAATAGTTTTCTTTTTATTTTTCTACTTTTTCTATGAAGAGTTATGAATTTTTGAAGTTCTCCGAGTGAATTAGGAATTAATTAAGCATTTTATTAATCCCTAACTAATCCCTGGCTCACGGTGTGATGTATGGCGGTGGCGGTGAGCGCACTTTACATGCGTCACACGGTGAGCCCTTTACTTAGGTTGTCATGTCACAAGGGCGGCTGGCGGCGCACGCGCTTATATTCTCAGCCTGTGAATTCCCCATGATTTATAAAATGAATTACGGATATATAAATATGATAATAATCTCGACCGACCATCCAAACAGTGCGGATGAACGGCCAGAGATTCATCCCTGCCAAAGCTCAAGAGGAATGAGATATGTCTACCTTCTAGGCTTTGATCCGAGCTCGATTGAGATTAAATTAAGCTAGAATTTACCCCACGCCATCATCATGCAATTATCAATACATCCAACGGCTAAGATCCTATGAAATTAAAGTTCACATCACAAAGGACCAACAACTATGAGAATTAAGCCTGAAAAATCACTAACCTCACCGGAGGTGATCACTGGCCCTTGATTCCCTTGGAGGTGCTTCATCTGGTTGAAACGAAGCTTTGCTAAATTTTTGAGCACTCGAGGTTGAGTGTAAAGCTCTATGAACCAACTCCTCCTCAATCCATTTGTGGCTTTGATCAAGCTAGGTCTTCCCTTGCCTTTAGAACTTCAGAGAGAGCTTAGATAAACTCACCTTGACCCCCTGATTGAGTGCGCAAGAGCAATTGGATTAATTTGGAGTGGGGAAGAAATTGGCTCTTCAATGGACCTCCCTATTTTCAAGTGGAGAAAACCGAGAAGGTGGAAATTGAATTTCCCTCTAGGAAGCTTAGGATCACTTGGAAATGGCTCCTCGGACTCCCTAGCGCTTAATCGAGTGTGAGTGAATGAAAACAGAAGTGAATTAGGGGAAGTATATCACCCCTATGGCAATCGGACAGTCGATAATGTCCATGACATTTTGATCCAATTGAGCCTATGGAGTGAGCTATTTTGGTTGTTTAGAGTGTGCACATGGTCGGTTTGGCCAGATGAGTAGAATGCTACCTTTCCATGTGCTTGAATTAAGCTTAAGTGGGAATTTGAAATTTCAATTTTGCTCTAAGTGGTCGGGTTTGGTCCATGGGTAAAATGGGCTAACCCAAACCCATTGGGTTGGGTGGACCACTCATCACTAAGTCCCCTTGAGCTTTTAGGAAAGCCTTAAGTGATTGTGAAGAGTGTATGACCAAAATACCAATGGGCTAGACCAAAATTTGTTCTATGGCCTAGGGTTAAAATTGTCATTATGCTATTTTTTTCAATTTGGGTATGTTTGGTATGTTGATAAAATAGGTTTGGCCAAGTTTCATTGGATTTGGAATCCATTTGACAGGGTTTGGCTCATGTTGACCCATTTAGGTCAAAATGGGTCAACTTGGGTCAAGTTAACAAATTGGTCAAATTGGGTCAAACCAAGGGTTGGGTCAAGTTCATATGACCATTTGAAATATTTTGGTGCCTTTGATTTGGTGCAATTTGGTATAGATTTGGTTTTGGCTCATATGACTCATTTAGGTCAAATGGGTCAAGTTGATCCATTTTACCCATTTGACCTATTTGGGTTATGTCAAGGGTAGGTTTAGGTTAGGTTAGTCATATAGAATGGATTGGTATCTTTTTTTCCAATCAATTTGGGTTAAGTTCAATTTTGGCTCAACATGACCCCTTCAGGTCATGTTGGGTCTAAGGTCAATTGGGCTAGGTTGGGTCTAGTTGGCCAATTGAGGTTTTGGTCAAGTTTCACAAGTGATTTGGAATGGAATTTACCCATTTATTTCAATCAATTTGGTTTAGATCATGTTTTGACACATTTTGGCCTTTTAGGTCAAAATGGGTCAACTTGGGTCAAGTGGGCCAATTGGGCTTGGTTAGGCTCAAATATTGGCTTGGTCAAGTTCAAACATAGGTCATGAGTGAACTTGGATCAATGGTTTTAATCAATTTGGCCAATGGTGGAATTTGGCTATGTAAGGTTTCATTTTAGGTTAAGTGTTGACTTGGTCAACCCATAGGTTTGACTTGGTTTGATCCAATTTGATTGATTGATCATGCCATGATGATTGTTGATCATGATGAGAGGGATATATGAGTTTGGTTCAATCCAATTTGGTTAGGATCAAAAGTTGGCTTACTTTAGGTCACTTTAGGTCAAGTGAGCCTAAGTGGGTCAAATGACTTGGTCAAAGATTTATTTGAAGTTGATTGATCTTGTATATAGACTTATGATTGAAATATAAATCCATTTATAAATGGTTTGAAGTCAAAGGAATTTTGATCCATTTGAAAATTTCATATTCAAAGGAAGAATATGAAGGGGTCTTGGGTTTGATTTTTGATTTGGGTTTTGATTGTTTGATTGAGATTTGGATTTATATATGAGCTCATGATTGTAGAATTGATTGAACCATGAGAGAAAATCAAGAGTTTGGCTTGATTTGAAAGTGATTTGGCTAAGTTCAATATTTTGGCTTAAAGGCTTAGATTTGATTTTGAGTGGATTTGAGTTTGATTTTTGGAGTTGGTTTTGATTGTTTGAATTTATATTTCATTTATATATGTGAATATAAATGAGAATATAAATTGATCATGAGAAAATTTCAAGCATTTGAAGGAGTTTAATCATGATTTATGTTAAATCCATTAAAGGGAATTTAAAGTATTTAAAGTAATTTTTAATTTGAAATTTAATTTTTGAATTGGATTTGATTGATTTATATTTATATTTCATTTATATATGAGAATATAAACGAGAATACAAATAAGGTTTGAGAAAATCCCATGAGTTTGAATAGGTTTTATCAAAGTTTAGGTTAAATCCATTAATGGGAAATTAAGGTATTTAAGGAAATTTCAAACATTTTAAATTTAGAATTTAATTTTTTTCCTTCGATTGGATTGATTTATATTTATATTTAATTTATATATGTGAATATAATTGAGAATATAAACAAGTTTTGAGAAAATTCCATAAGTTTGAATAGGTTTGATCAAGGTTTAGAGTTGATTTTGGCTAAGTCCTTTAATGGAAAATTAAAAGGACTTGAGAAAATTTTCAAGAATTAATTTGAAATTTTTAATTTGATTTGATGATTTGAATTTATATTAAATTTATAAATGGGAATATAAATGAGAATATAAATGGATCCTGAGAAAATCTAAAAGATTTGAATTGGTTTGAATCATGATTTTGGCTATCCTTAAGAAAGGGTTAAGAACTTAGAAAATTTGAACTTAGGAATTTTTTAAGGAATTTGGTGATGGGTTTCAATCATGGAATTGATTCATGGAATTGAATCATGGAATTTAAATCATGGAATTGATTTGAGTTTGAGAAAATCAAATAGGATTGATTTGGAGTTTGACTTGAAAGAAGGAAAGTAAAAAATGATTTATGTTAAAGGGTAGGAGTTTTTCCTAACACCCCTAATGCATGACCTATTCCTATGGCTAACTCTTCTAAGTCTTCTAGGGCTAGGAGAGTGTCCACCTAATCACTAGATGTGTCTTAAGACTATAGAGCTCTTAAAATATAAGAGGAATCATATGCCTAAGATGGAGGGCTTGAGAGCTCATTTTAAAATGAGGTCAACAACAATGCCTTAGGACTTAGGGAGATTTACCTACCCTATAGCGTAATCCCAATATATGCCTACCTCTTTGGCCTAAACCAAGCCTCAAATTCAATTCATCCAAATTCACATACTAAATCCAAATTCAAATTCCAAACCAAATGATTGAAATCTACAAACCAAATTTAAATCAAACCTTTCTTAAGCCCATAATTCATTCCTATGGACTTAGCCAAGACAAATTCAAGCCAAACCAAACCCAAGTGATTTTTCTCAAAATCAATTCAACTCTCCAATCAACCCATGCCAAATATAAAACTAAATTCAAATCAACCAAACCAAATATTAAATCAAATCAACCCTTCTTAGGATTTATGATTTGATCGTAAGGACTTAGCCAAAATCCCCTGCAATTCAAATTGATTTTAATTGATTTTCTCATGAATCAATTATTTCTTCAAACATGTTCCCAAATATAAATGAAACCTACATTCAAGTGTCCTAAACCAAAATCCAAAACCAAATCCAAATCCATCCTAAGCCATATGATTTAATCCCATGGACTTATCCAAAATCCCTTTCAATTCAAATCAATTTCAATTGATTTCCTCATGAATAATTATTTCTTCAATCATCATTCCAAATATAAATCAAATCTACAATCAATTGAACCAAACCCAAAATCAATTTAATTAAACCTAACCAAACCCTTTTGACTTAAAATATTCAAGTGATCCAAAACTCATTTGAACCCAAATCAATTACAATCAAAGCTATAAATCAATCGGCCACCACAACTGCCACAATGGCCATCACCACCGCCATAACAACCTACCCAGCAGCGGTATTCATATCCATAATTAGGTCGCTATTTTTCACCTACTCTTGCTGTGAAACTCAGTAAACTATACTTATTCAAGAGGGAGGTAGTTAGGAAAATCTTCAAGAATCTCTTAAAGGAACCTGATTTTCAGCTACCGAAGCCTAAGAGGCTGGAGGAAGTGGGCAAGAGCGATGATCCAAGCTATTTCCCCTACCACCACATGTTAGGCCATGTCTTAGAGGATTACATCACTTTTAAAGACTGGCTTGAGCGTAGCTACAAGTTGGGAGCCATAATTATCCCTAAGAAATACTTATTAGAATAACCATATGCTTCTATTAGAGTAATCCTTGGGGATACTTCTGATTCTCTTGAGACTAAAGAAGGTTGGGATATTTCCTTATCATGTACCTCTAAGAAAATTATTTTTAAGAACAAGAAACTTTCCTTGTAGGTACCTGAAGCAGCTCAATCCTCCAGCACCAAGGAAAGTTTGCTAGTTGCAAAGGATAATTTGGGGAAGGGGGAAGCCCAACAATAGTAATAACAACCTACCACACTTGCCCAAGATAGTCCAGTAGTGCAACCACCATCCAAGTCTAACATTCCTTCCACCGTTGCAGCTACTACCCATTCTGCTAGCTTCTCTTTTACTGGCAAGAGCATTGTATCTATGGATGAGGGCACCAAACCCCTCATTCTGCTTACTTTACTTCATTTATATCATGTACCTCCACCCAAATTAAAGAAATTAATGAAGAAGACTGATTCTACTTACATTCTTTCCACTTCTAATGCTCCTGATTTTAGTTTCATAAAAAACTCTCTGCGTCTAAATAATAATAGATCAAATAGTTTTGATCCATTCCTCTCTGATTCAAAATCAAATTTTCCATCTTTGAATTAATGGAGTTCACCTCTTGAGATTAACTTCGAGCCATCCGACTCTGAGGATCTTGTAGGGGAAGTTGTAGGTATGCCTGATGAGTAGGTAGAACTTATCATGAATTCATCATTCCAAGAAGTCACTAAAGTCAACCTACACAGTGGCAAAGTTCTACCTCCTAGAGTAGCACCTCTGGATAAGGGTAAATAAGTCATTTATTTCAGTGACCAGATAACCCCTCCACAAGATGCTCCACCTATGGATAAGCTTGTGGAAGACCATCCTATAGTTGATTACAACATCCTAGCGAACCTTAGAAAGTTTTCAGCTAAGTTAAACATATATGACACCCTTTTCTTATCCAAAGAGATGAGGGAATCTCTAATAAAGGCCTTAATTAATCCAGGGATATGTTTAGCTCAGCTTATCGCTACTTGATAGTAGGCACACTAGTCGAAGGATATCTTAGGAGTTACATTCAACGATGAAGACCTACTTCTAGGGATGATTGAGCACAGCTGTCCTCTGTACATTACAGTGGATGTTAGCAAATACATGCTATCTAGAGTTTTGGTTGACCCAGGTGCATCAGTCTATATTATGACTCTAAGAATCCTTGACTACTTGAGGATTGACATTCTAAACTCCAAAAGTAGAGGATGATGTTGAAAATATTCAATGAACAAGGAGAGAGGGCCTTAAGCTCTATAATGTAGCCACTATAGATAGATGATTGGAAGACAGAAGCCAAGTTTTACATAATAGGCTTGAATACATCTTTCAATGCTTTTCTTAGGAGATCATGGATATATGAGAACAACATGGTTTTATCCTCTCTCCATTAGTTCATGAAGTTCATGAGAGGTGGGATTGAATATTATGTCAAAGGAGGTCTCAAACCATTTACAGTTCACGAGATCAGAATATATGAGGATGCAACCTACTACCTCCCCTAAAACCAAAAAGTCTATTATTGTGAACTTAGCCAAAATCATCATGTGGGATAAAAAGAAAAAAAAAGAAAAAGAAAAAGAGAATGAAAAAGAAGAAGAAAAGAAAAAAAAAAGAAAAAAGTAAAAAAGAAAATAAAAGAAAATAAAAGGGAGCGAGAAATGGACTTAGGGGAAAACGTAGAGCCTGAGATTAGATTCTACCCATAGTTCGTTACTCCACTCGAACAAGGGGGTAGGATGACCTGACCTCCACCAGGACGAGAAAGAGGCTAGTCTAGAGGTAGTCTTAGGGGTAGAAGACCTCCATATTAGCTACCCAATAAGAGATATGTCCCAGCTTCCAAGAGTACACCTACTATCCATATAGACTTAAAATCTACTTCAGAGGATGAGTCTTATATGGTTAGCATGCCAGCCAGCACTTCTCGACAACAGATTCCATTGGGGTGACACTTGAGCTAGATAGTGATGAAGACTGGATTTCAAAGCAAAGCATAAGTGTATCCAAGTCTTCTTTATGTGAAACTGTTAGGCACTAGTTGGGAACCTTAGCTCTAACCCCACTTTCCTCATAAAAAGATGACAGTTTGGTAGTTAAGGAAGTCCCTAAATCATCCACAGATGTGAAGACTCAAAAGTTCTTTCTTGGACCATCATCCTTAAGTCAAGAAGTTACTATATAACTTAAAGATGATTCATATAAAGATTTATTAGAATTACTTTTGATTAATACTCGCCTTGTGTTCATAATTTAGGAAAGAAAGGGTTGATCCGACATACTTGGTCTTAGCACGGGTCAGACTACTTCGAAAGGATATGGAACAACAAATGCAAGAATTCTCAGTCAAGACTAGGACTGGGCTTTGGCAAGATAGGATACGTCGATGATGATTATTATTGCTTAGTCATCACTAATCATTTAGAATATGATAGGTTCTTTTCAAACCATATTAAATCATATGAGGAGGTGCGCTTAGAAACTTCAAATGACTCATTCAAGTCAAAGATGCACCGCCTGAGTTTGAAGAAGAGATCAAGTCAACCATTAATGAGCTCAAAGTAATCAACTTAGAAATTGAAGAAAATCCATGTCTGACATACATCAGTTTCTTGTTGAATAAAACTAAAACCAATGACTTAGTTAGGCTTCTCATTGAGTTTAAGGACTACTTTGTATGGAGTTATGAAGAGGTGCCTGGATTGGCTCCTAATGTAACGGTCCATAAACTAGCAATATAACCTAATGTTATCCCTATCAACAAGCTCTTAGACGCATGCTATTAGACACTGAACAATAGGTCATTTTTGAAGTCAATAAACTTATCGATACTGGTTTTATCTAAAGGGAAAAATACCCCACGTGGTTGGCCCGTGTCATCCTAGTTAGAAGAAGAGTGGCCAAATTTGCATATGCGTAATATGGCATGTCCAAAAGATGAATTTTCACTACTGATATTAGAGCTAATCATAAATATTATCTCATCTCATGCAGTCTTCTCTTTCATGGATGGCTCATCTAGATATAACTAAATAAAGATGGCCTCCAAAGATGAAAGAAACACTGTCTTTAGAACCTCGATCAGAATTTATTATTATAGGGTCATGCCATTTAGCCTTAAAAATAGTGGTGCTATATATCAGTGGGCCAAGACTTGAATCTTCAATGAACTCATTTATCATTAAGTCGAGTGCTACGTCAATGATCTCATGGTCAAAAGCAAAGAAAAGGAAGATCATCTCTTTGACTTGAGAGTATTTTTTGAATGATTAAGATAATTTAACCTCAAAATGAACCCCGTGAAGTGTGCATTCAGAGTAGCTTCAAGAAAATTTCTACCGACACTGTGGAATCAAAATAGATTTAGAAAAGATCAAAGTGATATTAGAAATGTCACCCCTTAAATGTTTAACTCAACTCAAATCATTCCAAGGGCGGTTGGTGTATCTAAGACACTTTATATCTAACCTATCTAGAAGATGTCAACTATTCTTGACACTTTTTAAAAAGGATGCCAAGTTCAAGTGAGATGATAAGTGCCAGCATGCCTTTGAAGATGTCAAGCAATACCTGATGATGCTACCAGTTCTAGCATCCCCTATATTGGGCAAACCTTTGATACTCTACACTGTTGCATTAGATGACTCCCTCGATGCTTTATTGGCCTAAGCCAATGACAAAGGGAAGAAGACCGTGCTCTACTACCTCAGCCCTCGTCTAATCCCTACTGAGGAAAATTATTCATCCATTGAGAAGCATTGCCTAGCTTTAATCTTTGCATCCCAAAATCCACAAAATTACATGCTTTCTTATTAATTGAACTTGATCTCTAGAATCAATCCACTGTAATATCCCATGACATAGTCGATGCTATCCGAATGGCTGACACGTTTGTCCATGATCCTATCATAGTTTGACATCACTTTCATACCCCTCTGTGTGGTGAAAGGATAGGCACTCACAAACTTCTTAGCAGTACACCCACTTCCTGCCAATTCTCCGCTTAGTGATGACCTCCCCGATGAACAAATCATGAACTTATGGGACACCAACATTAGCCGCTTGGAGATATACTTTGATGGTGTGACTTCCTCTCAAAGAGGAGAATAACCATAATCTACTATTCCAGGAAAGTTAGGGGTATGAATAGTTCTCCTAACTCCATATTACACTATGATGAGGCTCTCATATCATATATTCATTCCTTACACCAACAATGAAGCTGAATATGGGGCTCTGATTGTTGGTCTGGAGTTAACCATCTTGCTAGGCATCTATAACATTAATATCTTTGGGGATTCCCATTAGCGGTCAACCAAATCACTAGGTCTTACATGGTTCTAAAGCCTAGGCTCCATCACCACCATAAGTACACCATAGAGTTGTTAGCCCAAATCCTAAAGGTTACCAATTATAAGATTCCTCGAGGAGAAAATATTGTAGCAGATGCTTTAGCCAAACTTTCCAAGGAGTTAACATGTCTGGAAGATGAGTTCATATCAATAGAAGTACAAAATGGACAAGTCCTACCTCTTATTGATGTCGAGCTCATCGAAAAGTACTCTCTTGAAGGGGAGATTACCGTCGCCAAAAAGAATGAGGAGCTACATTGGAGGAAACCATTCATGAATTACCTAAATAAAGGTAAATTATCTCAAAAGAAGTCACAAGCACATCAGATGAAGCAAAGGGCACTTTCCTATACCCTCGTGGATGGTGTCTTATATCGCAGTCCTTTCATCATATGTGGTTACATTATTTAGACAAGAACGATGCCCGTAAGATTGTGATCGAGGTAAACTTAGGATTATGTGGAACTCACCAATCTGGTTCCAAGATGAAAGCCAAAATCAAGAGACTTGGATACTATTGGCCATCGATGATCATAAATTGCATGGATGTGCTAGGCGATGCCATCATTACCAAGTACATGTGTGGTCCTACACCAACCGCCCAACATTAGCCTCGTGGTTATTTGAGTATTGTGTACTAACATAGTGGGTCCGATTGATCCTCCTTCTTCTAAGGGTCATCAGTTCATCTTAGCTGCTACTGACTACTTTTCCAAATGGGCAGAGGAGATTCTGATCAGAGAGTTCACAACTCAGCATGTGCTCCATTTTTTCAAGAACCGTATTGTATATAGATTCTAGCTGCCTCGCCAAATTATATCCGATACATTCAAGAGCTCCAAGATCAACAACTTTGCTCGAAGACACAACATTGATTGGAGATACTCTGCCATCTATTATCTGAGAGCAAATTTCTTAGCATAAGCCTTCAACAAAACTCTCATTCAAATACTCAAGAAGACACTCGATGATAATAAATGATAGTGGCATGAGCAGTTAGTTGAAGCTTTGTAGGCCTATTGCACTACCTACAGAACTCCAACTCAATCTACCCATTTTCTCTCTAATGTTAGGTTTAAAGGCGTTCTACCATTAGAAGTCTAACTCCCATCACTAAGCATAGCTGTGGGTAGCAAGATCATCACAGAGCAAAATGCCAAGCTGCGGTTAGAAGAGCTTGAAGGTTTGGAGGAGAAATGCCTATGGGCATGCCAAATCCTCGAGTTATACAAAGCCAAAATGATTCAAGCTCATAATAAGTTAGTTTATCCTAGAGCTTTTCAAGTAGGAGAGCTTGTTTTAGTTCTAAGGAGACCAATTGTTGCCCATCGCAAGATGGGAGGCAAGTTTGAACCCACTTAGGAAGGCCCTTTTGTTGTAGAGAAAGCCTACCATGAGGATCATATCAACTTATCAATTATAAGGGGAGCAGATGCTTCCAATCAATGGGATCTACTTAAAGAAATATTATCTATAAAATTATGTTTAAAAATAATTATCTTGAATGAAAATTTCATTTTAAATTCAATCTCTTCAAATTGAAAGCATTTCTATCTACAAATCTTCCACGACGTGTTTAGGGTAGGTTCAAGAGAACCTAAGATGCATCCTATCCTTCATCAACATAACACAAACATAAATTACACACAAACCACAAAATAAACACATATATTTTATATCAGGCTACTTTGAGTTGAGATAACGTCCCTAATGGCCCTCACTCAGTAGTTGCTCTAGGTCGAGTCGATTCACTAGTTGGCAAGTGTGTCACCCCAATGGTCTTTCTACTTTGGAGGATGTAAGTCTACTACGCTTTCTTCCTAGCTGAACCACTACATATCAATGAGCGCCTTGTTAGTATGGTAGGCCTTACTGTGCAGTCGATAAGCTATCTCATGATGGCTTTGCTTAAGAAGATGTAAGCTTGCTACGTTTTGTTCTTATACTAGCATTCATGCACTGATTGGGTCAAGTATATTTGAGGTTTAGGATAAGTCCCCTAGCGGCCCCTTCCCTCCTGACTACTTCAAGTCTTGGTCCAACCCTTCCTCAGGACTCCCCGTTCAATAGTCGCCCTAGGTCAGATAGCATATTTCCCGTCGACGATAGACTATCTTGATAATCATTTCCATCTATGAAGATGTAATCCTATATGCCTTTTTCTTAGATTGATCGTCACAGGTCGACGGACATCTTAGGTTGGTTGGTGTTCATTATGCTGACACCGACCCACCCGGTGGATACACCACTCACGACAGATGTAAGTCTGTTATGCTTTCTTCTTGAGTTAGACATCGTACACCTATAAGTTTTCTTTTCAGGGATCAGGATAATTCCCCTAGCAGCACCTCCCTTGATGGCACTCTATTTAGATCACGTCCTTTATGATCCCATATAGACACTACCTGGGTTGCTACCAAATTAGAAAATTCCCCTTTCCTAGTCCCTTGCATACCAACAAGGTCCACCCAAACATATAAATAAATAATATATATATTCGCTTATGGATCAAGAGGACACCCCCAGTGGTACCTTTTCTCAAGCATCCAATCTTTAGGGCAGTGTCAGCAAGACTCCCTATAAGAATTGTCTGCCTACTCTTGAGTTGACATAAGTCCCCAGTGGCACTCACTCAGTAGTCTCCTTAGGTTGAGTTTGACTTGTTGTGCATCCAATAAGTCACCCCAGTGGTTATTTCCCGCTTCAAAAGATGTAAATTTGCTATGCTTTCTTCCTAGCATAGCCATTGCACACCGAAAGACAACCCTTAGGTTGGTTAGCTCTGCCCCGTGGCATGTAGACTACCCCTTTAGATCGATAAATCTGAGATAGGTTCAAGCCGATATAACCCTTTCTTAGTTGGTCCATTGCACACCAAAAGGGTCCATAAATTAAATTAACCTAAATCAAATTTGATCAATCGAATAAAATTAAATGAAATTAAAATGGAATTAATTCTGACTACACCCAATGACACTCGCTCAGTAGTCTCCCTAGGTCAGGTTTGACTTATTGTGCATCCAACGGGCCACCCCAGCGGCAATGTTTTCTTTGAAAGATGTAAGTCTGCTATGCTTTCTTCCTAGTATAGTCATTGTACACCGAAAGGAAACATTTAGGTTGGTTAATTCTATCCCACAACCAGTAGATTATCACTTTAGATTTATAAATCTAAGATAGGTCAATGCCCTCATAGCTCCTTCTTAGTGGGTCCATCACACACCGACATGGTCCATAAATCAAATCAAAATTAAAATTAATCAAATTTACTAAGCTCATATCCCCGATGGATATGCCCTCGAACCAAATCAAATTAAATCCATCTTGATTCTCCCCATAGAGTTGAATCACACCCTTCTCCCCATAGAGTTGAATCACACCACCCTTCTCCCCAGTGGAGCCCAAATCATATAAACAAATCAAACAAATAAATCAAATTCAAAACACTCACTTCTCCCTAGGGAGAGCCATAACAAGCCATAACAAATTAGACCCGGTCTTGAAGCCCAGTGGATTCAGGCCCATATTCCCAGAGGATATGTACCATATTTAAACAAATTACATCAATCAAATCCAGTCTTGATCCCCAGTGGATTCTAGCTTATATCCCCAACGGATATGCCCCATAATCAAACATAAATTAAATCAAATTAAATTCAAACTTGTATCCCTAGCGGATCTCCCCTCTCAAATAAATCAAACAATTCTAATCAAATCTCAATCTCTAGCGGATTACCTCTTTAAGCCCTTAGCATAAATCTATCTCATATCATATCCAATTCAGGTGTGATTCCCCAGTGAATCCTCTTTCATGTCTTTTGACATTAAAGCTCATCAAATCCTCTTGGCTCCATTATTCCCTTGGCATGAGGTGCGTTGTATTACACTATGATCATGATTCTATCTACTTCTCAGGTTTAGGTATAGATCATTTCCGTTAGTGCTTACAATCATTTGGACATTCTTGTGGGTTTTTGTTGACCTCAATTTTGGAGTGAGGATTTAATCTCCTCTTCTTAGATCTAAGAGTATTTTACATACTAAGACTTCCTTAGTCATAAGACACTTCTAGCAATTAAGTGAGCACTTGACCTAAGCTTGGACACTTATAAGGGTTAATCATAGGATTAAACTATGCCTTAGGACTTAAAGAGATTTACCTACCCTATAGCCTAAACCCAATCTATGCCTCCACTTTGGCCAAAACCAAACCTCAAATTCATTTCATCTAAATTCACATACCAAATCCAAATTCAAATTTCAATCCAAATGACTAAAATCTATAAAGCAAATTCAAATCAAACCTATCCTAAGCCCAAAATTCAATCCTATGGACTTAGCCAAGACAAATTCAAGCCAAACCAAACTCAATTGATTTTTCTCAAAGTCAATTCAACTCTCCAATCAACCCATGCCAAATATAAAATCAAATTTAAATCAACCAAACCAAATATCAAATCAAATCAACCATTCTTAAGCCATATGATTTGATCATTTGGACTTAGCCAAAATCCCCTTCAATTCAAATCGACTTTAATTAATTTTCACATGAATCAACTATTTCTTCAATCATCTTCCCAAATATAAATGAAACATACATTCAAGTGTCCTAAACCAAAATCCAAAACTAAATCCAAATCCATCTAAGCCATATGGTTTAATCCCATGGACTTAGACAAAATCCCCTTCAATTCAAATCGATTTCAATTATTTTTCTCATGAATCAATTATTTCTTCAATCATCATCCCAAATATAAATCAAATCTACAATCAATTGAACCAAACCTAAAATCATTTCAATCAAACCTAATCAAACCCATTTGACTTGAAATATTCAAGTGATCCAAAACTCATTTGAACCCAAATCAATTGGAATCAAGCTATAAATCAATCCTAAATACATATATAAATCCAACTAAACCCAATTCAACTCGAAATTGGCTCAACTAAATAATAATTGGTCCACTTGACCCAAAGTGACCAATTTGAACCAAATTCCAAAACCTCATGTGATGATCATCAATCATCCTTGATTGATCAATTGTCACCAATTACGTCAAACCAAGTCAACTTGATCATTTAACCAAGTCAACCCTCTTAACCTACATGAACCAAACTAGCCAAATCTCAACCCAAGCCAATTTAATTGAAACCAATGATTCACACCAATCTATGATCAAAGATAGAACATTACTTGACCATAAATTGAGCCAAACCTAACCCAATTGGCCCTTTTACCCAAGTTGACCCAATTTGACCTAAAAGACCAAATGAGGTCAAATCAATATCTAATCCAAATTGATTGCAACCAATAGCTCAAGTTCATTCCAAATTGATTGTTGAACTTGACCAAAGCCACAACTGGACCCAATTGACCCATTTAGCCCAAATTGATCTAAAAGGGCCAAATTGGCCTAAATCCAAACAAAATCCAAATTAATTGAAATTAAAGCCTAAAATCATCTTCAATTAACCAATTGAACATGAATCAACCCATAACCCAAGCCAATTTTACCAATTTGGTCAAATTGGTCAACTAGACTTATTTGACCTACATGAATCCAAATGAGCCAAAATCAAATCCAAGCCAAATTGACTCAAACTAATTGAACCAAAACATCCCAAATATTCATTTAAAATAGACTCAACTGTTAGTTTGACCCAATTTGACCAATTGGTCAACTTGACCCAACCTAGCCCAATTTGACCTATATGGGTCAAATTGAGCCAAACCCACTTAAACCAAGCCTAGACACTTTACAACCTGACCCAACCCACTATAATCTAACCTTGGGTCAGCCCCAAATCAGTTGAACTTGATTTGTACCCAATCCAAGGCCTTATCCATTGGATTAGGCTCACCCACATGGGATCTTTCCAAAATTAGCAAGTCAACTCTTCCCTTTTTTTCCTTGGCAGCCATCAAACACCCTAAATGGAACCTAACCTAGGTGGCTAACCAGCCCAAGTGAGCTAGGTTAGCCATGGACCAAGGGGAGGTGAGTTACTCACCTCCCTACACCTAGCCAAACCCATTGGATCCAAGAATGGAGGGGGTTGCCTTAAGCCACCCACCAAGCATTCTCCCAACTAAATCGAGCCACCTCTGCTTGACACTGACCACTCTGACTCCCGAATGATGGCTAACTAGCTGAATTTGAGGGAGCAATTTGAGCTGTCTGATCCGAGGAGGGGGATATACCCCTCTTATTTCAACTCAATTTGATCACTCACACCATTAGGGAGCTTCATAGAGTGAATTCAAAACCGTCAGAGCATTCTCTGAACCTCTCGAGCCTCCCTATCTCTGAAATCCTTCAACCCGAAATAGGGCAAACTTCCACTCGATCCTATTCCACCAATACTCAACCACTCAACCAAACTAAAATTAACTTCACACACACATTTTCCCCATACTCCATTGAGCACGAACAAATATTCTCCTGAGCTTCCCGATGACCGGAGGTGCGAGTTCGATCAACGTTAGCTTGCACAATGACGGTTCATGGCCTACCGAGCAAACAAATAGGAATCAATGCAAGTTCTACTCAACAGGGCTTAGCCTCATCCAGGTAAAGCTACCTCAACTGTTGCATCCCTGGTCTTGAGCTCTAGTGAGGTAATTTCCATTAAAATTAAGAAATCTAAAAAAAATTTGGGCCTTTTCGAAGAGAATTTGTATGTCATGCAAATCCGACTGGTAGATCCCTTTGGATCTACCTCGTGATGGTGTGGGTTGACTCCTGAATCAATCGAGCTTGGGTGAGCTGGGATCGAGTGACGGAAGGTGGATAGTGTATGTCTCTTATCGCTCAATGGATGATGGATCACGCACCGTCAAGTGGAATGGACAATCGTGATTATTCACCACATAAAATTTAGTTTAGTCCTATTAAAACTATAGGGATAATCCTGACCGCCTGATCTTAGATTGGATAGTGGATAAGAAAGCGCATCCAATGATGCCACGTAGGCGATACATAAGATGGATTTAAGTAATCAATCCCATGAAACAACATGGAAAGTGCACCACATCAGCAATCCGTGTGGCGTCGACAGGATTAGGCTTAATTACTTGATTTAATGGCTGAAACTTTAAAAAATTATAAGAAACTCAAGAAAAATCTAAAAAATATAAATAAATACTAATTTTAAAGGGAAAACAAAGGAGATTTATTTTAAAATATTTTTAATTGTGTTTGAATAGTGGTTAAGTCTTAATTAAGGTTTGATTGAAAATTTAATTAGCTTAATTGAGCCTTAATTAGTTAGTTAATTGCTCCCAAATTTGATAGGGTGATATAATGGAATGACTTCTACCTCGCATAATTTTCTTAGGAATTATTGCTTAGGTAATTAGGGTTATCAACATTTATGAGCTTAATCCCCCTTAGTGTGATTACTAAATAAATTAATTAACAAAATAGTAAGATTAACTAATTTTAAAAATGCATATATCACTAATCAACAATGAATAAATAGGAGAAAATGATTAGACCTTCTCTCTAATCATTCCTTTAAGTTCATCCCATTTAAAATAGATTTAATTTACATTAAGGGTTAATTAAATTAATTTAATTAATCAAAACTAAATCAAATTAATTACATCATATCTAAATTAATTAAATGTAGGTCCTTAGGTGTTTGATAACCTGAAGGTACTTAGCGAGATTATGGTTAACCCACATGTGTGGGGAAACCAAAAGAGTACTTAATTAGTTCCTTAATTTAATTAACTATTAATTATGAGCCAATTGCATTATGCCCCTTTTTTTCTAAGATCATTATAAATTTACTTTTCATCCATATGCATATCATGTTGGCTCATGATTATTTAGTTAATTATATTGAGGTAACATAGGAAAGGGTTAATTAATGCATTCATCACAAAATACAATCTAATTAACCTATAAAATTGACTTGATTTTTTTTCATTAAACCAAATTAACTCACAAACATGGGAATGGTCTAGGATTATCAAACTCTTCCTCACACCCTTAAATTAAGTCAAAACATAAAGTTAAAAATGGTGTTAAGAATCTTTGGTTTTCCCTAAATGACTTTATATGTTGAATGAACCATGTGTTTGTACTTAGTTATTTCTTTCCAATCACTTTAGATGTTGTTTGTTAATTAATTTCATGTATTCATATTTTCAAATCTAAATGATTCAGATGAATTTTCTTTATGCAAGCTCACATGTGTTGGCTTAACTTAATATATGTGTGGCTATTATCACAAATAAATTCAAAAATATTTTTCCAAGCTTATAAATCAAATTATAATGCTTAGAGTGTTGATCGTTATGAATATAAATAAGATTTGCATGTGTGTATAGCTTAGTCATGTGATTGTAAGCTCTCTTTTTCCAAATCATTATATGAATTTACATGAGATTGATTGTTAATAAGTATATACTCTGGACATCCTGAGAATATGAGGATTTAACTAGCCCCAAGGTGGTTATTTGATTACATCACTTCCCTAGTTAGCGAAGGCCTGTACTTATTTAATTTCATTCTTATGTATTTTTGTATTAGAATTTGGATAGAGATTTAAATCATATGAATAACTAATTTTATCAAATAAAAATACAACTTTGCATGATTCACTTTCCTTTAATTACTTATGCATCTATATGTATTTAAGAAGGCAAGCATATAGTATGAAAATCTTACGAATACGAGGCTTTAGTTAGTCCACATGAGGTCATTTAATTATCTCACTTTCTTGGTTACCAAAGATACATACTTGTTTATGTCTTTTATACATGCATGTTCATATTTAATTAAGGAATTAGGATCCTCCTTTTCTACTAAAAATGCAAACATCCATATTCAGCTCAGTTATTAGCATATGTTATATGTAAATTAGTGCTCTCTTCTCTTTATTCGTGTATAGATTTACATAGGTTTGGAATGTTAATAAGTATATAGTCTGGACATCCCAGGAATACGAGGCTTTAGTTAGCCCCAAGGAGGTCTTTTGATTACCTCACTTCCCTAGTTAACAATGGCATGTACTTATGTGATTCCATCCTTATGTATTTTGGTATTATAATTTTGATAGAGCTTTAATTTATATGTTCACATAATTCAATCAAAAAGAAAATATAAACTCTAAATATACATACTCAACATCATTTTAGTGTGACAATAATATATCACATGCATAGATGTGCTAAGCGTTAAACCATATTCATGTTACATGTGATGGAAAGGAATGGCTTAGTATACTTCATGTAATAGTAATTCAATTAGATTAATCTTCAAAAGCCTTTCATATTGGATAAGATCATTTAAAGTCAACCTAAACTTAGGATTAATTAAAAATCATCTAATAATCCATTTACTAAAGAGAAATCAATCAAATCAATATGCTTTAGAAAGCGGATTAAGGTAGGGATGAAAGAGGGTAATCCTCTTCCTTCTCTTTATAACACTTAGTTGCTAAGTGTAAATCACATGAAACAAAACAAAATACAAATTAGAAATTCACAAATCAATTAAACAACTTCAAATTAAACCACCATCATGCAAATTTGAATAATTTTCAAACTTAGAAAAGTACAACTTTAATGCTTAGTTGAGATATATCACACAAAGCCTTAACACAAACATTAGAATTAAATCAACACTTCTAGCTCTATGTTAGGATGGTGTATGATGTGATGTATATTTTTTTAATGTATTATTTTAGACTAAATGTTTGGGTGTATGCTTCGTAGACTATATGTTTGGTCGCTCTTAGCCTAATCATATCTTTTGTAGGGGATTGAGCTTAAGGAGATGCTTAAAAATAAATGTAAATGCTTTCTTTGCAAGTTGTTTAAACCCCTAAGCAAATCCAAGTTAGGATAGGTAGGCTTGGTTACCTATGTATAGGGCACTAAGTCCAACTTATATATAATTGCTTGAGATTGTATATATGTTTAGCTAATCTCTATTTTAGAGGTGTAGTTAGATTTACTTTTCCCTATATAAATATAATTTTGTAATAGGAATTAGGATTAGAGCTATGGGGGATTAAGATGAGCAGTGGCTAGAATGCTTAGTCCCGGGAGGCCCTCTGATGCCTTCGAATCAGAAAAGCATATCAAAAGAGGAAGACAAGGTAGATAAGAAGATATGAAGAATGAAGACCCCAATAGCATGTATTTATTTCTAGTTATAATTATCCTTTCATATTTTGGGTTGTATAAGGGTAGATCTTAACTACCCATCTTTTCTTTTTTCGGGTTGTACGGTGGCACCCGACCGCACTGGCTTCTTTTCCTTTATGATAGTTTATAAACTTTATTAATGATTTATTTTGATTGTGCATTAAGATGACATGTTCTTTATATTTTCTTCATGTTTGATGCTTTAATGTGTGGCCTATATACGATAGGTTATTAGGACAAAATAAATTTTTTATCAAATTAATCACTCATAATTACAGTTCTAAATAACTCATAACCTCACCATAAAGCTTAGGCTATAATCAAGATAATTAAAAGATTTAGCAACCTCTTAGGTGTATGTTGAATGTCCCACATTATTCATGCATCTTCTACCCCTCGTGCTAAAAATGAGGGCCTCCATCCTTACACAATAGGGGTGCTTGACTGATGAGAGCAACCCTTAACGACGGTGCTTCACCCTCTCTCTTTTGATTTAGCCAATAATCAATTTCATCATGCATTTAGGCATAAAGAAATCCTAAAGCCTTTGTCTAAATGATATGTCCAAAATAAAATAAAATTTCAAAAAGATTTTGCATTTGTAGACTAAGCCATACACTCAAACCACTCATGCTCTAGTCTCTTAGAGAGTGGGTTTAAGGACTTTAGTTTCTTTCAAATTATGTAATTACCCTAGCTATCTTGCAAATTATTAGACCAGATTACATAGTTTTAAAATCATAGGATTAGTTAGCGGGTGGCCACTCTAGGTGATTGTATGTCCAAAAGTTGGATGGGTTTAATCTCTCTTGTAAGGATAGACCCTTATGTCCACCTGTTGCTTAGATTTAAGCCGTGTTTAGCTTGAATTAAAGCTCTCTAGATTTAAGATCCAAGGTAGCTATTTTGTTCAGGTTGCAAGCATAAATCTTCACCTCGTAGGCATTTCCACAAACTTATGTTGGTGGATTATAAGCCCTGGCAATCTAATAAAATTTAACTCAAATAAATAAATCTCTTCCTCCCTTTGGATTCAAAAATAAGTCCTCTCCCTAAACTTTCCCAATTAATTTCTCAAATATAACAAATTCTTTGATAGTCTAACCTTGAAATCCTTGGAGATGATAACTGTCTAGTTTAATTGAGAGCATTCTTAGAAAATTTTATTCCCTAGGATGTAATTAACTATGGAGGTTTACCTCTAAAGGGAACTTAAGAACCCAGTTTAATATAAATCTTACTTTATTCATCCATATAAAGTATGGGAAAAATATCTGGTATATTTGAAGACCCATCATGCCTTAGGAGTCATTATTAGGTGATTATGTCCATTGTAGGGTGATGCTTCTATCTTCTGAGATAATACATCATACCTCAATGTCATACCCAATCACTTCAATAAGTACCCCTATAATTTGTGTGGTATCCCCCCCTCTCAGCCCCAAGATCTAAAAATAAACACCATAATTCCTTTCAATCAAAAAAATTTCCTCTTTAAATCAAGATTATTTTATCTAATTTTTCAATCCTAAGGAATATTTCTTTGTTTTGGTGCTTTAAGATCAGTGTAAGAGAAAATTAGTGGCATCTTAATCCTAGTATGTACAACATAAACATAAAACCATAGATAAACACTAGATAAACAAACATAAATCTGATTGATTTAGATTACTTTAAGTTAAGATAAAACCCCTCATGTCCCATACTTAGTAGCCACTCTAGGTCGAGTTCGATTTACTACTTGGCTAATAAGTCTCCCCAGTGATCAATTGTGCTTAAAGAGGTTGTGAGTTCCCATGTTTTCTTCCTAGCTTGATAACTATAAACTGATCGACGCCTTATTAGTTTGGTATGTTCCATTGCATAACCAATATACTATCCTAATAGTTGACTGTACTTAAGTTGAAGTGAGTTCCTGAGCTTTCTTCTCGAGCTAATTGTCATGTACTGACTGGGTCTAATTATATATTGGAGGATTAGGGTAAGACCTTAAGCAACTCCTCTGTCTCCAAGCTACTTCAAGCCTGGGTCTAGTCCTCCTTTATGCTTTACGTAGCTACCCTAGGTAGGATAGCAGCTGTCAAAGCGATCACATACTATCCCAGTAATAAGCTCCTCTTAGGAAGATGTGACTTCCTGATGCTTTCTTCCTATATTAATCATTATAAACCGAAGGGCACCTTGGGTTGGTTGGTGTTTTCTTTGTTGACAGTAACCCATTTAGTGGATAATACCATTCAAGTAGATGTGAGTCCTCATGCTTTCTTCCTGAATTAACCAAAGTATACTTATAGGCTTTATATATTCAGGGACTAGGATAAGACCCTGTGGTGTTTATTTCTGAGATGTGGGACACCACACAGATCTTATCGGGTACTTATTGAAGTGATTGTGTATGATAATAAGGAATGATGTATTATCTCAAAAGATAAAAATCACCACCCTATAATGGACCTAATCACCTAATAAGGACACCTAAGGCATGATGGGTCTTCAAATATACCAGAGATCTTTAACCTACTTTACATTAAAAAGTAAAGTAAGATTTATTTTAAGCCAGGTTCATTAAGTTCCCTATGGAGGCAAGCCCCCATAATTAATTACATCCTAAAGGAAGTGAATCCCTTTAGAATACTCTTCATTAAAGTAGGAATTAAAGTCTCTAAAGATTTCAAAGATAAGGCAATCAAAGGGTTGGCTATTTTAGAAAAATCAAATGGGATCGATTAAGGAGAAGACTTATTTTTGGAATCCAATGGGAGAAAGTAGGAAATTTTCATGATCCTAGGAAGCTTAGTAAGCATTCCAATCTACCCTATAATTGGGCTTTATATTTTTGAAATTGAATAGAGTTAATTATTTGAGTTGACATTATATTAGACTGCTAGGGCTTATAATTCCACAACATAAGATTGTGAAAATGCCTAAGGGGTGAGGACTTATGCTTGTGGCCTGAAGGAAACAGCTAGCTCGGATCCTAAGCTAGGGCATTTTGGTACAAACCATGAGCACATCCTAAATCTAAGCAAAAGGTAGACATAATGGTTTACATCCATAAGAGAGGATAGACCATCCGACTATTGGACTTACATCGGCCTGGAGTGGCCGCAACTAACTCCTCCAATATTTTAAATCCATGTAGGCAAGTCATATTCTTTTGTAAAATGGCTAGGCAGTTATTTATTTAGAAAGGAGACTAAGTCCTTAAACTCACTCCCTAAGAGACTAGAGCATGAGTGGTATGAATTCATGACTTAATTTAATGCAAATTTTATAAAATATATTTAATTCTTTTCAACTCTTTATTTTGGCACAGGCTATGAGATTTTGTATACCTAAATGCAAGAGAATTTGATTATGGGCCAAATCAAGAGAGAAATGGGTGTTCTTCCATCAAAGGCTCTCATAGGTTAAGCCTTTATTCTCTAGCACTGATGTTGCTAAAAATTTTATTATCTTGATTTAATTCCTAGACTTTTATGTGAGTTTATGAGTTATTTTAAAATTTTAGTAATGAGTTATTAATTAGGGTGGAAAAATTAATTTCATCCTAAGAGCCTACAACATCCAAGTCACACATTCAAACATCAAACATGAAGAAACTAAGAAAAGCATGCAATTCTAGTGCTCAATCTAAACACAACATCAAATAATTTTATAGACTACCATAAAAGAATAAAAGATCGGTGTAGTCAGGTTCGGCTGTACACCCCGAAAAGAGAAAAAAGATGGGCAGCCGAGCTCTACCCTTATACAACCTGGATTACAAAAATAATATATGCTATAGGGGTCTTCTTTTCATCATTTATTCCTTTTCTTCCTTTTGATTTGATTTGCTCAAAATGCATCATAGGGCACACCATGGACTAAGCCTTCTGGCCACTGCTCATCCTAATCCTCCATAACACTAATCCTAATTCTTAATGCAAATTATATCAAAAATAGAAAAAATAGATCTAGCTACACCTGCAAAATAAATGTTAGCACCATATAACCCAAACAGTTATATGAATAATTTGGACTTAGCACCCCACACATGGGTAACCTAGCCCACCTATCCTGACATGAGTTATGCTTAGGCGCTAAGCAACCTGCATAGAAAATGCATTTATATTTTTATTACAATGACTCCTTAAGCATAACTCCCTGTAGAAAATATGATTATGCTAATATCAGCCTAACATCCAGTCTATAAAATATTACATCACAAAACAAAATATGACATTATACATACAACACCCTAACTTAGCACTAGAAGTGGTGACTTAGTATTCTAATGTGTGTGCTTAAGGCTTGTGTGGTAAGACTTTACCAGGCTTCTTTAGTTTAAGTTTCAATTTGGACTTTGAATTTGTTTAAATTTTACTTTTCGGTGATTTTGATTTAAATGATTTAATGATTAATTTTTTATTTTTATTTCACTTTTATTTGGTTAAAATGATGTTTAGGTTTTCAAGAATGAAGAGTAGAATGAATTCCATTTGTAGACAAAACTCACCCTATTCTATATCCTAACTCCTAAAGAATTTAACTAAGGTCATTAAGTATCTTAACTAACCCATTTGAATTTATGTAATTCATTTGATTTGATTTAGCATTTATAATTTGAGTTTATTTAAGTATTTGATTGATTTATTTTGGATTATATGTTTTGGTTTAATTAAATCTTGATAATTCAATATCCTTAGTACCTAATGAAGTTTAAGTTCATTTAAATCCATGTGTTTTATTAATTAATTTTAGATTAGATGTTTTGGTTTAATTAAATCTTGATAATTCAATAACCTTTTAAATTAATATCTAATTATTTACTTTGATTATGGTTGTGTGACTTAACTTTATGTTTATTTGATTTGATTATGGTTCATTTATTTGTAGTTTAATCATATTAGATTAATTGAGATTTTTTTTATTGAGTTTGTTTCTTTGTAATTAAGATTTAATTTTTTAATCTCATCCATTTACCATGTTTATCAAAGTTTGATTTGTATTTTGATTTCATACATTGGATAGTTAATTAGTTTTTTTAAGTAGGTTGAATGAGATTTGATTTAAATACATATTAAATTGATGAGAGTCTTTCTTAATTTAATTTAATTTTATTTAATTTGAATTGATTAGCTTTATTAGTCTATGGGTTTGCTTAAGTTCAATGTGATCATTAGTTTAATTAAGAAGAGTGTTTAGGTTTATCATTAAATTAAATAAGGATTTGTTTAATTTTTAATTTGGTTTCATATTTGTTTAAGTTGATGATGTAATTAATGACATAATGATTTAGGCTTAATTTAGGATTAGATTGGCATTTAATTGCATTATAATTATATTCAAATTTATGTTTGATTAAACTTAAGTTTAATATGATTAATTTGATTAACTTAATTAGCTTGTTTAAGATGTATGATCAAATTAATTAGTAGATTAATTAAGTGTTTGATTTGAATTAATTTTAATATAATTTAAAAAATTAATTTGGTTCATTAAGATGATGGATTTATTCATTAAGTTTACATTAATTAGCCGTTTATTCAATTGAATTAGCTTAAGCGTAATTAGTTTAATTAAGAAGTATATTTAAGTTAATTATTAAATTAAATAAAGATTTATTAATTCTTAATTTTATTTTATATTTATTTAGATTAATGATATAATTAACTACTTAATGATTTATGTTTAATCTAGGATTTGATTTGTATTTAATTGCATTTTAATTATATTCAAATTTATGTTTGATTAAGCTTAAGTTTAATATGATTAATTTGATTAATTTAATTAGTTTACTTGAGGGGTGTGATGAATTATTAAATTTAATTAGGTGTTTGATTTATGCTTAATTTAAGAGTTAGCTTTAATGTAATTTATTTAAATTAATTTGATTTGTTGAGATGATGGATTAATTCATTAAGTTTGCATTAATTAGATGTTTGATTAAGGGTAATTAAATTTTTAAATCATTAGATTAATTAAAATTTTGTTTAATTAGAGATTAATGACTTAATTTCCCATATATGACTTATTTGATTTGATAATTTTAATTAAGCATTTACTTAAATTTTGTTGATTAAGGAGTTATCATTGTTATTATCATTTGATTAGATTATGTGATTTAATTATTTATTTTTATTTCAATTAATCTTGATTATTCATAATCATAGTTAGGTTTGATTTTTTTCATTTATTATCTTTATTAGAATTCATTCATGTTTGATGTTGTTGTTAGGTTTATGTATTAATGGCTAATTAATCATTTTATTCCAAATGGATTGATTTTTAAATGTGATTTAATCATATCTTAATTAAGTTTACTTTAGCTTTATTTGGTTTAATTAGATTAATACTAAATGATTATATTGAATTAGTTTATTAATCAATTTGATTCTTAGTTTATTTAATGATTAATTAGTTTCAGTTTATTTATATTCATTAAGGAGTTTCATGTGATTAAGATTCCATGCTTAGTGTAGGTTTAGTTATACTAGTTTGACCCATGTTAAAGTTTCCTAGATTTGTTAAATTTTAAGTTTGATTTAAGATTTAATCATTCAATTTAGTTTTATTAACTTAAATAGGTTTAATCATATTTAATTTAATTTCCTCTGAGGATGATATTTTTCTGATTTGAGGTTTGATTAATGATTGCTTAAGTGTTATTTCATTTCACATTTTGATTTGATATTTAAATTATTTTTAGATCATGTTTTAATTAATTCTTTAATTGAATAAACTTTAATCCTAAGTGTTTGTTTGGTGTTCATTAGGATTTAAAAAATCACATTATTTCCTTAAGATTCCTAGATGTCAACTAAAGTGATTTATGTCATTTTGAAGATTTTTGCAAATTTCTGGACTATTTTATTTGATTTATGTTATTAAAATAGACAATTTAAACTTCAAATTTTAATTTCTCCCAATCCATAAGTATTTTTTACTTGAGATTTTTATCATAGGTGTGCTTTAACATTAGTTTCAATCCATAAAAATTTCAATTCAATCCGACTTACATTTTTACAATAATTAATAAAACTTAATTTTTACTAAAACCCAAATTAAGTTCAAACCATTTAGTAAAATTTGGGATTTTGGGTTTGTTGGATTTCTCCCAAAAAGATGAATCCAACAAGCTCTTTTTGTAATTTTTGGTTAGGTATTCTATTTTTTATGAATTTTCAAAGATTCAAGATATTTAAGTAATTTTTTAAATCATAAAAAAGGATTATTATATTTAGCAAAGTCAACACCGCGCATGGTGCTGACGTGGCAATGCGGTGCCACATGGCATCGTACGATTGGATGTGCGGTACCACATGGTATGCAGTTGCCACGCAGCATCACGAGATTGGCACGCGGTGCCGCGTCAACATAATGACCAAGAAAATCATACATGCACAGTGATCATAACGCGATTTGATCCGGACCGTCCGATCGCAGATCGGAGGGTCCTAATCAAATCATGTGATCCAGACGCTAGGATCAGGCAATCTGAGCATTCGATCACATGAACCGCAGGATCAGATGGTCCAGAATGCATCCGGTGATCTGAAGGCCTGGATCGTGCGATCAATGCGTGATTCGAGCCATCCGATCCCGCGAATTGCAGGATCGGACAGTTACTGCTGTCCTGCCCACGTGAACAATAAAATAGAGGGATATTTTGGGAAAAATGAGAAATTCTAGATAAAAACTTGTCCAAATGGACTCATTTTTGCATCGATTCACACCAAAAAATTTATATTTCATAATTGGGATGATATAAAATATAAAATGCAGGATTATCTAGGATAAATTCCTAAAATTGCACAAACAATCATCATAAATGAAGGATCCTAATGCTAGCTACAATTTTGAAAGTTACCTCACCGGGGATGATTTTCGGAGGTGGTGATGACCTGAGCCCGCTGTTGAGTGGGGGAAGAGGCCTTGGAATGAGCTTGGATCTTCGCCTTCAGGTTGGAATGATGTACTTTCTGGTGCTTGATGTTTTCTTACCATAATCCACCTGGTTTTGATGTTATTGGCTCAAAAGAGGTGGGGAAGTGGTGACTTGTTGCTTTGGGAGCTCTTGGGGGCTGAATAGAGGTGCAAGGAAGAGGAACGAAGTCTCATTTCCCCACCTTTAATAGTGTCCAAAAATCAGCCCTTTTTTAAATTTTTTTGGCTCTAAAGTATTGTCATCTTGCTTGGGGTGGTTGGGATGGATGATGGATTGATTGAGGACTTTAGATTTTTGCTCGAAATTCCTCTCTTACTGCTATATGATCAGCTCCATTGAATGCCAATATCAGGGAGGAGTTAAATGCATGTGATGGTTATATTAAATGAGGTTGGGTGGAATCCTAGATGGGGGAGGATACATGAGGGATTTAATTGGGTTGGGTTAATTTTGGGCTGATCCCAAATGGGTTTTGGTCGGGTTTGATCAGCCCCAAATGGGTCATGGCTTAGTTTCAAGGGATTTGGCTCAGTTTGGGTCATATGGGTCATATTGGGTCATATCAGGTTAGGTTGACCAATTGGTCAAATTGAGTCAAATTAAGGCTTAGGTTAGGTTCAAATGATAATTTGAAGAGTTTTTGTATGATTAATTTGATTTAACTTGGCTTAGAATTTATTTTGGCTCATTTGGAATCAAACGGGTCAAATGGGTCAAGTTCACTAATTTGACCAAAATTGGCCAAATTGGCTTGGGTTATGGGTTGATTCATGTTCTACTAGCTAATTAAACATGAGCGTGATCTTTCATTTGTATCAATTTAGATTTAATTTGAATTTTGGCTAATTTGACCCTTTAAATCAATTTGTGCTAGGTTGGGTCAAGTTGACCAATTGGTCAAATTAGACTCAATTATGATTTTGGCAAGTTCAATAATCAAATTAGAATGAACTTGAGCAATTGATTGCAAATAATTTTGGTTAGATCATGATTTGACCTAATTTGGTCCTTTAGGCCAATTTGGGTCAACTTGGATCGAATGACCAATTGGGCTTGGTCTGGCTCAATTGGTGGTCAAGTCATATTTAAATATGGACTTTGGGTTCATTCAAATCATTGGTTTCAATCAATTTATCATAAGATGAGTTTTGGCTAGTTTTGGTTCATTTGGGCTAAGGGTTGACTTGGTCAAATGACTAAGTTGACTTAGTTTGATCCAATTGATTGCAATTGATCATTCTGGGGTGATCAACAATCATGGTGGAAGGTTTTGGTGAGCTTGGTTCAATCCAATTTGGATTGAAAGTTGGCTGGTCAAAGTGGACCTAAGTGGATCAATTGGTTTGATTTTGGTTTGATTCAAATTTAGTTGAACTTATATATGAGCCCTAGATTGAAATATAAATTCAATGGCAATCAATTTGGAGTCTGAGGAATTTTGGCTCATTTGAAATTTTTAAGTCAAAAGGGCTAGGTTAGGTTTGACTTGGGTTAGCTTCAACTTGATTTGATGATTGTATGATTCATCTATATTTGGGTAGATAATTGAATGAATGATTGATTCAAGAGAAAATTCATTGGTTTTGACTTGATATGGATAGAATTTGGCTAAGTTCAAAGAATTAGCTCAAAGGGCTTAGATTGGGTTTGGATTTAATTTTGGGTATAGTTTTGGTCATTTGAATTTGAATTTCATTTATATTTGTGAATATAAATGAAGGAACAATTGATTTATAAAGAAATCAATTGAATTTGTATTGATTTAAAGGGAGTTTTGGCTAAGCTTATGAAAGTAGTTCATATGGCTTAGGAAGGGTCTTGAGATTTGAATTTGATTTTGGGTTTCAATAATTTAGAGTCAAATTTGGGATATGGATTTGGAATTTGAATTTGAGATTTGATTTGAGATTTGAATCTGGGTTTGATTTGAGAAAGTGTATCTAGATTGGGTTTAGGCTATAGGATAAGTGATTTCCTTAAGTCTTAAAGCATGGCCTAATTCTATGATTAACCCTTCTAAGTCTCTAGGCTTAGGTTAAGTGTTCAACTAATCACTAGAATTATCTTATGACTAAGAAGTTCTTAGTGTCTAAAAGAGTTCTAAGTCTAAGAAGAGGAGGTCAAGAGCTCACTCTAGAAGGAAGGTCAACAAAAGGACCCCTGATAGGTGTGGTGTAATTGACAAGGCACACCGCACATATTGACCTAGACCGAGATGATCAACAACATCTAAATGATTGCAAGCACTAATGAAAATGATCTATACCTAAACCCGAGAGGCAGATAGAATCACGATCTTAGTGTGATGCAGCACTTTTAATGCCATAGGAATAAGAGAGCAAGAAGGAATTCGCTGGAGATTGAGTACATGAACGTTCCACTTGGGAAGCAGGTTCAAGTTATCCACTAAGGGATAAGAATTTAAGTTTGGTTATGAATATGTTTAGTTTGGATATGTATCCATTAGGGATAAGAATCTATAATCCGATGGGGATCAAGATCAAATTGATTTTAATTTATTTTTTTAAATTATATGGAGGCATATCTTATAGGGATATGTGCTCGAATTGGTTTTGAATTTATTTTATTATGAACTTGTCAGTGTGCGATGGATTACACTAAGAAGGATCCATGGGGGCCTTGGCCTGTCTTAGATTTATAAGTCCAAAGGGATAGTCTATCTTCCATAAGGTAGGACTACCTGACCTAAGGGGTTGCCTTTCGGTGTGCAATGACTATGCTAAGAAGAAAGCATAGCACTCTAAAGGAGGGAAAGCCACTGATCTGTCGATGGACAATACATAACCCACCTAAAGAGACCAAGGTGAACCACTGGGGATCTTACCTCAACTCAAGAGTAGTCCTGATGATTAATTTAACTTTATTATTGATTTGATTTGAATTGATTTAATTTAATTTGGTGTGTTATGTTGTGGACCCTATTGGTGTGCAATGAACCCACTGAGAAGGAGCTATGTTGGCCTTGACCTGCCTCAAATTTACAAATCCAAGGGGTAGTCTACTAGCCACAAAGTAGGACTATCCAGCCAAAAGGTTTCCTTTCAATGTGCAATGATTATACTAGGAAGAAAGTATAGCAGACTTACATCTTCTAAAGTAGGGATCAGTCGTTGGGGTGATATGTCGATGGCGCAACAAATCAATCCCATCCTAGGGTGACTATTTGAGCAAATGCCGTTGTGGACTCATATCAACTCAAGAATAGCCAAAATTAATTTAATTTTAGATGGACCCTATCGGTGTGCGATGGATCTACTAAGAAGGAGCTAATATCAGCCTAAACCTATCTTAGATTTACAAATCTAAAGTATAGTCTACCAGCTGTTAGGAAGAACTAACCAACCTAAGGGGTGCATTTCAGTTTGCAATGGTTGAGTTTGAAAGAAAGTATGAGGACTCTCATCTTCCTAAATAAGGAACGACTGGGGTGATCAGTCGCTTGCGCAACAAATCGAGCCTGACCTAGGGCTGCTCGTCGGTTTGCAACGATCTTGCTGGAAAGAATGTGTAATTGACTTATATATTTCAAAGCAAAGATGACTGCTAGGGTAACTCGTTGGTGGCACAACAAGTAGAACCCAACCTAAGGGTGACGATTGAGAGAGTGCCGACTCGGGGACTTATCTTAACTCAAAGTAGTCAGGCAATTCCTATGGGGAGTTTTGCTGACACTGCCCTAAAAATAAGATGCCTGCTTGGGAAAGGGGCCACTGGGGAATTACATTCCTAATCGACAAGCGAAGATATATTTTGTTTATTTAATGTTTGCATGGACCCTATTGTTTACGAGGGACCACACTGAGAAGGAGCTCATATCAGCCTAGTACTATCTCAGACTTACTGGACCAAGAAAGAATTTGCGCATCCGCTGAACAAATTCTCCAACCATAGGGGTGGTTACTAGGAAAGGGAGACTGTCCAATCCAAAAATAATCAGGGTAATGTCTAAATGGGGTCGCTAAGAACATGATCCAAATAGAGTGCCCACAAGAAAGGTACCTCTAGGGACTTTACCCAAAACCTTGTAAAAGAGAGCCTGTAAGTATTCGGTGGCCAACTCAAGAAGAAATCACTGGGACTCCCATCTGCCAAGAGTGGTGTATCCTCCGGGTGGGTTTCTATCAACATGGCGATAACCAACCAACCTAAGGTGCCCGTCAGTTTGTGACAATCAGTCTAGAAAGAAGGCATGTAGGCTTACATCTCTCTAAAGTAGAACTGATTGCCAGGACAATCTATCTTTGGCTCGACAAGGTCCATCCAACCTAGGGTGACTACTAAGCCAGGGGTCGTGCATAGGGACCTAACCCAGGGTTGAAGTAGTAGGAGGAAAAGAGCCACTGGGGGACTTATCCTAAACCTCAAATATACTTGACTTAGTCAGTGTATGATGGCTAGTTAAAGAAGGAAGCATGTAGGCTTACATCCTCTTAAACAAAGTCAATATGAGGTAGCTTATTGGTTGTGCAATGAGGCCTACCAAACTAACAAGGAGTTCATCAGTTTGCAATTGTCAAGTCAGGCAGAAAGCATGGGAAATAACATCTACCAGACAAGTGAACACTGGGGTGACACAGCAGCAAGGTAGCATGTTAGCCCAACCTAGAGCAACTAATGAGTGAGTGTACAGGGGGCTTGCTCCCACGTAAAAATAGCCCGAGATAAAAGATATATGTTTATTTGTGTTGTGAAAGAGGGAATAGGATTGCTTTGGGTTCACTTACACTTATCCTAAACACGTCGAAGAATGGATGAAATGGTGCCGCAGGGGCAATTGTGACTCCACCAAGCAAGGAGGTCGCTTGGGTTCTCTTACACCTAACTTAGTTGTACTAGTCGAAATAGGATGCCTCTTGGGTTCTCTTACACCTATCCTAATAGCACTGGAGGATCATTTTGTAGTTTGTGTTTGTGTTGTGGAGGGATAAGATTTCTCTTGGGTTCTCTTATACCTACCCTAAATACATCATGGTGATTCACAAGAAAAAAATATTTCTAACACAGAAGAGATGGAATTTGATATGAAAAGAAGTTTTATTGATAATTATTTTCAAACAAGATTTATGGATAGTATTTCTTTAAGTAGAGCCCATTGAATGGAAGCATTGGGCGCTCTTCCTTATAATTTATGAGTTGATAAGATCCTTCTTGGTAGGCCTTCTCTATGGCATAAGAGTCTTCCCAAGTGGGTTCAAACTTGCCTCCCATCTTTCGACAGGCAACAATTGGTCTCCTTAGAACTAAAACATGCTCTACTACTTGAAAATCCCTATGATGAACCAACTTGTTATAAGTTTGAATCATCTTGGCTTTGTATAACTCGAGGTTCTAGCATGCCCGTAGGCATCTCTCCTCCAAACCTTCGAGCTATTCCAACCACAACTTGGCATTCTACTCCATTGTGATTTTGCTACCCACGGCTATCCTTAATGATGGGAGTTGGACTTTTAATGGTAGAATGGCTTCAAACCCATACACTAAGCAGAAAGGGATGGACTATATTGGAGTTCTATAGGTGGTGCCCACAAGACTTTAACCAACTATTCATGCCACCATCATTTGTTGTCAACTAGTGTCTTCTTTAATATTTTTATGAGAGTTTTGTTGAAGGCTTCTGCTAAGCCATTTGCCCCTGGGTAGTAAATGGGAGAATATCTTCAATCTATGTTGTGCCTCTGAGCAAAGCTTTTGATTTTAATGCCCTTGAATGCAATAACATTATCAAAAATAATTTGTCGAGGAACCTTGAGCCTATATATGATATGGTTCCTAAAAAACAAGAGCACATGCTGAGTTGTGACCTCTCTAAGTGGGATTGCCTCCGCCCACTTGGAAAAGTAGTCAGTGGCAGCTAGGATGAACCGGTGACCCTTAGAAGAAGGAGGATCGATCGGACCTACTATGTCGGTACACTAACACTCAAATGACCATGAGGCCAATGTAGGATGTAGAATGTTGGGTGGTTGATGTAGGACCACACCATGTACCTGACATTGGTGGCATCTCCTAGCAACATCCAAGCAGTCTGTGATCATCGAAGGCCAGTAGTACTAGTCTCTTGATCTTGCCTTTCATCTTCGGACAAGATTGATGCGCTTTGCATAAACTTGAGTGTACCTCGATCATGATCCTACAGGCTTCGTATTTGTCGAGACAATGTAACCACATATGATCGAAGGACTGTCGGTATAAGGTGCCTCCTACAAGAGCATAGGAAAAGGATCTTTGCTTCACCTAGTGTGTTAGTAATTTCTCTTAAGGTACTTTGCCTATATTAAAATAATCCATGAATGGTTGCCTCCAATCTAACTCCTCGTCCATTTTGGCAATGGAAACCTCCCCTTCAAGAGAGAATCTCTCGATGAGTTCATCATCAATAACAGATAAAACTTGTCTATTTTGAACCCTTATTGGAATGGTCTCATCTTCCGGACATGCCAACTCTTTGGCAAGCTTGGCTAATGCGTCTGCTACTGTGTTCTATCCTTGAGGAATCTTGTAGATGGTAACCTCTGGGATCGAGGCCAACAATTCCATGGTATACTTATGGTAATGATGGAGCTTAGGCTTTAGAACCTTATAAGACCCAGCGATTTGGTTGATGACTAACTGAGAATCCTCAAAGATGTTGAAACTCTGAATGCATAGTGTAATGACTAACTCAAGACTGACAATCAGAGCCTCATTTTAGGCTTCTTTATTGGTGCATGGATTGAACAGATGATATGAGAATCTCATCACATCGCGGTCCAGAGTTAGGAGAACTATTCCTACCCCTACCTTCCCGGGGATCATAAATTGTAGTTCTTATCCTCATTGAGAGGAAACTGCACCTCAAAGTACATCTCCCAATAACGAGCACTAGAATCCCCTAAGTTCATGATTTGTTCATCGAGGAGATCATTATTAAGCGGAGAATCAGTAGGGAGTGGATGCACCGCTAAGAAATCCATAAGTGCTTGTCCTTTTATAGCACAGAGGGGTACGAATATTATGTCAAACTAAGAAAAAATCATGGACCAACGTGCCAACTGTCCGGATAAGGTCAAACGTGTCATGAGATATTACAGTGGATTTACCCTAAAGATCAAGTTCACCATATGAGAAAGCATATAACATCGTAGCTTTTAGGATGCAAAGATTAAAGCTAGGTAGTGCTTTTCAATAGGTGGATAGTTTGCCTGGACCAATGTGCCATCCATCCGATAAGGTCAAACGTGTCATGAGATATTACAGTGGATTTATCCTAGAGATCAAGTTCACCTTATGAGAAAGCATGTAACATCATAGCTTTTAGGATGCAAAGATTAAAGCTAGGCAGTGCTTTTCAATAGGTGGATAGTTTGCCTCAATAGGGATTAGACGATGATTAAGATAATAGAGAGTGTTCTCCTTCCCTTCGTCATTGGTTTGAGACAACAAAGCACCAAGCTAGTCATCTAATGCAGTAGTATATAAAATGAGCGGCTTGTCCAGGATATGGGTTGCTAGAACTGCTGGCGTCATTAGATATTTCTTGATGTCTTCGAAGGCATGCTGGCACTTATCATCCCACATGAACTTGCCATCCTTTTTAATAAGTGCCAAATTGGTTGGAATCTTTTTGATAAGTTGGAAATGAAGCATCCTAGATATGCCAACCACCCTTGGAATGACCTGAGTTTTGCTTGGATTTTAGGGGGTGGAATTTCTAATATTGCTTTGATCTTTTCTGGATCGATTTCAATTCCCTTATTTCGGACAACAAACCCAAGGAATTTTCCTGAAGCTACTCCAAATGCACACTTCAGGGGGTTCATTTTGAGGTTGTATTATCTTAACTATTCAAAAACAACTCTCAAGTTAAAGAGATGGTATTCCTTTTCTTTTCTTTTGACAATGAGATCATTGACGTAGCATTCAACTTGATGATGAATGAGTTCAACGAAGATTCGAGTCATGGCCCACTGGTATGTAGCATCAATATTTTTGAGGCCGAAAGGCATGACCTTATTACAATAGATTTTGATCGGAGTTTGAAAGGCAGTATTTCTTTCATCCTCTGGGGCCATCTTAATTTGGTTGTAGCCAGATGATCCATCCATAAAGGAGAATACTGCATGAGATGAGGCGATGTCCACCATTAATTTTGGTATAGGAAGTGGAAATTTGTCCTTAGGACATGCCTTATTTAGATCCTTAAAATCGACGTATATGTAAATTTGACTATTCTTTTTCTTAACTATAACGACAGTGGCCAATCAGGTAGGATATTTTTCTTCCCTAATAAAGCCAGTATCAATCAATTTCTTGATTTCAGAATTGACCTGTTGTTCAATGTCTAATCAGATGTGTCTAGGAGCCTGCTTGATAAGGTTAGCATTAGGTTCTATTGCTAGTTTATGGACTTCTATGTCAGGAGATAGACCGGGCATCTCTTCATAACTCTATGCAAAGAAATCCTTAAATTAGTCAATAGCTTCACAAATCACATGGTTTCTTTTCATTCAATAACCATGTATGTTTGGTGGATCTTCGCCTTGTGCTGATTTCTTTCAGCTCATCGATAGTTGATCTCATCTTCTCAAACTCTGGTGCATCCTTGACTTCAAAGTCATTTGGATAAAAGTTTATAAGCACACCTCTCATATGAGTTAGCATGATTTGAAAAGAACCTATCAGATTCCAAATGATTGGTGATGACTAAGCAGTAATCGTCATCATCAACTGGACCCACTGTACTAAATCCTAGTCCCGATCTTGATTGTGAATGTCTGCATTTGTTACCCATAACCTTTCAAAGTAATCCGACCTATGTTTAGACCAAGCATGTGGAATTAATTCTTTCTTTGCTAAATAAAGAGCACAAGGTGAGTACCAATCAAAAGGTAAATCTATTAAATCTTTGTATGAATCAGTCTCAAGTTCTACATCAGCTTCTTGACTTGAGGATGATGCTCGAAGAAAGAACTTCTCCACCTTTATATTTATGGAAGACTTAGGAGTTTCCTTAACTACCGAACCCTCAACATTTTGTGAGAAAGTGGGGTTAGAGCTAAAGTTCCTAACTAATGCCTCACTGTTTCACATATAGACTTGGATACACTTATGGTTTGCTTAAGAGTTTGGTCTTCATCACTGTCTGACTCAACGGTCACTTACATGGGGATCTGCTATCTCGAAGTGCTAGCTAGTGTACTAATCATATATGAATCATCCTCTTAACTAGATTATAAGCCTATATAGATAGTAGGTGTTATCCTGGTAGCAAGAACATAACTCATATTAGGTGGCCAATAAGGAGGTCTTCCGTCCCTAGGTATGTCTCTGGATCTGCCTCTTCATCTGTCTGGTGGAGGTCAAGTCATCCTACCCATATGGTCGAATGGAGTAATGAAATGTGGGTGGAATCTAATAACAAGCTCTACTTTCTCCTCCAAGTCTATTTCTCGCTCCCTTTTATTTTCTTTCGCATTTCCTTTTTTCTTTTCTTTTTCTTTTTCTTTTTTCTTTTTCTTTTTCTTTTTCCTTTTTTTTTATGTTTGAACTTTCACCAAGTTCACGAGAATAGACTTGTTAATTTTGAGGGAGATAGTAGGCCGCATCCTCATATATTCTAACCCCATGAACTATAAAAGGCTTAAGATCTCCTTTGATACAGTATTCAATCCCACCCCTCATGAACATCATACACTAACGTAGAGAGGATGGAACCACATTATTCTCATGTATCCACGGTCTCCTAAGCAAAGCATTGAAATATGTATATGTATCTACAATATGAAACTTGGTGGTAGTCTTCCAATCATCTACTTTTAATGGAAACACTATAAAGCCTAAGGCCCTCTCACCTTGTTCATTGAATCCTCTCAACATCATCCTCTCTTTTGAAATTTTGGAGATGTCAATCCTCAAGTAGGCGAGGGTTTTTAGACTCATAATGTTCACTGATGCACCCTGGTCAACAAGAACACTGGATATCCTGTATCTTCCAACATCCACTATAATGTAAAGAGGGTAGCTATGCTTGGTCATTCCTAGAAGCAAGTCTTCATCATTGAATGTAACTCCTAGAGTGTCCTTTGAACTGTGAGCCTCCTCCTTAGTAGTGGTCAGCTGGGCTAAGCATATCTCAGGATCAAGAAGAGCCTTGATTAAGGATTCTCTCATATATTTGGATAAGATAATGGTATCATATATGCTTAACTTAGCTGGTATCTTTCTAAGATGTGCTAGGACATTGTAGTCAACCTTGGCTTGATCCTCCATAAGCATATCTATGGGTGGAGCATCCTGTGGAGGGGCTTTCTGTTCTTTAGAACTAATGATTTGTTTAACCTTATCCAGAGATGCTACCCTAGGAGGTAGAACTTTTCCACTATGGAGGTTGACTTCAGTGACTCATGAGATGATTTAGTGGAAAGTTATACCTACTCATCAGGTTCACCTACAGCTTCTCCTATAGGATCATCGAAGTCAGATGACTCTAAATCAATCTCAATGAGCGAACCCGACAGATTCAGGAATGGAAAATCCATTTCTAAATCAGAAGAGGAATGATCAGAACTAGAGTTATCATTATTATTTTGTATACATTGAGAGTTTTTGAGAGGAATAAAATCTAGAGTGTCAGAAGTGAACAAGATGTAAGTGAAAGCTTTCTTCAATGATTTCTTCTTAGATGGAAGTACATAATAGAAATCTAATAAAGTAAGCAGGGTAAGGGATATAGTGCCCTTGTCTGCTGATACAACGCTCCTACTGGCAGAAGAGGAGCTTGTGGAGGAAGAAGTAGTAGCTGTAATGATGGATGGAGTGTTGGACTCGGACGGTGGTTGTGCTACAATGCTATCTCGGGCAAGTAAGGTAGGCTGCTGTTGAGCTGACACCTTCTTCAAGTTGTCTTTGGCAACTTGCAAAGCTTCTTTGGTGTTAGAGGTTTGAGTTGCTTCAGTGCAACCAGAAAGAAAGCTTGATCTTGAGACCACTTTTTAGAGACCACAAGATAAATGTCACAACCTTCTTTTATCTTAAGAGGATTGCAAGTATCCCCAAGAATTACTCTGATAGAGCTAGAGGGTTATTCTAATAAGTATTCCTTAGAGATAATAGTAGCTCCTAACTTGTAGCTATGCTCAAGCCAGTCCTTAAAGGTGACACAATCCTCCAAGACATGACTAACCATGTGAGGGCAATAGTTAGGATCATTACTCTTACCCACATCTTTTGGCCTCTTGGGCTCAGATAACTAAAGTCAGGTTCCTTTAAGAGATTCTTAATGATCTCCTTAACTACCTCTCTCTGGATATAAAATGGCTTATTCAATCTACCCATAAGAGTTAGTGGGTAATAGCTATATGGCGGTGGATATGAATACCACTACTGAGTATACTGTGAAGGAGGCGGCGGCACCTGCTATGGCAGCTATGGTGGTTGGTATGCTGGCAGAGGTGGTGGTAGAGGAGGTGGCAATAAAGGGTGTTATGCACGAGGTCTCTCATACTGAGCTCTGGCTGGTTGCTTCCCTTTGTCTATTGACACTATTACCCCTGGCTTCTTCTCGAATGCTTTCTATGGCTTGGGCTTGAACGATTGGTATTGAAAAGGTAACTGTTTGGCTTCCCCATATAGGCTAGCTACATTGTTGATTAATTTCTCAAAGGTTTTGATTGTAAATCCCTGAAGCATGAAAGCAACCAAGCCATGAATATTCTTGAGAAGAATTTCTATAGCATGTTGTTCAGACAGCTGTGGTTCACATTTCATACTCAGGTTTTGCCACCTAAGAATAAAATCAACAAGGGCATGGAGGTGCTCCTGTAGTTACCCTTTGCTGGGCTCCAACAAACCTTTAGATGAAGAGATGCACCAACTCAGTAAAATTATTCACTGAACCGTTGGGTAGTTCAGCCTAGCAATCAAATGTAATCCCTAACAGACTGCTAACGCAGAGTCAGAAGAGAAGTGCATCACTACCTCCGATGTTGCAACAGCCAGCTCTAAAGTGCATTATATGCTGCCGAGGGTTTCCATTATCATCAAAGATCTTGAAGGATGGTGGCACCAAACTCTTGGGATATTGGACTGCATCGAATTCCTCTAGGTAGGGTCTACCCTTTGGAATAAATGAGCCACCTCAAGCTTGCACTAATGCTTCTTTCACTTATTGTTCCACCATATGCTTTATATCTCTTTCAGACATAGAGATACTATCTGTTAACTTCTTATGCAAACTGTCACTATCCTGGTCCACAATAGATGTACTCTTGGGCTGATCTAGAACATGCAACAACCTATGGTGGTCGGCCTCTAAAGGAGTAGGCTATACTAATGTAACCTAGCCTTGAAGTGCTAGGACTACTGCTAACAAGTCTTCAACTCTTTTCTCCATCTTACTGATATTCTCATCTCTCTACCTGAGTTGCTGACAAAGGTGTTGGGTTGAATGAGCTATATCTTCTTTCTCAACTACAACACTCTCTTGGCTATGTTGATCCTTAAGGAGGGAACCCCTAGTGTTGACCATATGGACTTTCATTGAGTCTTCTAAGAGATCATTCTGATCTAGATTAAAACTGATCCTAGCATCCTCTTCGTCAGAGCGATCGCCCCTGAGGAGTTCCCTCTTCTCAGTGAGGTATTGAACGAGGATCTCATCTAAAGAGTGATTTAATCATGCAGGGATAAACACTCGCTGCTTGCCAGCAGTGGGGCTATGGTCACTAACAGAAATACATTGAGCATTGCTTACTGTTGTACTAGTGTCTCTAGGAGAACTGTGCTCACTGACATGTATATGCTAATCACTGACCACTGGTTGAAGACTAACTATAGGAGGATACTGACATGGACACTAGATCTATATCCTCTACCCCTTCGCCACCGCAAGGTGGAGAAGATGCTGTAATCGTAATCGCTACTGAGATGGTGACTCACCACACGAATTCCATTCTTCTCCGTAAGTGAGATCAATAGAGAGCTCGACCTCACCTTGATGTGTGGAGTAGATGGAGTGGGATCCTGGCCGTAGGATCACCAATGCCGGTCTTTTCCATGGGGCTTCTAGATCTTGGTTGGAATGGGGGATACCGTGAGCTGAATAGGTGATGGTGGGTGGTGAGTGGAGCAGTGTGAAGATAGCATCGACAACCCTCGATCAGTAGGCTCATCGTGATGAGTAGCAGGATAATAGTTGTGATTCTTTGATGCAGGCTGAATGCAAAAGCCAAGTTGGAGTTCAAGAAATTTCCTTGGTACTTTATTTTATAGGCTTGGATCAAGACTATCTCTGACAGGCTTGGCTTTCGAGTGAAATATTCTTTGTATAGGTGTAGAGATTTGGTGGAGGTACAACAGAATCCTGGTGTAGAGAGTCCTCCTCAAATGTGGAGAGGACTGGAAATCCTCCTCATGAGAAGCATCAATCTCTCTCTCTCTCTCTCTCTCTCTCTCTCTGCCCTCTTGTGATGTCGCTTGACCTTACAGTTCTTATTATGGCACTGTGTATGTGTAGGTATGGCAGAGTGAGAGCTATCACCCACCTCGAACATGGAGGACACTATTTCAGAAGCTAAGACAGTCTTCCCTTTCAGGGTGTCCAAGGAGGAGTAACTAACTGATTGACCTTGAGCTAGAGCAATTGGCACAGATACTGACACTGGTGGGGTAGTAGGAGCAACAATGGCCATCCACTTTAGTGAAGGAAACTCATAATTAGATGGCATATCAAATTGGATAAGCGACGCTTGCTGCGCCACCTCCTCCTTGCTAACTATAGTGAGGGTTAAACCCTCGCAAGAAATCCTCACCCCCTCAAAACTATGGCCAAAGTAGATGACCTCAGTGGAGCCAATAGTTGAGGACTAGCTTGATCTAAGGCTAAGTTTAGACCAGTGGGGAAGGAAAACATGAACTTGTTGGGAGCCATGGATGTTATACTAACTGAGGGCTGGAAGAACTAACTACACTAAAATCTGCATTATTGAAATATAGCCGAGTCAGACACTTGCCTTGATATTCACCTGCAATCATTGATCTCAAGATTTGATTTAGAATTTGAACCCACACTGAACAATCTTAAGGATGTTAAGTGGGGTTAATTTAAATTTTGGAGAGATTTTGTATATTGAGTAGAGTCTTTGCCATTTGATTTTTATTTAAAACCCATACTCAATTGATTTAGGTAGGTTGGGTGGGGTTCTAAAATTTAAGTAGAGATTTTCTTGGAGATATTTGTGTTTTATGAATCTTGTTTGAAAATATTGATAGTTTAAAAGACCTCTACTTAGCAAATTTGGGTATGCTAAGAAGAGATTTTAATTGTGTATTTGAAATATTTTTGCTTGTGAAGATTTGATTTTGTGATATTTTAATTTGAAAATGGGGCTTCTTACTTAACAAATTTGGTATGTTAAGTAGAGGCCACATGTGTTTGATTTGTTCTTGATGTTGAGACTTTCACTTAACAAGTTTAGTATATTAAGTGAAAGTCAAATGTGATTGTGAGATAGATTTGCTTTTCTTTGAAGATGGGATTTATACTTAACAAATTTGGTATGTTAAGTGAAAGTCCCAAATGTGTTTGAGATATATTTACTTTTTTAGAGAATGAGACTATCACTTAGTAAATTTGATATGTTAAGTGAAAGCTCAAGTGTGGTTTAACATGAAAAATTAGATCCTTATTTAACAAATTTGGTATGTTAAAATAGGGAACAAATGTGTATTGAAAAGAGACCCTCACTTAACAAATTTGGTATGTTAAGTGAAAGTCAAATGTGTTTATGATTTTGAAAATAAAACTCTCACTTAACAAATTTGGTATGTTAAGTGAAAGTCAAATGTGTTTATGATTTTTTTGAAAATGAAACGCTCACTTAACAAATTTGGTATGTTAAGTGAAAGTCAAATGTGTTTATGATTTCTAAAAATAAAACTCTCACTTAACAAATTTGGTATGTTAAGTGAAAGTCAAATGTGTTTATGATTTTGAAAATGAAACTCTCACATAACAAATTTGGTATGTTAAGTGAAAGCCAAATGTGTTTATGATTTTTGAAATAAAAGAACTTATTTAACAAACTTAGGTATGTTAAATAGATTTCAATTTGTTCTTATGATTTTCAAAAAAAAAGGGGGTCTCATTTAACGTACTTGGACATGTCAAATGAGCTCCAAATGTGTCTTGAAGTCCAAGACTTTGGCAAGAAGCAGTTCTATCAGACAAACACAAATGGTGTCAAATAGAATTCAATTTTCTTTACCTTCTCCAAAGGAAGGGGAACCCTCATTTAACAAATTTGGATATGTCAAGCGGGGGGTTCAAATATGTCTTGACTTTTCTTTTCTGTGTGTATGATTTATTGCTTTTTGAAAAGGAAGAAAACTTCAACTCTAGCACATGTGAAGTATACTAAGTGGAGATTCAATTTTATATCATGATTTTATTCAAAAATAGAATCTCCAACCAACAAATTTGACTGTGTAGGATGGGGATAGCTATTTCCAAAGAAAATGTGCTTTTGAAAAAGACATTAAAAATGGTTGATTTTGATTTTGAAAAGAACCTCCATGTAAGAATCATATGATTTGTTAAATGAGGTTTGGTTATATGTGTTTTGTGCCTTTTTGAAAATATCTTACAATTTTTTGTGTGAAGATCTTATTATGTGGATTTTTATGATAAAGACATGTTATGTAGAAGGTTTAATTTTCTTATTGTTCATGATGGTCCCTCACCATCAAGATGGTGAAGAGGTTCTAATCATCTCCTTTGTTTAATTAATTTTAATTTACACCTATTGGGGAACCCAATAGGGATTTTAAGACCGTGAGATCCTAAAACCAAGTAAAGCTTTGCAAGTTGAAATAAGGATGAAATAAGCTAAGTGCTAATAAAAAGAATGATAGTCTCGAGCCTATATAAAATATAAGTCCATTATCAATTCTTGAAGACAACAATTGTCTACTAAAGATGGAGAGAGGAACTATCCCCAGCGGAGTCGCCAAAAAAATATGTGGTTTTTATTTTTGAGATGTGGGACACCATGTAGATCTTAGGGGGTACTTATTGAAGAAATCGGGTATGACATTAAGGAATGATGTACTATCTTGAAAGATAGAAATTATTACCCTATAACGGATCTAATCACCCAATAAGGACTCCTAAGGCATGATGAGTCTTCGAATGTACCAGAGATCTTTCCCCTACATTACATGGAAAAGTAAAGTAAGGTTTATTTTAAGCTGGGCTCATTAAGTTTCCTATGAAGGCATGCCCTTATAGTTAATTACATCCTAAAGGAAGTGATTCCCTTAAGAATACTCTCGATTAAAGTAGGAATTAAAGTCTCCAAAGATCTCAAAGCTAAGACTGTCAAAGGGTTGGCTATTTTAGAAAATCAAATGGGATAGATCAAGGAGAAGACTTATTTTTGAAATTCGAAGGGAGAAAGTAGGAAATGCTCATGATACTAGGAAGCCTAGTAAGCATTCCAATCTACCTTATAATTAGGCTTTATATTTTTTAAATTAAAGAGAGTTAATTATTTGAGTTGACATTTTATTAGATTGGTAGGGCTTATAATTTCACAACATAAGTTTGTGAAAATTCTTAAGAGGTGGGGATTTATACTTGTAGCCTAAAGGAAATAGCTACCTCATATCCTAAGCTAGAGAGCTTTGGTACAAACCATAAGCACGTCCTAAATCTAAGTGAAAGGGGAACAAAATCATCTACCTCCACAAGAGAGGATAGACCATCAGACTATTAGACTTACAACTGCCTAGAGTGGTCGCCAACTAACTCCTCATATGCTTTAAATCCATGTAGGAAATTCATATGCTTTTGCAAGATGGCTACTCTATTATTTATTTAGAAAGGAGACTAAGTCCTTAAACTCACTCCATAAGAGACTAGAGCATGAGCGATATGAATTCATGCTTAATCTAATACAAATTTTATAAAATATATTTAATTCTTTTGGACTCTTTATTTTAACACAGGCAATGGGATTTTGTCTACATAAATGCATGAGAACTTGATTATGGGCCAAACCAAGAGAGAAAGGGGTGTTCTTCTATCAAAGGCTCTCACAGGTTAAGCCTTTATTCTTTGGCATAGATGGAAGCCACCTCTTAACAAGTGTGGAAAAATATGACAAGCATGATATTATACACACAATCATCTAGCTAAGGGGTTGCTAAAAATTTTATTATCTTGATTCAATTCCTAGGGTTTTATGTGAAGTTATGAGTTATTTTTAAATTTTAATTATGAGTTATTAATTAGGGTGAAAAAATTAATTTCATCCTAAGAGCCTACCGCATCCAGGCCACACATTCAAATATCAAACATGAAGAAAATAGAAAAACCATGCAATTTTAGTGTGTAATCTAAACACATTATCAAACAATTTTATAGACTACCATAAGAGAATAAAAGGACGGTGCGGTTGGGTTCCACCATACACCCTGAAAAGAGAAAAAAAGATGGGTAGCCAAGCTCTACCCTTATACAACTTGGTGTTGATCTCATTTTTGGAAGATGTCATTTTAGCAATGCAAAGATCTCAAGTTCAAATAGGGATTTCCTAATTCACTATTCAAGTTAAAATGCTTAATAACTTAGGAAATGCAATTTGAGATAAAACCAATCTACTTGGTTTGATGCAAAACAAAATTAAACATCCAACATAAATTAAATCAATTGAATCAATGAAAATAAAATGAAAATTTAAAGTCAAATCTAAAGTCAACTCTAGTCAACCTAGAATTGACTTAAGTGGACCCACTTAGTAAAAAAGTCAACCCACTAAAATTTGGCTAAATTAAATCAGCAAAAATATTTCAAATTTTTAAATGAATATGTGTGATCATAATAATAAAAGAATTTGAATCCATGGAGACCTAGATTAGGTAAATTAAATCCCTTAAATCAAAATAACCTAAATAAGCCACATTAAACTCAAATTCAAGAAAAATCAAAATAACTCTAAATTGATTGTCCTAAATCATATGGGGATGGTGATGGGATATAACCTAACTCCTTATTGGGTGTAGTTGGGTCAAATGGGTCATTTGACCCATAAAAACTTATGTTTAATTCACTTAACCCAATTAGGATTTAGTGAGTTAAGCAAGACAAAAGAAATAAGGAAATATCAAACCACTTCCAACCAAATCACATGAGATGGGGGGTGACACCTCCTTAAATCCTTCTAATGAAGGTTTACATCCCTCATCAAGCTACTTAAACTTCTCTTGCATTATTGCATAAAATCCAAATAAGGAAAACTAATGCAAGCAAAGGAATTGCATAAGTAAAATTCCTTCTCCCTTCTTCCCACCTCTCCACTAGGACAATTGTGGGATGGAAAAGGAGTGCACTAGCTAGCTTCCAAGGTCCTCCATCACCAAAACTGACCAAGGAATAGCTAGGAAACAGCAATATAACTCTCAGCCATATAGGAAAACCCACAGAGAGACTTCGCCAAAGGAGAATTTAACACACACACACCTTCATATATCAAAATTGAACCTAAACAAAATTCCCCCCTCCCCCCCAAGTGTCCTTAATCACTACAAACCATCAAAACTGAAAAAAGCAATCAAGGGTGGGTCTAGGGAGCAATCCTTAAGTAATTAACCTAAGCAAGCTCAGTTCAAGTATTTGAAGCTTTAGGATCAATTGCAAGGCAAATTGTCCAATGAATCAAGGTATGCCATTGTTGACATTAAGATTTTTATTAGGAAATTCGATTGTGGTCAGTTTCATAAGAAATGCAATCTTCAATACAATCCAATCTTATAAAATCATAAGATTTCTTCAACGATCATGTAGCACTTGAAATCATGTGATTTCGTTGCCTATATCAAAAGATATTAGCAAAATACTATCAATAGTCCTCGGTTCCCGCAGGAATTGAAGGAGATGATCTCTCTGCCATCCGATCCGTGTATTTGGATCGGACGGCCCAGATCTAGATGAACCGGATCGATCTACACCATTTTGGAACCGCGAGATCGATCTAGACCGTTTGATCTTTGATCATACATTCCGTAGGCAATACCACATTGAACTACGCTGACGTGCTGCCAGGTGGTGCGACAAAGATCAACAAGCGTGTGCCATGCAGCACGCTGATCCCGCATGGGACCCCCACTTAAAAACCATTAAAATCAGTTAAATAATGGATTTAATTAATTTAAAAATGTAAAAAACTTCTAAAAATAATATATAATCAAATATAAATCAGCAAATTACAAATAGAAGCTAATATATTCACCTTAATGAGAAGAATCCATAGAAATTAAAATCCCAAATTTTTATTGGGTAATTTTCCCATAATTTGGGTTTATTTAAAAAACTTTAAACCCTAATTACTGTTAAATTAATAATCTCATTAATTTGAAACTCTGGGAAAATGACATTAAGCATAAAATACACCTTAGGTAAATTTTTGGGGATTTATTTCTTTGAATTCAAGGGAAATTGAAATTTCATATGCTTAACCTTTAAATTAATTAAATTAATTATCCCTTAATGAAATAATTAAGAAATGTTAATCTAACAACCTTAAATAAACATAATAAACATTAATGAATATTGGAATACTAATTAAACTTAATTAAACCTATCTGAACCTAATAAGTCATTAATTAACTTAATTAGGTCATTAAAAGAATTAAATAATTCAATTAAATAACCACAACTTAATTAAATCATAGTAAATCCACCAGTTAACCAAAAATTATGAATAAACCCTCATTAAAAAGGTATTGCAGTGAAGAATAAGTGAATAATAAAATCTCTTAATAAATCTTAATAAATTAGGCGTAATTTAAGTTTTAGTGAAATAATTAAAACTTTAATTACACCCTAATTACATCTCTAATCAAGCTGAAACATTACAGATATAAAATTGGCATATAACCCTACTTGCCAGAAATATTTTAAGCCTAATTGATATCTAGATTATGAGTTCTTAAATTTCCAAATCCTTAGGTTAATGTTAATCAAATATTGGGTTAAGGAAATTAATTAACCTATTAAATAAAACGATAATTCAAACTAATCTCCATCAAACATTAGAAAATTTTCAAAAACTTCTCAAAATATCCTAAGTCAATTAAAGTGATCAAATTCAATCTTAGGTTAATGAAATAAAATCTTAGGTTAATAAAACTATTAATTAACTTAAACCTTAACCTTTGAATCAATGAAATTTGATGAAACCACTCATCTCTAATAAATTTAAAAAAATGAATCTAAAACATAGGTTAATCAAATCAGATTAATAATAATGCATAAACAAACCTAGAATATTAATTCATATTAATGAATTTAAACCTTAAGCTTACAAATCCATGACAACTTAAGTTAAATTGAATGAAATTAAACTTTAATCTAAACTTTTTAAATTAACATAAGCCAAATCAAATGTAACCCGCATAGCTTAATTCAAAATGAAACAAATCAAACAAATTAAGTCAAATAAAATAAATTAAACAAATAAAATAACATAAAACTAATCCAAACATAAATAACATCAAAAATATTAATTAAGATACCTAGGGATCTTAGTTAGACTTTTGGAAACCTCATTAGGATTTAGGATGTGGAATAAAGTGAGTTACACCTAAAAATGAATTTCATTCTATTTCTCATTCTTGAAAACTTAAATATTACTTTAACCAAATAAAATGAACATAAAAAGGGAAATTAAATCACTAAACCATTTGAGTTGAAACCAACCAATGGTAAAAATTAAACAAATTTAAACTTGAACTTAAAGGAGCCTAGGAAAGCCTTGTCACACAAACCCCTCTTTTATGCACACTCTAGATCTAAGTTAGATCATTATATGATTTTCTTTTAATCTCCTGTGATATGTTGTGCTGTGTTTCACATAATTGTGTGGTGTATTGCTTTAGACTGGATGCCTGGGTTTGTTTATTCGTTAGACTGGATGTTAGGGCATTCTTTCTAGATTTAACACTATTTTTTGTAGGGAACTATGTTAAAAGGATCACTATAATAAATAAATCATAAAATTATTATTTGCTTGTAGGTACTGAAAATCCCTCAACATAGTCCATAGGACAGGTGGGCTTGGCAAGCAACTAATAAGGTGTATGTTTGTGAAATATAAACTATTTTGTGTGTTGTGTGCATTTCCTAACATCTCGTTTGCAAGGCTTAGGATTTATTTTTGAATTCTAAATATAAATTTAGCTTAGAATTAGGTTAGGATCTATGGGGTTTAGGATTAGCAAGAGTTGACCCAACTAGTTGATGGTGCGGTGGTCCCCTATGGAGCCCGATGGATGTCCCGAAAGAAGGAGACTTTCCTGAAAAGAAGACCCATAGATCTAAACTTGTAGTTCTAGGTCGGGTTGTATATAGACTAAACTTGGCTGCCCATTTTTCTTTATTCTGGGGTGTACAGCGGCACCCGGCCGCATTGGCCTTTTTCTTATAAAATTTAATTTGGCTTGATTTATTTTGGGTGCACAATAGAAACAACATGCTTTTTTTAGGTTTCTTTCTGTGCTATGTTTGTGCTATGATGAATGCATGGGCGTAGGCCCATATGATAAACTAAATTTTCTACTCAATTAAATCAATCAAAACATAAAAATAAATACAACTCATAATATTGATATAAAAGCCTAGGCCATTAAAGCAAGATAAAATATGTAGCAACTCCTTAGCTAGATGTTTTAACATCATGCGTAAATCATATTATTTTACTCTTGATTAATGAAGGACTTCCATCCTTGCCAGAGAACCTGGGCTTGCCTTTTGAGAGCCTATGATGGAAGTACACCTTCTTCTATTCTGATTTGGCCCATAATCTTTTTCTAATTGCACGCATTAGGCATAAATTATATTCCTATGGCCTAAAATGAATCATGAGTCCAAAATTATAAAAATTTAAAAAATATGCATTAGTTAGGTGCATCTTCAAACCCTCCATGATCTTAGGGATTATGGAGTAAGTCTAGGTTCATAGATTTCTTTTCTAAAGCTACAACATCCCATCCATCTTGCATTCATATGACTTAGCCTCATTATTTTAAAATGCTCTTAGGTGGTGTTAGCAGCTTCTCTCCGTGTTGTTAGTCCGTAAGAGGGATAGGTTAGTCCTCTCATGTGAGGAGAATGGCTAATGATTTCTAAGGATAGAATTAGGTTGAACAACTGACATGTGTTAGAAGCACCTGTAGACTAGGTTCTGAAGCATCCTTTTTGGAATAAGTTTTCAACCCTAGGCATTTCTGCAGTCTTGTGCTACTAGAATCTAAGCCCTAGATTTCTAAGAAAATGATAACTTGAAATCTAAAATTAAATCCTAAATTTGAAGCCCAATCATAGGATAGTTGAAATGTATACTAGGTATCCAATATCAATAGACATTTCCTACTCTTTCCCACTTGACTCTTGAAAATAACTCTCTCCAATTTGGACCTCTCCCAATTGAATTTTCCAAAAAATCAATCCTTTGAAAGCTACCTTAGTAGTCTTTAGGAATAACCACTTATTTCTTTAATCGAGAGTATTCTTCAGAAGAGACCCTTCCTAAGATGTAATTAACTATAGAGGCTTGCCTTTATAGGAAACCATGATCCTAGGATAAAATAAACTCTGTTCTACTTTTCTATGTAGTTCAGGGGAAAATACTCTAGTATAGAAAAGACCCATTAGCCTTAGGAGTCTTTTATTGAATGATTGAATCCATTAAGGAGAGCTTATTTATCTTTTGAGATAATAAGTTTATTCCTTAATGTAGTATTTGGTCATCTAAATAAAATTTTTCTAAACTCCATGTGGTGTCATTTCTTTTCTCTATTCTAGAGAAAACACCAACGTATTTCTGGCGACTCCGCTGGGGAATGGTTCCTCTCTCCATCTTTAGAAATAAAGGGTTATTTCTATATATTGGTAGTGTACTAGTTCCACTCACAGGTCAGGACTGCCTTTCTTTCCATTGGATATCTCTCAATTTCATTCTTAGTTGAGTCTATCCAACATCTTGAATAGAGGTTCCAAAAATCTTCATTTTTCATAGTTAAATGAATGGGTCTTAGAACCAATTCCCAAAATAAAATGAGAGGTGAGAGAAATAAATAAAAATCAAGTCATTTTTGTTATGGCATAAATCTAGTCAAGAGGGATTTGAAACCATTCTAATATGTAAAAGAGATGTTAAATTTAAAAAAGTATGAAAAGTACTTTAAAATTTGAAAAGAAAATCTCCAAAAAATAAAGTCTCAAAGTTAAACTTATCCTTGATCTTACTTTAGCTTCATACTACAAGCTAAAGAGAATGAGGATAGGGTCCTTGAATGGATACCCTTTGTTTTATTATATTCAAAGGTGGAAAATACCTAAGGATGTAGATTAAAATGAAGGAATTCCTTCAAATCCTGAGAAATCTAAATTAAAAGGAGGTATAGTTGTGCCTATTGCCCCTTTACCATCATGATTGAAGTTTGAATTGTGTTTAACAAAAAAAAATCATCCCAAAAAGAGAATGCCTTATTGATCTTAGGTAGAGGTTGATTAAGGAACTAATTGTAAATCTTCTATCCTTATAGAAGAAAATTTTTATATAAATTCAAAAAGGATAAAATTTTTAATCTTAATTCATTACCACAAGTCTACTACAATATTGGGAAATTAACTATTCAAACTAATTGGCCAATTCTAAGGAGTGACTTGGAGGTAACTCTCCTTTAGACCTTTTCAAAACCATAAATTCTTAAGAGCTTAGGAGAGAGTCAAAATAGGAAGATGACATGACATAAAAAAAAGTGATAGGATTTACTTTTGCCCCTAATCAATAGAAGAAAAGAGAGGGCAGCGAAAGAGAATTCTAATTCTCCTAATAAAGTTGAAATGAATAAAATCTAAACTAATAAATTTAAATCAACTTCCTTAATGAGAGTTTCCTCTCATTAAATGAAATGATATTTCATTAATGGCCTTAATTAATTTTAAGGCTAAATCATGAAAAGAAAATAAATGAAGAGTTTAATCCTTCTAAAGAAATCATGACCTTAGAGAATCTAAGGAGAATCCTTTGCAATGTCTTATGACCTATTTGACATTGTCTTAATGTCAATTATGGTGGTCAAAGATTCCATTGCAAGCTGAGATTACCTTTAATCTTATATGTGCTATAAAATAAAATAAAGGTTAAACTTGACTTTCTAATAGCACATCATCTACCCTAGAGGGTCCTCTTTTAAATGATGATCCTCTAAATAGATCATGAGGTCTATTGATATATTGAGGATGGAATTAGACTTACCTTCCCTTCATATCAAAATGGAAATTCTTGTAATCAAATTCAAAATGGTGCAGTTATACCACCTCAAATGGCATTGAAAAAAAATGGCAAATAAGTCACTTCAAAATGTGTTTTTCCCATCTTAGAGAAGTTGCTTGCAAAATCAAGCATCATAATGCTCTCTTAAAAATAATATGAAATATGAAATAAAATAAAATAAAAATGAAAAAAGAAATGAAAGTAAAGCAAGACATTACATAATCATGTAATTTTCCTTACTTAGTTATAAGAATCTTCCTGATGAGCCATTCCACTATGAAAATATTCTAGGATTATCTTTTATGATGAAGATAGACTACTAAGAACTTATTAACATCTTAGTTGACGTGGAAAATCCCAAAGAAGAAAAATCCAAAATATATGTTGATCCGGGTTCATCGATCAACAATAATTATAAACATGAAAGTGAATTTATATAGGCTCAATTCTAATCAAACTTTGATAAGATGGTGCCATATAAATTCAATCAAATAAAGAAAGTAGTTTTCAGCTTCATGAAAATTCAATCTTAAAAACTCAACCTAGAAAAAGAACTTAATTTCAATCACAATATTGGTTGAAGCCAAAATTCAAACATGAAAAAGAGCAACTTAGGAATTCATGAAACATCTTTAAATGCTCTTGGATGGTCCTATCCAGCCCCAAATAAAAAAAGAGATAATAAAATGGAATCAAATGAAAAGAAAAAGAAGAAACATACTGATTATTGAAGGATGTTCATATTCATCCTAAAGTGTTGAGTCTTTAGGATATCATTCAGCTACTCTTAAATGACATCACTAAACATTTGATTCCAATAGAAAATTGATAAGGAATTAAATCTTATGCCACTTACTCCACATTTGAATCCAAAAATGTAACGTCTTTAGAAAGTCATTTTTACCAATCTTAAATGGCTTTACTAGATTTGTTGTTCCATGAAAAGATAAAAAATAAATAGAAATGTTGAATCATATTATAGATAAATCAAGCAAAGACTTGAATCATATCAAAAATTCAATCAATCAAATGTTGTATTTGGACAACAAGTCAAATCCATCAAATTTCCTAGCAAATCATTTAGTGGAGTCTTTTCATAAAGAGTGAAATGTTATGGAAATGAGTCAAATACATCTATCTTCTTAGTGAATCTTGTAACTAGGAAAATCACCAAATGTAACCTTTCATGAAGAAATGAAATCATAATATTACAAAAAGAAAGAAAAGTAAAGGGATAGAAGATATCCACGAGCAAAAGGATGAAGTCAAAATTTTAGTATGTGGACATTTTTTGACTTTAAACTTCTCCACATCAAAATAAAGTGTAAGGTAAGAAGTAAAAAAAATTGTCCTTAAGCTAAAAAAAAATAATCAGATATCTCATGCTTTGCCATTTTAGCCTTTGCCATGATTGGGTGAGCTCGCTTGGAAGGTTAAATAAAAAGATAGTGGATCTTCTTTTCCAGGAGTCCATATCTTTTGAATGGCAAAGATTCTATTGAGTATACTCTGATACCATTTCAAATATAGCAAAAATACCCAATAAAACTAACATAGCTTAAATGAAATAAAAATAATTAGATATCTCATGCTTTGTCATTTTAGCCTTTGCCATGATTGCGTGAGCTTGCTTGGCAGGTTAAATAAAAAGATAGTGGATTTTCTTTTTCAAGAAACCATATCTTTTGAATGACAAAGATTCTTTTGAGTATATTCTGATTTCAATTGAAGTAAAAGATACCCAATGTAAATGGACATTCTAACTTTAAACTTCTCCACATCAAAATGAAGTGGTAGGGTTAGAAGTCAAAAATTGTCCCTAGCTAAATAAAAAATAAGCAGATATCTCATACTTTGTCATTTTAGCCTTTGCCATGATTGGGTGAGCTCGCTGTTAAAAGAAAAGATAGTGGATCTTCTTTCCAGGTCCATATCCTTTGTATGGCAGGTCTCATTGAGTATACTCTAATTCCATTGCAAGTGGCCTATAACCATAAACAAGAAGATTTATGGAATTATAGAGCCATTGCAAGTTAAAAGCTTAAGTATTTTGGGCCCTAACTTTCTTTTCAGAAGGCACTCTAGCACATTGCATCAATGTTGTTTAGATTTGTCTGGAGATTTATATAATCTTCAAGTTCGGGATGCACCCTCAGAATTTGAAGAAAAATCCAATTCCACAATTGACAAGTTGATATCAATGATCTAACTCTTTAATGAGTTAGTTATCGATGATTTGATCAAGCTATGTTTTGGGTTTAAAGACTACTTTATATGGAAATAAATTGAAATGATCTCTAGATGTAGCGGTCTATAAACTTAAGCTTGATGGCATTTCAATAATCTAAGTCCCTTAATGACTGTGGTCAAATTTCAAAAGAAAAGCAAAATTGTGCTAAATTAAAAGTTACAAAATGATGGTCGTACATAAGAGGAAAAGATTCTTCTTGGTTAGCTAACATCATTAAATGACCCACATCTTGGGATTAGGGTAGATTCTTTACCTTGAAGATGGGTTCATATTACCCATATTTAATTTCAAAATTTTCATGCATAAGATTATCCTTCTTAAGGATAACTTATCTGAAAATTGTCAAATTAAAATAATTCTAGAAAACAAAAATTGAAAGCATATGATACGACATATGACATTCATAATCCTTACAAGAATATTCTATTATAGAGTCATATCATTCAATCTCAAAATATTGGGACAATTTAGCAAAAAAAAAAAAGGGTCATGATCAAGATTTCTTATAATCCCACTTTCAATTAGGTTGAGGGTTCTATTGAAAATCTTGCCAAAAATAAAATAATAAAATAATAAAATAATAGAAGAAAAAAAAATAAAAGAAACTTTAATATGATTTGAAGAACAATCCTGTTACTACAAATAGATTCTTGAAATTTACTTCTAAAGTAATTTCAAAGACCTTGTAGTAAAATGTAAAAGGATCAAAAATGCAAAAATAAGAAATTAATCAAATACATGTATGAAATTTCATTTCATATCCTTTAAAAGAATAATAAAATCAATCTTTATTGAATCCAAGAGAAGGCCTTATAAGTCGTTGATTCATTTCAATAATGTAAAATGACATACATGTCCAACATTAAAAAAATAATTTCATTTATGAAGCACGGTTGACTTTGGTTCTTACGCCTAAAGAACTATACACATACATGCAAGCTCAAAGAGGTAGAATTCTCAAGTACTATGATGTCTTGCCTTTAGTAAAAATAGACATCTAGCATGGTTCATTGTAACTTTGAGATTAAAAGAAGAAAGAAAGAAGAATGATGAACTTCGTGTTTATGGCATAGTAAAGCATTGGGTCCAAATATACCCAAGTCTTCCTCAAAAAAATAAATTCCAACTTTTGAAACCTTCTTCACTAAACTTCTTCATGTGTAAGGAGTATTAGTGAAATCAAGAAATGGAAGCAAACCTTTCATTACCCTTTCATCAAGCTAAACTAATCAAGTAAGGTTTAAATCTATGAGACTCTTGCTTATTAGTCAAAACTTTTGGGATTAGAATAAGTCACTTTGACCTTTACTCATCCATATCACTTATAGGTTGGGAGCCAGCCCTTAGTGGTACCTTTCTTATACATGACTTGAGATGGTAGCAAGCCCACTGTGGAACCTTTCTCATGTCTTTCTAGGTTTAGAGTAAGCCTTTGTGCACCATTCCCTTGAAAAACTATCTTTGTAGGTTTGGAGCAAGCCCTTCGTGGCACCATTCCTACTTTTGTGTATATTAAATCCATCAAGGCTTTCATGTTAGTGATTGGATCAAGTCTTTATGACCCCTTTCTAATAGCCAGAATGATATAAATCCCCAGTCGACATTCTTTCTAATCATCTAGGAGTAAGTCCCTAGTCGGCATTCTACTTTTGTGTACATGATTGAATCAAGCCATCAAGGCCACTTTCATGTTACATAAAGTTAGATTGAATCAAGTCTTTATGACTCCTTTAATAGCGGAAGATATAAGTCCCCGGCACATTCTTTCTAATCATTTGGGAGTAAGTCCCAATCGACATCCTATTTTGTGTACATGATTGGATCAAGCCATCAAGGCCCCTTTCATGTTACACGTGAGTTAGATTGGATCAAGTATTTATGACCTCTTTCTAATGTAAAGATATAAGTCCCCGACATTCTTTTCTAATTACATAGGTATAAGTCCCTAGTTGAATTGATCATGTCTTTAAGGACCCCTTTCCACTTTTCTAATTAGATGGATCATGCCCTTATGACCCATCTTATTCAATCACAAGAGTAAATCCCTCATTTGGCATCCTATTTTGAGGATTGGATCATGTCTTTAAGGACCCCTCTCCTTTTCAGCTAATTAGGACATATCATGCCCTTAACAGCCCCATCTTATTAGCTAATCACACAGGAGTAAGTCCCTAGTTGGCATCCTATTTTGAGGATTGGATTATATCTTTAAGGACCCCTCTTCTCTTTTCAACTAATTAGGATGGATCATGCCCTTAACGGCCCCATCTTGTTAGCTAATCACATAGGAGTAAGTCCCCAAGTTGGCATCCTATTTTGAGGATTGGATCGTGTCTTTAAGGACCCCTTTTCTCTTTTTAGCCAATTAGGATGGATCATGCCCTTAATGGCCCCATCTTATTAGCTAATCACATAAGAGTAAGTCCCCCAGTTGGCATCCTATTTTGAGGATTGGATCATATCCTTAAGGACCCCTATCCTCTTTTCAACTAATTAGGATGGATCATGCCCTTAACGGCCCCATCTTATTAGTTAATCAAACAGGAGTAAGTCCCCTAGTTGGCTTCCTATTCAAATTTTTGAGAAATTGAACCAAGCCATTGAAGGCCCCATTCTTTTAGACAACTCAAATAGGATTAAGTCCATGTGACACATGTTTAGTAGTCAAAGTGTTGTGGATTAGCATCAAGCATTTCAAGCCTCTTCTCCCAAAGATAGCTTTTGAGGATTGGATCATGTCTTTAAAGACCCCTCTCTCTCAACTAGATGGATCATGCTCTTAATGCCCCATCTTATTAGCTAATCACATGGATCACCACTATTCTCAAGTAAGTAAGCCCCTTTGAAGGCATTTTCCCAGCATAGTGATTGCATTTTACCATTCTTTGGTTTTACTCTAATAGCATTCCTCTTTCATTCTAGAACTTAATTAAAGTTAAGTTTCTAAGAATGAATCACACTCCAAAGCAAAGATAGGTATACATATACCTATCTTTCACAATCAAAATCAAAGCAAAATTTTAAATCAAAAATTAAAAATCATGAATTGGAACCCCAAGTTTATACTTGCATGTTGATCAATCTGATCAACATCAATATGTGTAGTGTACTCTAACTAATCCACTACACATATTGGTGATCTTTTTGTTGACCTAATTTTTGGAAGAGGTCATTTTAGCAATGCAAAGATCTCAAGTTCAAATAGAGATTTCTTAATTCACTATTCAAGTTACAATGCTTAGTAATTTAGAAATGCAATTTGAGCTAAAACCAATCTACTTGGTTTGATGCAAAACCAAATCAAACATTCAACATAAATTAAATCAATCAATGCAAATAAAATAAAATTAAAAGTCAAATCTAAAGTCAACGCTAGTCAACCTTGAATTGACTTGCGGCCCACTTAGTCAAGCCAACCCACTAAAATTTGACTAAATTAAATCACCAAAAATATTTCAAATTATCAAATGAATATGTATGATCACAATAACAAAATAATTTGAGTCCAAGGAGGCCTAGATTAAGTAAATTAAATTCCTTTCAAAATAACCTAAATAAGCCACATAGAACTCAAATTCAAGAAAAATCAAAATAACTCTAAATCAATTGTCCTAAATCATATGGGGATGGTGATGAGACATAACATAACTCTCTATTGGGTGTAGTTGGGTCAAATGGGTCATTTGACCCATAAGAAATTATTAATTCACTTAACCCAATCAAGTGAGTTAAGCAAGATAGAAGGAAATATCAAACCACTTCCAACCAAATCACATGGGATTGACACTTAAATTCTAATGAAGTTTTACATCCCTAATCAATTAAACTTCTCTTACATTATTGCATAAAATCCAAATAAGGAAAACTATTGAAAGTAAAGGAATTCAAGAAGTCAAATTCCTTCTCCCTTCTTCCCCCACCACCCCCACTCTTCACATAGGACAGCTATGGGACGGAAAAGGAGTGGACTAGCTAGTTTCCAAGGTCCTCCATTACCAAAAATTGACCAAGGAATAGCTAGGAAAAAATAATATAACTCTCGACCATATAGGAAAACCTACAGAGAGACTTCCCCAAGGAGAATTGAACACACACACACCTTCATATATCAAAACTAAACTTAAATGAAATTTCCCCTTCCCCCCTAATGTCCTTAATCACAAACCATCAAATTTTAAAAGTGAAATCAAGGGTTGGTCTAGAGTAACTGTAAGAATTAACATAATTCAAGCAAGTTGGTTTAAGCATTTGAAGCTTTATGATCAATTGAAGCTAATCGCCCAATGAATCGAGGTATGCCATTTTTGACCTTAAGCTTTTTATTAGGAAATTTGATTGTGGTTGGTTTAACAGGAAATGTAATCTTCAATACAATCCAACCGTATAAAATCGTATGATTTCTTCAACGATCGTGTAGCATTTAAAATCATGTGATTTCATTTCTTATATCAAAAGATATTAGCAAAATACTATCAACGGTCCTCAGCTCCCATAGGAATTGAAGGAGACAATCTCTCCACCGTTCGATCCGTGTATTTGGATCAAACGTCCCAGATTTAGGTGGATCGGATCAATTTACACCTTAGAATTTGGATCGACTAGTCGATCTTTGATCGACGTCCATTAGCAACCCATGTTTTGAACAATGATGATGCAGGTAATACACGGACCAACCTTCATACCGCAAATATGCCATGCAACACGTGGATCCTTCATGGGACACTTAAAAATCGCTTAAATAACATATTTAATTAATTTAAAGATGAACTTAAAAAAAAATAATATAAAATAAATATAAATCAAAAATTATAAATAAAAGCTCTATGGATTCATCTTAATAAGAATCTCAAAACTAAAATCCCAATTTTATTTGGTAATTGTCTTAATTTGGGTTTATTTGAAAACTTTAAACCTTTACTTTAATAATCCATTAATTTGAAACTTTGAGGAAACAAAATTAAGCATAAAATACACCTTAGGTGAATTTTTGGGGGTTTATTTCTCTGAATTCAAGGGAAATTGAAATTTCATATTCTTAACCTTTAAATTAATTAAATTAATTAACCCTTAATGAAATAATTAAGAAATGTTAATCTAACAACCTTAAATCAATATAATAAACATTAATGAACATTAAAACACTAATTAAACTTAATTAAACATATCTGAACCTAATAAGTCATTAATTAACTTAATTAGGTAATTAAAAGAATTAAATAATTCACTTAAATAACCTTAAATTAATTAAATCATAGTAAATCAACCAGTTAATCAAAAATTATAAATAAACTTTTATTGGAAAGGTATTTCAATGTGGAATAAGTGAAAAATAAAATCTCTTAATGAATCTTAATAAAGTAGGCTTAATTTAAGTTTTAGTGAAATTATTAAAACATTAATTACACCCTAATTACATCTCTAATCAACCTGAAACTTTAGGGATATAAAATTGGCATAAATTACTTGCCCGAATTATTTCAAGTAATTGATCTCTATATTAGAGTTCTTAAATTTCCAAAAATTAGGTCAATGTTAATCAAATATAAAAAATTAATTAACCTATTAAATAAAATGATAATTCAAACTAATCTCCATCAAACATTAGATAACTATTTAGAAACTTCTTTAAATATCTTAAGTCAATTAAAGTGATCAAATTCAATCTAGGTTAATGAAATAAACTTAGGTTAATAAAACTATTAATTAACTTAAACCTTAACATTTGAATCAATGAAATTTGATGAAACCACTCATCTCTAATAAATTTAAATGATGATTCTAAAACCAAGGTTAATTAAATCATATTAAGAATAATCCATAAGGAAACCTAGAATATTAATTCATATTAATGAATTTAAACCTTAAGCTTACAAATCCATGATTTAATAACTTAAGTTAAATTGAATGAAATCAAACTTTAATCTGAACTCTTTAAATTAACATAAGCCAAATTAAATGAAACCCACATAGCTTAATTCAAAATGAAACAAATCAAAAAAATTAAATCAAATAAAATAGTTCAAACAAATGAAATAACATAAAACTAATCCAAACTTAAATAACATCAAAAAGTTAATTAAGATACCTATGGATCTTAGTTAGACTTTTGGAAACCTCAATAGGATTTAGAATGTGGAATAAAGTGAGTTTCACCTAAAGATGAAATTCATTCTATTTCTCATTCTTGAAAACTTAAATATTATTTTAACCAAATAAAATGAACATAAAAGAGAAATTAAATAGCTAAACTATTTGAATTGAAACCAACCAATGGTAAAATTAAACAAATTCAAACTTCAAATTTAAAGTTGAACTTAATAGAGACTAGCAAAGCCTTGCCACACTAACCCCTTTTGACACACACTAGAATACTTAGTCACGAACTCTAGATCTAGGTTGGATTGTTCTATGATTTTCTTTTAATCTCCTGTGATATGTTTTGTTGTGCTTCACATGTCTGTGTGGTGTATTTCTTTAGACTAGATTCCTATGCTTGTTTGTTCATTAGACTAGATGTTAGGATATTCTTTCTAGATTTAACACTATTTTCTGTAGGGTACTGTGTTAAAGGGATCACTGTAATAAATAAATCATAAAATTATTGTTTGCTTGTAGGTGCTGAAAATCCCTTAACATAGTCCATAGGACAGGTGAGCTTGGCAAGCAACTAATGCTAAGCCCATATATTTGTGAATATAAACTACTTTGTGTGTTGTATGTATTTTGTAACATCTATTTTACAGGGCTTAGGATTTATTTTTGAACTCTAAATGTAAATTTGAGCTTAGAATTAGGTTAGGATCTATGGTCTAGGATTAGCAGGAGTTGACCCAACCAAGAGATGGTGCGGTGGTCCCCTATAGAGCCCGATGGATGTCCCTGAAGAAGGAGACTTTCAAAAAGAAGACCCATAGATCTAAACTTGTAGTTCTATATCGAGTTGTATAAGGCGCACTGCCTTCCCATTTTTCTTTCTTCCGTGGTGTACAGTACCAGCGATTGGCCTTTTCTTATATAATTTAAATTGGCTTGATTTATTTTGGGTGCATAATAAAAATATCATACTTTTCTTAGGTTTCTCGCTTATGTTTGTGTGATGAATGCCCGGACGTAGGCTCATAAGATAAACTAAAATTTCTACCCAATTAAATCAATCAAAACATAAAATTAAATACAACTCATAATCTTTATATAAAATTAGGCCATTAAAGCAAAATAAAATATGTAGCAACCCATTAGTTGGATGTTTTAACATCATGCATAAATCATATTATTTTACTCTTGATTAATGAAGAACTTCCATCCTTGCCAGAGAACCTAGGCTAGACCTTTGAGAGCCTATGATGGAAGCACACACTTCTTCTATTCTAATTTGGCCCATAATCTTTGCTTGCATATTAGGCATAAATTATATTCCTATGGCCTAAATAAATACGAGTCAAAATTTATAAAAATCTAAAAATGTGCATTAATTAGTGCATCATCATACCCTACATGATCTTAGGGATTACGGAGTAAGTCTAGGTTCATAGATTTCTTTTCTAAAATTGCAACAGCTCAGCCATCTTGCATTCATATGACTTAGTCTCATTATTTTAAAATATGCTTAGGTGATGTTAGCTGGCAGCCTTTTCTAGGTAGGTTGCAAGTCCAAAAGAGTCAGGAATATGCTAGTTTCCTCAGGTGAGCAGAATGGCCAATGATTTTCAAAGATAGAACTAAGTCGAGCATCTGAAATATGTTAGAAGCACCTGTAGATTAGGTTTTGAAGCATCCTTTTAGGAATAAGTCTTCAACCCTAGGCATTTCTGTAGTCTTGTGCTACTAGAATCTAAACCCTAGATTTCTAAGAAAAAGATAACTTGAAATCTAAAATTAAATCCCAAATTTGAAGCTCAATCATAGGATAGTTGAAATATCTTGCATCCCAAGATCAATGAGATTTCTACTCTTTTCCATTTGACTCTTGAAAATAACTCTCTCCAATTTGGACCTCTTCCAATTGAATTTTCCAAAAATCAATCCTTTGAAAGCTCCATAGTAGTCTTTAGGAATAACCATTTATTTATTTAATCGAGTATTCTTTAGAAGAAACCCTTCCTAAGATGTAATTAATTATAGAGGCTTGCCTTTATAGGAACCATGATCCCGTGATAAAATAAACCCTATTCTACTTTTTCATATAGTTTAGGCAAAATACTCTAGTACACGAAGGACCCATTAGCCTTATGAGTCTTTTATTGAAATGATCAAATATATTATAGGAGAGCATGTTTATCTTTCGAGATAATATGTTTAATCCTTAATATCGTATTTGATCATCTAAATAAAATTTTCCTAAACTCTATGTGGTGTCATTTACTTTCTCTATTTCAGAGAAAACACCAACACCCAAATCACAAAAATAATATATGCTATGTCTTCTTTTCTTCATTTCTTTCATTTCTTCCTTTGATTTGATTTGCTCTGAAGGCATCACAGGGCACCCCAGGGACTAAGCCTTTTGGCCACTGCTCATCTTAATCTCCCATAACACTCATCCTAATTAATAAAAAATTGCATTAAAGATTGGAAAAGTAAATCCAGCTACACCTGCAAAATAAATGTTAGCTAAACACACCATATAACCCAAGAAATTATATGAATAATTTGGACTTAGCATCCCACACATAGGAAACCAATCCCACCTATCCTAACATGAGTTATGCTTAGGGGCTAACCAACCTACACAGCAAACACATTTATATTTTTATTACAATAGCCCCTTATGCACAACCTCCTGCGGAAAACATGATTAGGTTAATATCAGCCTAACATCCAGTCTATGAAATATACACCCTAACATCTAGTCTAAATATTATAACACAAAGCAAAATACAGCATCATACATACAACGCCCTAACTTAACACTAGAAGTGGTGACATAGTATTCTAATGTGTGTGCTTAAGGCTTGTGTGACAGGACTTTACCAGGCTTCTTTAGTTTAAGTTTCAATTTGGAGTTTGAATTTGTTTAAATTTTACCTTTTGATGATTTTGATTTAAATGATTCAATGATTTATTTTTTATTTTTATTTCACTTTTATTTGGTTAAAATGATGTTTAGGTTTTCAAGAATGAAGAGTAGAATGAATTATTAGACGAACTCACCCTATTCTACATCCTAACTCCCAAAGAATCTAACTAAGGTCAATAAGTATCTTAATTAACACATTTGAATTTGTGTAATTCATTTGATTTGATTTATTTGATTTGATTTAGCATTTAGAATTTGTGTTTATTTATATATTTGATTGATTGATTTTGGATTAGATATTTTGGTTTAATTAAATATTGATAATTCAATATCCTTAATATCTAGTGAAATTTAAGTTTGTTTAAATCCATATTTTTTTATTAATTAATTTTAGATTATATGTTTTGGTTTTATTAAATCTTGACAATTCAATATCCTTTTAAATTGATATCTAACTCTTTTCCTTGATTATGGTTTTGTGACTTAACTTTATATTTATTTGATTTGATTATGATTCATTTATTTATAGTTTGATTAGATTAGATTAATTGAGATTTTATTTTAATTTTTATTGAGTTTGGTTCTTTGTAATTAGGATTTTATTTTTTTTGATCTCATTCATTTGTCATGTTTATCAAAGTTTGGTTTGTATTTTGATTTCATACATTGGATAGTTAATTAGTTTATCTTTTTTTAAGTAGGTTGAATGAGATTTGATTTAATTACATATTAAATTGATGAGAGTCTTTCTTAATTTAATTTAATTTGATTAGCTTTATTACCTATAGGTTTGCTTAAGTTCAATGTGATCATTAGTTTAATTGAAGTGTGTTTAGGTTTATCATTAAATTAAATAAGGATTCATTTAACTTTTCATTTGGTTTCATATTTATTTAGGTTGATGATGTAATTAATGACTTAATGATTTAGTTTAATTTAGGATTTGATTGGCATTTAATTGCATTTTAATTATATTCAAATTTATGTTTGATTAAGCTTAAGTTCAACATGATTAATTTGATTAACTTAAATATCTTATTTAAGATGTGTGATCAAATTACTTAGTAGATTAATTAAGATTTGAATTAATTTTAATGTGATTTATAAAATTAATTTGGTTCATTAAGATGATGGATTAATTCATTAAGTTTGCAAAGCTTTATTCAATTGGATTAGCAAGGGTTAGTTTCATTAAGAGTGTATTTAAGTTAATTATTAAATTAAATAAAGAATTATTTAATTCTTAATTTGGTTTTATATTTATTTAGATTAATGATGTAATTAATGACTTAATGATTTATGTTTAATCAGGATTTGATTGGTATTTAATTGCATAATTATATTCAAATTTACGTTTGATTAAGCTTAAGTATAACATGATTAATTTGATTAACTTTAGTTTACTTGAGGGGTGTGATTAATTATTAAATTTAATTAGGGTTTCATTTAATTTAAGAGTTAGCTTTAATGTAATTTATTTAAATTAATTTGATTCATTAAGATGATGGATTAATTCATTAAGTTTGCATTAATTAGATGGTTGATTAATTAAGTTTAATTAAGGGTAATTAAATTTTTAAATCATTAGATTAATTAAAAGTTTGTTTAATTAGAGATTAATGACTAAATTACCCATATATGACTTATTTTATTTGATAGTTTTAATTAAGCATTTACCTAAATTTTATTGATTAAGGGGTTATCATTGTTATTATCATTTGATTAGATTAAGTGATTTAATTATTTATTTTTATTTCAATTAGACTTGATTATTCATAATCATAATTAAGTTTGATTTTTTTCATTTATTATGTTTATTAGATTTCATTAATGTTTGATTTAGTTATTAGGTTTATGTATTAATGGCTAATTAATCATCTTATTCCAAATAGATTGATTTTAAATTTGATTTAATCATATCTTAATTAAATTTACTTTAGCTTTATTTGGTTTAATTTGATTAACATTAAATGATTATGTTGAATTAATTTATTAATCAATTTGATTCTTAGTTTATTTAATGATTAATTAATTCCAGTTTATTTATATTCATTAAGGAGATTCATATGCTTAAGATTTCATGTTTAGTGTAGGTTTAGTTATACTTGGTTTGACTGTTAAAGTATACTAGATTTGTTTAATTTTAAGTTTGATTTAAGATTTAATCATTTCATTGAATTTTATTAACTTAAATAGGTTTAATCATAATTAATTTAATTTCCTCTGAGGATGATATTTTTCTGATTTGAGGTTTGATTAATGATTGCTTAAGTATTATTTCATATCTGATTTTTATTTGATATTTAAATTACTTTTAGATTATGTTTTAATTAATTCCTTAATTGATTAAACCTTAATCGTAAGTGTTTGTTTGAGGTTCATTAGGATTCAAAAAATCACATTATTTTCTTAAGAGTCGTAGATGTCAACTTAAGTGATTCAAGCCATTTTGAAAATTTTTGTAAATTTTTGGATTTTTTATTTGATTTATTTTATTAAAATAGATAATCTGAACTTCAAAATTTAATTTCTCCCAATTTAGAAGTATTTTTACTTGATATTACTATCATAGCTTTTAACTTTAATTTCAATCTAAAAATTTTAACTACATCGACTTATATTTTTAAAGTAATTAATGAATATTTATATTTACTAAAACCTAAATTAAGCTCAAACCATTCAAGAAAATTTGGAGATTTTAGTTTTGGATTCCTCTCAAAAGATGAATCCAACGAGCCATTGCTTGTAATTTTTAGTTAGTATTTTATTTTATATGAATTTTTGAAGTTTCGGTGATTTAATTATTTTTAAAATCAAAACCAATTTTTCTTTTAAGCCAAGACCGCTGCGGCTGTCGACATGGCAACGCGGCGTCGCATGGCACCGCACTATTAGATGCGCAGCCGCTGCGGGCATACGCCCATCGCGGCGCCACGCGCATGCGTCGCGAAAGCTGAGTGGGAAAGACGCGTACGCGATCACGATACACGGTTTGATTCAACCGCTTGATCTCGTCGACCGTCATATTAGATCATGCGATCAACATGCGATCTAAATCGTCTGATCGTATGAACCACAGGATCAGGCGGTCTAGATTGCATCTGGTGATCTAAAGACCTGGATCACATGATAAGCACCGATCCCACGCGAGATCGGATGGCCGCCGCTATCCCCGGTGAACGAAAATCGGGATATTTTGGGAAACTGAGAAATTCTAGATGAAAACTTGTCCAAATAGACTCATTTTTGCGTCGATTCACACCAAAAAAATTCTATTTTCTAATTGGGATGACATAAAATATAAAATACAGGATTATCTAGGATAAATTACTAAACTTATGCAAATAATTATCACAAATAAAGGATCCTATGGCCGACTATGGTTTTTGAAAGTTACCTCACCGGGATAATTTCATGGCGGTGATGACTGAGCACGCTTGAGTGGGGAAGAGACCTTGGAATGAGCTTGAATCTTCGTTCATGTCGAATGATGTATTTTCTAGTGCTTACCGCTTCTTGCAATTTCACCCGGTTTGATATTTTTGGCTCAAAAGAGGTGGGAAAGTGGTTGGTTGCTTTGGGAGCTCTAATAGAGGTAGGAAGAGGAATGAAGCATCATTTCCCCTCCTTTAATAGTGGTAAAAAATCCACCCTTTTTTGAATTTTTGGCTCTAAAGTGTTGTCATTTTGCTTGGTGGGATGGATGATGGATTGATTGAGGACTTTGAATTTTGCTCTAAAGTCCTCTCCTTGCTGCCATATGATCAGCTCCATTGAATGCAAATGTTAGAAAGGAGTTAAATGTGATGGAGAGGATTAAATGAGGTTGGGTGGAACTTATATGGGGAGGATCCATGAGGATTTAATTAGGTTGGTTGATTTTGGGCTGATCCCAAATGGATTTGTGTTGGATTTGATCAGCCCTCAATGGGTCATGGCTTGGTTTCAAGGGATTTGGCTCAATTTGAGTCATATGGGTCATATTGGGTCATATCAGGTTAGGTTGACCAATTGATCAAATTGGGTCAAACTAAGGCTTCGGTTAGGTTCAAATGATAATTTGAAGAGTTTTAGTATGATTAATTTGATTTAATTTGGCTTAGAATTGAATTTGACACATTTAGAATCAAATGGGTAAAATGGGTCAACTTGACCAATTTAATCAAAATTGGTCAAATTGGCTTGGGTTATGGGTTGATTCATGTTCAATTGGATAATTGAAGATGAATGTGTTCTTTGGTTTGAATCAATTTGGATTTAATTTGAAATTTTGGCTAATTTGACACTTTAGGTCAATTTGGGGCAAGTTGAGTCAAGTTGACCAATTGGTCAAATTAGACTCAATTATGATTTTGGTCAAGTTCAATAATCAAATTAGAATGAACTTGAGTCATTGGTTTCAATAAATTTTGGTTAGATCATGATTTGATCCAATTTGGTCCTTAGGCCAATTTGGGTCAACTTGGATCGAATGGCCAATTGGCCTTGGTTTGGCTCAATTGGTGGTCAAGTCATATTTAAATATTAAATTTGGGTTGATTCAAATCATTAGTTTCAATAAATTTGGTGTAGGATGAGTTTTGAATAGTTTTGGTTCATTTGGGCTAAGGGTTAACTTGGTCAAATGATTAAGTTGACTTGGTTTGACCCAATTGATTGTAATTGATCATCTTGGGGTGATCAACAATTATGATAGAAGATTTTAGTGAGTTTGATTCAATCCAATTTGGGTTGGATTGGAAGTTGACTCAAATTGGTCCTTTAGATAACTTTGAGTTAAGTGGACCTAAGTGAATCAATTAGTTTGGTTTTAGTTTGATTCGAATTTAGTTGAACTTATATATGAGCCCTAAATTGAAATATAAATTCAAGGGCAATAAATTTAGAGTCTAAGAGATTTTGGCTCATTTGAAAATTTCAAGTCAAAAGGGTTAGATTGGGTTTGACTTAAGTTGACTTCAATTTGATTTGTTGATTATAGGTTTCATTTATATTTGGATAGAGAATCGAATGAATGATTGATTCAACGAAAATTTATTATTTTGACTTGATATGGATATTTGGTTAAGTCCAAAGAATTGACTCAAAGGGCTTAGATTGGGTTTGGATTTAATTTTAGATATAGTTTTGGTCATTTGAATTTGGATTTCATTTATATTTGTGAATATAAATGAAGGAACAATTGATTTATAAAGAAATCAATTGAATTTGTATTGATTTAAAGGGAGTTTTGGCTAAGCTTATGAAAGTAGTTCATATGGCTTAGGAAGGGTCTTAAGATTTGAATTTGTTTTTGGGTTTCAATCATTTGGAGTCAAATTTTGGATATGGATTTAGAATTTGGATTTTAATTTGAGGTTTTATTTGAGATTTAAATTTAGGTTTGATTTGAGAAAGTGTATCTAGATTAGGTTTAGACTATAGGATAGGTGATTTATTTAAGTCTTAAGATATGGCCTAATCCTATGATTAACCCTTCTAAGTCTCTAGGCTTAGGTTAAGTGTTCACCTAATCACTAGAAGTGTCTTATGACTAAGGAGTTCTTAATGTCTAGAAGAGTCTTATGTCTAAGAAGAGGAGGTTAAGAGCTCACTCCAAAAGTGAGGTCAACAACACCTAAAGGCATCTTTCCCTATGGGTATTCTATTTGGATAACTCTTCTTGACCCCATCTAGACATGACCCAATTTATTGTCAGATTGGATAGTTCCCCTTTCTTAGTAGCTACCCTCTTGGTTGGATAGCATCATTCTATGGATGCACAGGACTCATCCCTTTGGGCTAGTAAATCTAAAGTAGGTCAAAACCCCTATAGCTCCTCTTTAGTGTGGTTCATTGCAAACTAACAAGGACCACACTAAACAAATAAACAAATAAATAAAAAAACTTGAGGATTAGGATAAGACTCTCCCAGTGGAACCTTTTCTCAAATAGGCATCCTACATTTTGGACAATGTCAGCAAAACTCCTTGTAGGATTGACCTTGACTACTTCAAGTTGAGATAAGGCCAAAACATCCCTCACTTAGTAATTGCCCTAAATTTGGCCCTTCTTGCTACATAATCACTAGGACACCCCGGTGGTTGGTTCCACTCCAGAAGATGTAAGTCCCTAAGCTTTCTTCTTAGTTCAATCATTGTAAATTGATGGGCATAAGGGTTTGATAATCTCTACTATATGGCAGGTAGACTATGCCTTTGAGTCAGTAAATCTAAGGTAAGCCTGTGCTTTTCATAGCCTTTCTTAATTATGATTCATCATAAACTAATTGGGTTCATTTTCATATGTTTAGGGCCAGGTCATGCCCTCAAGGCTCCTTTCTTAAGTGACTACTTTAGTCTTGGATCAAGCCATTGTGGTCCCTCTCCTAGTAGTTGCTCCTTTAAGTTGGGTAGAACAGTTCTATGGATAAGTAGCTACTATTTTGGATAGTAAATCAAAAGCTGGTCTAGGCTGCTGTTGCCTCTCTTTAGTGTGGCCCCTTACAAACTGACAGGGTCCCCCTTCATTCAACGAACCAATATAAAATCAAAGCCAACATAAATCATCAAAATTAAACAAAATTAATCAACACAATCAAATCAAAACAACCTTAAATTTAATCAAATCCCATCAAGTCCTAACAAATTCTCACTCGTGCCCTTGGCATAAGTCAATTTAAAATCAAACCACATCCATGTGTGCAATCCCGACGGACCCTGTTCTCTCCTTGGCATGAAGTTAGTTTTCAAACAAATCAAACAAAATCTACTTAATTCTCTCTTTATGTTTTGATATGAAGTAGTGTAAATCAACTAAATCAAACAATGTGTCTCATTTGAGAGAATTTCTTTCTTTCATTTGGGCTTTGGCAAGTTTTGATTGTAATTCTTTCTAAACCCTTAACCTACCTTGAGTATCTTGTATGCTTTCTTCAGAACTCCTGACATCTGGAAGTTTTGATCTATCAAACGAATTCGGCTTGGTGGCCTCCACCAAACTTTTTATACCCCCTCCATTTAGGTATAAACATTTTTTCCTATGTTCTTTACCTTTTTGGATATAGTTGATCATCTTGGTCAATACCAAAACATGTGGTGTGCCTTGTGAGTTACACCACACATATTAGGGGTCTTTTTGTTGACATCACTTTTTAAGTCTGATTGACTACCCTTATCCTAGACCTAGGATTCTTCTATATAATAAGACTTCCTTAGTACTAGGATAGTTATAGTGATTAAGGGGACACCAAACCCAAACATAGAGACCTATAGGGTACAACCCTAAGGTTAGAGCTTATCTTAGGGAAAGTGAAACCTCACCTACCCTTAGACCCAATCATATTCCATATTAAGCCAATTAACCAAATTCAAACCAAATTATTACAATCCAAGCTCCAAGCCAAATACCAACTTAACCTAAACTCAATTTAATTCATCTTAGTTCGACTTGGCTATGTTGATCCAACTAAACATATTTGAACTCAAGATGACCAAACTCAAGTTCAAATCAACATTATTAAAATCTAACCCACACTAACTCATTTGAACTCCAATTAGATATAATTGAGCATTGACTTCAATTTATTTGAATCAAACAAAGTCAACTCAGACCTTCACCCAAGTTGACCCATTTGAACTTCATAGAGTTAAAACCCTATTCAACATGAGTCAAGCCAATCAAACCTAACCCAAGCCTCATAATTGTTCTAATTGCCCAATTGAATATCATAATCCATTCCAATTCATGCAATCAAATTAATTTAAAATTGATCCATTTGATCCTAAAGGGTTCAAATGAGTCAAAATTCAATCTAGATCAAATCAATTATAATCAAGACGTCCAATTAACTCTAAGTTCATCTTTGAACACATTTTAACATTCATATGACCCCAATTGAACTCAATCAATCCAATTGGACTACTTGACCCAAATTGGCCAAAATGATCAAATTGGATAAAACTTCAATCAAAACCCAATTGTACTAAATCAATTCATTCAACCTATGCTAAAATGATTATTAATCATCATTGATCATCCAATTCCATCCAATTTGACCTAATCCAATTTAACCATCTTGACCTGTTAGGCCCAAATTGAACTAAATGGCCAAATTGGGCCAAACCCCATTCTAATCCAAATTGAATGTAACCAATGCCTTAAATCAATCACCAATTAAGTATTGAATACAATACAACCACCAATTAAAGCTAATTTGATCGAATAAGCCCAATTGACCTATTTGACCCAAATTGACTTAAAGGGTCAAATTGAACCAAATCTCATTCTAATTCAAATAAATTCAAGCCAACACCTAAAATCACTCCCAAATGATAATCAAATATAAATCAACCCCTCACTCAAGCCAATTTGATCAATTTGACCAAATTGGTCAACTTGACCTATTCGGCCTAAATGAACCTATATGATCCAAAGTCAAATCCACTTCAATTTTGATCAAACTAATTGCACCAATGCATTCAAAATATCCAATTAAACATAATCCAATAGCTCTTTTGATCCAATTTGGTCAATTGGTCAACTTAGACCAAATAAACCCAAATTGACCTATATGAGTCAAGTTGAGCCAAACCTAACCAAACTAAGTCCAAACTCAATCAAAGTTGGCATGACTCATCCTTAGGTCCCCATTGACTTGCTCAAGTGAACCCAACCCATGGTAAACCTGGTTTGGGTTAAAACAAGTGAACCAAAGGTTTTAAATAAGACAAAATCTCCATTTGGAAGGCCTACCAACCTCTTCTACCTATGGTAGACAACTTTATCCCTCTTTGGATATAGGCCCGCTGACCTGACCTAACCCAAGGCTATTTGGTGCAGCCCTTGACTTAGGGAAGGACCTCCTCCCTTTGGCTAGCCATTAGTCTACCTCATAAAAGGTGTACACCCTATGGTAGGCCACTAAACTCTCTCAACCACTAAAGCACCTCAACATCATTAGTCCTCACCTACATAGGCTAAACTAATCCCATGCCTTGGTTCACTTGGTGGGGATGGGGAGGATGGGTATACTCCTCTATTTTAACTTCATACAAACCATCAGAGCATTACGGCAGTCCCCAAGCATCCCTGTGAGCCCCTGTGCTTCTAATTGCCAATGAGATTAAGCCCTATTCAAACCAGAGTATATTCCGTCCAAACTCACCAAACCTCCACCAAAGCCAAATTAATTCTTCTCACACTTTACCACACTTTGAGTCAAAATGAATCGATTCCATCAATTTGAACATCAAAATTCACTCTAAGACCAACTCCACTTGAGACATGGCACTCTAGAGAACAATCGTTCATGAGCTTCTCAAAGGGTTTTGTTCGGATGGGTGGGTCAAAGCGGCCAGGTAATTTCATGAATTTAATCCTTTGTGATAGAAATCATTTCATGCAAATATCATTGTAGGATCCCCTTTAAATCACCCCTTAATCATTTTGTAGATCTGTCATCGAACAAGCTCTGATGAGCTAGGATATTACAACGAAAAGCAAATGGTGTCTACCTTTCACGAAGGGAAAATGGTGAATCATCGGTCGTCCACTTTGCATGATTAGGATGGAAGGCCATGAGTAATTGCTCTAGGTTTTCTTAAATTTTTCCCAATAAATTCACGGGATTAATCTCCTTTATCTGATTCATGATTGGAGGACAGGGCATCCACCACCGCTGAGTTAGCAGCCGCGTCAGATGATTTAAATAACTAATCCCGCAGCACCACGTAGAAAGTGTTTCCCCGATCGTTTATGTGGCACGACTATGTAAATGATTTAATTAGGGTTTAAAATGTGTTTTAATTAGTAGAACTTCAAAAATTTATATCTAATTGTAGAAAAATCAGAAAAATATAAATTAACCTATTTTGGAAAGCATAGACACATGAGAATCCAAGAAAAATAAAATCCTCAAATATTATCCACTGAATTATAATTAATTAGGATTTAAATTTTTAATTAATTACCTGAATTAACTTAAGATTTGACATGTTGAATATGTGGGATGACATCTGCCTCCCATAATTTTTTTGGCTTAATTTCTCAAGTGGATTACGAGAATCCAAATTTTAAGCCCTAATTACCTCTTTTATGTATTTAATAATTATTAAAATCAAGAAAATTATGAAATTGGTTATGAATGGTTAATTAATCATTAATATAGTAAAAATGATTAGAAGTAATAATTTGGACTCCTCATTCTAATTATTTTCTAAAATTCTCTTTAGTGGCCATAATTAATTAATTAATTAAATGATTAAAATGAAATCCATGAATGTGAAATCACCATAATCAGTTTAATTAATCAAGATGCCTAATTGAATCCTCCTTATGTGTGTTAATATAAAGATCTTTAATGAAATCATGATTCTCTATGGGTGTGTAGAATTATGAAAAAATTTAACTTAATTTTCTTAATTTAATTAATTATTAAACATAGCCTAATTGTATTAGAATCCTTAGGATATTAAAAATTTTATTTTCCAAGCATATCATCATTTTTCATGGGCTCTTGCTTAATAATTATTCAAACTAAGGAATTTCTTTTTAAGAGGGTAATTAAAAAGATTATTAATTGTCCAAACTTAATTAATTCATAAAAGGTACTTGAATTCTCTTTAAATTTATCAACAAGCAAACATGGAGACTGGTTGAACGCTAACATTCACTTTTCCTCTTTAGGATTAAATAATTCAAAACCATAAAACTAAAATCCTAAAAGTCTTTGATTAGGCTTAAGGTATGTTTATTTTGTATGATTGTCCTTAGGTTTTAATAAAGCCAAATATGTAATTTCATAATGTATAACTATTTTGCTTCAATTATCATAAATTTGCATACCATATGTTTCATACACTCATATTTTAAATTTTTTTTTAAAAAAGAAAAAGATATGTTGCATTCAATTTCATGATGTGAGAAGATATAAATATATATAATGGTCATTATTACTAATAAATCTCAAATTATTTTCTCCCTTTAATTAATAATCATATATCTATTATAAATTAAATAATTTAAATGTAAGCTTTGTATTTGTAAATTTCAATTATAAATGATAAAATAAAGTAGGGTTTACTTGTCTTTCATGCTTAAAAGGATAATAACTTGTGAATTTTCATGATTTCCTCTGAGTATGGATGTTAAGATGATATGAGAATAATGATATTTTCTGCAGGGGATCGTTCTTAAGGGATCGCTATAATAATAAAAATATAAATGCTTCTTGCTTGCATGTTTTTTTAAGTCTTTAAGCATGATCCATCAGGACAGGTGGTCTTGGTTACCTAAGGGCAGGGGTTCTAAGTCTAAATATATGAAATTTAAGCTGGTTAGTTTACATGTATGTTGCTCTAACTTTTATTTTATAGGTGTAGTTAGATTTTTTTTTATTTACAAATGTAATTTTTACAATAGAAATAAAATTAGTGCTATAGGATTTAGGATGAGCGGTGTCTAAAAGGCATAGACTTAGGGGCCCTATGAAGCCTCAAATGTTCACATCTAAGAAGTGAGAATTAAGAAGAATCAAAGACCCTCATAGCTTTTCTTTTTATTATAATTTTAATTATAATTTGGGTTATATAAGCGTAGAGCTCGACTACCCAATTTATTTTCTTTTCCAGGGTGTATGGCGATACCCAACTGCATTAGTCTCTTATTCTCTTATCAAATTTACTATTCAATTGTTGTGTTTACTTTGTTGTGTAGAAGAAATGACATACTTTTCATAGGTTTCTTTAAGTTTGATTATTTGATGTGTGGCTTGGATGCAATAAGCTCTTTAAGAAAATTTAATTTTTTTTCATCCCAATTTAATAACTTCAATTAAAAGTTAATTAACTCATAACCTCACCATAAATCTTAGGATGTTAATCAAGAAAATAAAAGATTTAGCAACCCCTTGTATGGTTGTATGTTATAATATCATACATGCATATTATTTCATTCTTGCAAATAGGCGATCCCCACTCTTGCACGATAGAGGATAAGCTTGACCTATGAAGGCAATCCTTTATAGTGGAGAACACCCCTTCTATGTGAATTAGCCCATAATCTACTTTCATCATGCATTTAAGCATAAACCCTCACAAGCTTGAGTCCAAAATGGTAAGTCAAAAGTGAAATAAAAACATTAGCATAGGTTAATTTGCACACCAATCATGATCTAATCTCTTAGGGAGTGAATTTAGGAATTTAGATTCTTTCATAATTAATAATAGCTCACATATCTTGCATTTATATATGACTAACTCACATGGTTTTAAAATTGTAGGAGGTGTTAACTAGCAGACACTCTAGCCGGTTGTAAGTCTAAAAGAGTCGAGATCGGTCTACTCCCCCTAGTAAAAGCCAATATATCTTATTCCCCTGAGTAAGATTGGGTCAATCTCTTAGCTTGTGCTAGAGCACTTTAGATATACGTTTAGAAGCTTCTTGTTTCTCCTTTACTACGAGTATAACTCATCACCTCTAAAGCATTTCCATAATATTATGTTATTGAAATCTAAGTCCTAGCATTCTAATAAAATTTTAACTTGAATAAATAATTTTCTCTCTTTCAAAAATATAAAGCACTCACTAAGCTTCCTAGTAACATGTATGCTTTCTACTCATTCTCTTTTGAAATCTGCTAAGAACTCTCCCTATATGGAATGATATAAAAAATTATTTATATATTTATGTAAAATGTATTTTGATTTTTCCTGAGCATAATTTACTTACAATCTTGCCAATTATAATATTAAAATTAGTTGTGATCTAGAGACATTACCGGAGTCCTAGAGGAACAATATAGAAAAATAATTGGGTGTACTAAATAGGTATCTGTGATATGATTAGTTTTAGGATCCATAGTCATTTCAAGAAAAATAAGAAAAATGCAGTCAATCAAAATTTAATTGGGACAAGGCGGAAATAGGTTAAAGGACTTGGTTTGATTATATTGATCTAAGCATAGATGATATAGCATTTATTTTTCTAACTGACATTACATGCTAAAAGTTAATTCCACAGTTAGTTTAATCAGGATAAACATCTAAATTGCATAAATTCATAATACTATTTTAATTATCAAAAACAACACACTTTTTTTATATATAAAAATTATAAAAAATTACTTTCTAAAATCACCATATAGTTCAATTTTTATATTTAATCTAGTTGAATAAAAATTAAAACTTAGAAACGGCTAGTAATCAACTTAATATAATTAAACACAACTCAATCCTCATGGAAACAATATTATATTCATCAATGTATTATTTGATACGTTATGTGCACTTGCGTATACCATTTTAGCTAGTCATATATTAAAATTAATTTAAATGCACATATTTTTACCATGTAATAATTTCTTACATATATTATGTAAATTTTACTTAACATCACTATAGCCTAAATATATGACAAAATTAGTTAATGTTTTAAATTTATTAAAATATCTTTAAAATTTTCTAATTTTAATTCATTTAAATTACTTAAATTAATATTAGTAATTTTATAAGTTAATTTTGTTACTTAAAAATCTAAATTAATCACATATTTTAAAAATAACTACTAAATAAATAAGTTTATAAATTAATTTTTTGACATCAGAACATTTATTAAATAACATTTAAAAGAATAGCACATTAATTTTAAATTTTAAATTCAAATAATTAGAAATTACATATTAAATAATTAACTAAACATATGTAACTATAATAGGCACACACACACACACACACAACATATATATATATATATATATATATATATATATATATATATATATATATATATATATATATATATATATATATATATATATATATAGAGAGAGAGAGAGAGAGAGAGAGTACATAAGGCTTTTAAGTGATAACTAGGGTTAACTGCAAAATAGGAGAAGGGGCACTACTTCAAAGTTATATCTCAAGAGTACATATGTGTGTGTGTGTGTGTGTGTGTGTGTGTGTGTATATATATATATATATATATATATATATATATATATATATATATATGGTACATAAAGCTTTTATGTGATAAATAGGGTGAATACAAAATAAAATAGGAGAAGCAGCACCAGTTCAAAGTTATATCTCAAGAGTTTAACATGTTTTAAATATATTTTTGCCTAAATATATACTGCTTGAATTTGACAAATATTTTGATGAAAATTTCATTAAAAATGTTTTCATTGTTTTTTTACAAATTATAATAAAAACTCATGCAAGAATTTCGATAGATGATGTCATCAAATCTTCTGTTTTCTTGTAAGCAAGAAGAATAATGCATTGCAATTTATGGAGTTTGATCTTGGTAGATATACTTAACAAGCTTTAGAGACTAATGATTTGACCTTATATGACTTTAAAGTAAACATCAAGTAAGTTTTATGAATTACATGAAACATTAGGGTTTTCGTGGAGTTTCTTTCACCATAATCTTTCTTTCATGATGGAAAAACATTAGCTCCCCACAAATGATGCAAATAATAGTGGAAAAAATTATGCTAATTTGGGATAGCAAGAAGAGAGTTCATTAATATTTAAGAAGAACAAGAAGAAATCACAATGACTAAAGTTACTTAATAAATACCAAGAGGGAGAGAGAATAAAGTAAAAAATAAAGAGCAAAATACAAAGGAGGTAGACTTTTTAAATACTTTTATCATCTTTACCTACATCTTCTATGATAAGGTATTCATAAAAAAAATTTATTACTATTGCATTAGTGTTATGGGGTTGATTGCCATTCTAGGAGAAGCATAGATAGAATAAAAGAGTTAAAAGCAAAATTAAAATAAATAAACTCATGCCAAGTTCTCTTGAGGTTAATCCTTTCAAGAAAATGTAGCTTGATTAATGTCTAACCCCTTTGATGCAATCTATTCAAAAGTTCTTATAAAAATAATATTGTTATAAATTCTAGTTGGCTATACCATGATAACTTTAATTATAAATCCATAATAATTACATTATAAGTTATGAGGTTATTGGCATGTGGCCAAGTGAAATAAGACATTATCATTACACTAAACATAATTAATAATATGTTTGTGTATTGATAACATATGTTTCGAGACTTTAATCATTATAAAATAGTTATAAGGGACCTTAGATGAGGAGGTTCACATTTAATTCAGTTACACAACTTTGGCATTAAATATTATTACCAATACACAAACTAGCTCATTGGAATCCTTGCAAAATAAAATGAGTAGCTAGATCAGATATTCTCTAAAATTGTGATAAGCCATTCTAAGGTTGAGAGTGTTTTTCCTAGAGTATGGAGTAATCCTTGGGGTTAAAAAAGAACCCTTAGAAATATTTTATCAAGAATAAAATGAAGCCTCACAAAGTAAAAAAAAAAGGTCTTCTTAATAAGACTTCTTGATGATAGTAGGATGCCTGTTATATGACATCACTACCTTATCATGTATATGGATAGGACTAAACTATTAATGCTACAAAAATGAAGACTATATATAAGACATTAATGTGAATATCATTTTCTAGTTACACGAAGGATTACCCCATTTCAAAGCTTACTTACAAAGTTAATGCATTAACAAATGATAAAAGGTTATATCCTACTATAACTTTGTTAGGAACATAAGCATGACTTTCATTAAATATAGTAAGATTAGCCACCAATTATGACTTGCTTCCCATTAACTAAATATTTCAATAAATTATTGAAGGGACTAATTTGACTATAACTATTATTGACATGTTTACATGAATATCTTTTGAGGTAGTAATTAGGGTTATTTTTTAATCTTGGATAGCTTCCAATAGATGATACTTGACCAATGTACATTGAAATATTTATAATGTTTAAAAAAAAAGTAAAAATAAAATATATAAAAGTATATAAGTTATAAGTATATCATAATTTTTTGACACCAATCAACATAAAAATTATTAAAAATTAATTAGTTTTTATTCAACTCTATTGAAATTTTTTTAGAGAAGAAGTATTTTGGCAAATGGATTTTGGAGGGGGGAATTGGAGGAGAAAGAGAATGAGGAATTTTTTATGTAATTTTCAGCTTAACTTATAACACAATGTTCTTACCTATTTATAGGCATGACTAAATCGGAGACTTCTATAATATTATAATTTTTTCTATAAAATATACTCTAGATTCTTTCTATTTATTACATATCCTATAACATTCTACTTTATACAAGTACCCCCATTCTAAATAACTATGATCAAAAGCCTTATTTATTGCAAATATTTTAGAGTATTATTCTTTCACATAAAAATTTTTATTTATTAGGAGAATATTCTAGAATAATAGAGAAATGAGTATCAAAGTATCACTCATCTTTGATGAAAATTTTTATAACTCCAATCCTATCATATAGAAATAGAACCTTTCCTCTTGGAAGTGCCTTTGTGAATATGTCTGCTAATTATTCTTCAGTCTTGATGTGCTTAAATTTTATCTCTTAGTTGCTCTCAATTTCTCTGATAAAATGATATTTGATACTAATGTGTTTGGTTTTACCATGAAACACTAATTGTTTTTTGTCATTGTTATAGTAGATTTGCTATCATAATAGACTTATATAACTCTTTCATATAACTCACCCATGTCTTCAACTATGTGTTTTAGCCATATAGCTTGATTTGTAGTCATGGTTGCTTCTATATATTTTGCTTCAACCGATAGTTATGCGCTTGTTTCTTGCTTCTTTGATGCCCAAGAAAATATTTTAGAGTGTAATGTAAAATCATATCCTAAGGTGCTTTTCATGTCATTTAATGATCCTCCCCAATCATAATCAGTATATTCAAATATTCTTTAGGAGTGGACTCATAGCAAATGTTATTTTCCTTCATTTCTTGTGGATATCTATAAACTCTCTTAACTATACCTTGGTGAACCTAGCTTGGACTTTACATGAATATTGAGAGTAGACTTGTTGCATACATGATATCTGGTCTTGTATTTATTAGTGAAGTAAACTTTATACAAGACTTTGTTAAGTAGTATTATAACCTTTGGTGCATTATCTTCCTTCATGATTGCCTTGCTATTTAGTGGGGTAGCTAAAATCTTACAATCATTCATCTTATATTTCTTTAGAATATTTTTGTATAATTCTTTTGTGAGATGAAGATCTCATCTCCTTTTGACTTATATTTTATCCTAAGAAAGTAGTGCATTAGACTTAAATTTATCATCTCAATTTCTTAACCATGTCTTTCCTAAAATTTTCAATCAACTTTATGTTGTTTCCTATATAGATAAGATCATCTATATACAAAGATATAATGAGAATATTGTCTATACCTTGAGTCCTAATGTCTAACATTAACTCACTATTACTCTTCTTGAAGCCTTGATCTATGAAGTAGTTGTCGATTCGACTATACCTAGATCTTGGAGCTTGCTTTAACCCGTACAAAGACTTTTTAAACTTAAGTACTTTGTCTTCTTATCCTTTTACTACAAACCCTAGGGGTTGCTCCACATAGATATATTCTTTTATGTAGTCATTCAAGACTACTAATTGCACATCTAGTTGATATTTCTCCACTTCTTTTATTCTGAAACTATTATTAGTGCCCTTATTATGTCAAATTTAGTAATAAGAGAAAATGTCTTCACTTTTCGTGAGGTTGACAATCAATTTTTTAGACCTAGAATTCGATCTAGGCACTATGGCTTCCTTAGAACTAAGATATTTCTAGTGCTAGCTGAACACCAATCCCAAGCTTATAAGCCTCATAAGGCTCAACCTTAGGGTTAGACTCAGACTTAGGCTAGGTGGGACCCACCTACCACAAATCTAAATCGACTTCTATAAATCCAAATAAAACCAAGATCAATCCCAACCTCAAATACAAACCATCTTGACTACCAAGACCTTGTGCATTAGCCTATTAAGCTAGTGGTACCCGATTAGCCTACTTGATCCATATAGGTCACCATGACTCAAATTAAATCAAAATCAAATTGATTTCTTTAAAATGATCTTTTCAAACTCAAGACTTCAATTCAAACCCAAGTCTACCCAATCAGGCACAATTTGAACAAGTCGCTAAGTTGATTCAATACGACTCATTTAGGCCTAAAAGAGCTAAACTCAAAATTTAGTGAACCCATTTGAAATCAAACTTACCCAAACCTTTCTAAGCCTCAATTAAACTTGATTGAAGCCTAATTGTAATCCAATTCGACCAATTGATCCCCCAATTTGACCTAAATTGACCTTAAAGTTCAAATTGAGTCAAAACTTGATTCAACCCCAATTGGACCAAACTAATCATTCCAATCACTTTCAAAATGATTATTGATCATGCATGATCATCCAAAATTCATTGAACCTAATTGAGCTTTGGCCCTTTGATCCAATTTGACCCAATTCAATTTGAAGGGAAAAATTAATCTAATATTTGATCTAAACTAAATTAAATTGAACATGCACTACAATCATTCTCAAATTAATTATTGAACACTTTTCAATCATCAATTAAAGATAATTTGACCGATCCAACCAAATTAACTCATTTAGCCCAATTTGACCTAAATGATTAAATTGAACCAAAACTCAATCTCATCCAAATTAGATCAAACCAAAGCCTTCAATCATCTTTAAATGAACAATCAAATATCACTTACTCCTAATTCAACTCAATTTGGTCAATTTGATCAAATTGGTCAACTTTCTATTTGGGTCATATGAACCTATAAGAGCCAAATTTGAATCCAATTCAAATTGAACTAAACTAATGACACTAATACATCTCAAATCATTATTTAAACCTAACCCAATAGTCTCTTGGGTCTAATTTGTTCAATTGGTCAAACCTAACCCAATTAGACTCAAATTGACCTTTATGGATCCAAATGAGCTAAACCAAACCAATCCAGTCCAAATGCAATTAAACTTGACTCATCTTTGGACTTCCCTTAGCCTGCCCAAGTGAACCTAACCCAAGGTGAATTTGGTTCAACCCAAATCAAATAAACCAAGAGTTCCAAATAAGATAAATTTCCAAAAAGGAACGGTCCAACCTCTCCCTTTGGCCAAGGCAACCACTTTAGCATGCCTTGAACTCACCCTAACTAAGCCAAGTTGATCCAAAGTTGGTTTACTCAGCCATTACCAAGGAGAGGTCACCCTCACTATGATCAATCACTAGTTTATCCTCCATGGGCTGCCCACTTCCCCATTGGCCACCAACCTCCTCTAGTTAGTGGTGGAGGTCCACCTTATCAGTCTTAAGCCAAAATAAGACCTAACTACTGCTTGGTGGCTACCATGCTTTGAACCCACCATAAATGGTAGTTCACTTGGGGAGGAGGGAATTCACTTCATCTCTTAATCAAACTCATTAGACACCATCCTCAAAGCCTTAGAGCTAGTCCCCAGCTTCTCCTACTCCCTAGCTTTGGCAAGACCACTTATTCTTTTAGCTTGCATGACCTCCAAACTCAACCACCTTAAATCCCATCCAAAATTAAATTAAGTTTTCACATACCTTCCTTCGCTTAATCAAGTGAAAATGAATAGAGAACCACTCAATTCAAGCAGAAGGCTATTTTAGAGAACTCGTTGAGCTTGCAATTATTTGTGGTCCACATAGCATTCAAAAGAGGCAAGACAGGAACTTCTTAATATTTCTTTGTCGCTACTAGAAGAAGCTTCCTCACACGTTGGGCTACCGAACTTGAGCTCTGGCATGGTAATTCCTTCTAACCGTTGGTAAAGCCATAAGAGGTTGGTCTTTTTTTATGAGAATTATTGTGTGATGTGAATCAAGCTGTAAGATCTCTTTAGTTCTCTCCCTTGATCGATTTGGAGCCATTTCCTTTTTGATCCTAGCTCGAATTGAGAGGTGAAAGATGGATGGTGTTTGTCTCTCGCTAGAGGTTGAGAATGAATCATATGTCATCCATTTCACATGATTAGAATGGACGACTATGCTAATTTACATTAACAATTATTTGATTTATTCTCTTAAACCATAGGATTAATCATGATCATTCGATCTGATCGAATGACGAAAGAAACCTCATCCACCATTAGGCTCAACTACCACGAAGGCGGTTTAATTAACCAATCTCTGGCATGTGTAAAAACACTAAGCCGAGCGTGTGTAATTCTTTTTTTAATTAATTTTAAATGAATTTAAGTAGGCAGAACTTAGGAAACCTATAATTAATTATAAAAAATATAAATGTATAAATAAATACTCTATGAAAATCTTAGATTCAAGAGAATCCAACAAAAATAAAAGCCCAATTTTTATTGAGTGTACAATGAATAATTAGAATTTGAATATATTTCTAATTTATGAAATTAAATTCTAATTACTTGGCTACTTGACTCATTGAGTGCTTTGCCTTCCATAATTATTTCAAGTCAATTAGTTGGGTAATTTGGGAAATCCAATTTTCAAACCCTATATGGTCTTTTTTTTGCATTTAATATACTTGTATATTTAAGAAAAATATGAAAATTATTGTGAAAGCCTAAATGTATATTAGAATGTGAATGGTGACTACATAAATTAATTAGAGTTGATGGTTCTAATTATTTTCAAACTCACCATTAAAGGGGCTTTTATTATTTAATTAAAATATTAATTGTCTTAGAACTTAGAAAATTTACAACTAACCTAAAATTATGATCAACCCCTCTTTATGCTTGGCAAATAGAAGTTTTCAATGAAATCAAAATTTCTAATTGGTTTGGGATATTTTGAGTGTAATTGACGATTTTGGATTTTTTTTTTCTATTTCTTCAATTAATCCAAAGATATAAGCTCATTGGTATTAGAACTTTTAGTGCATGTTTACTTCCTATCTCTTAATGTTCATAATTTTTGACCTTATATTTAAAGTCTAATTAAATTTTTAGGCTCTTTTGGGCTTAATTAAATAAAATAACTAATCAACCCTAATTAAATTATAAAGATACTTAAACAATGTTTAAACCGCTTAATGAATAAAGAGGGTTCAGAGATAACTTTAGTGTGTTTGTCTCCTCATTAGGATTAATCAACTCAAAATTTAAAATTATTAAGGAAAGTTGATTAAGCTTAAGCGTGATTATTTTTGTATGAATAACCTTAAGACTTAATGGTCTTAAATGGATTGCTTAATGATGCTCAATTATTTTTGTTTTAATCATTCCATAAATGTGTGTTATATGTGTCATATGCATTCATATTTCAGAAATTAAAGAATTGTTTAATTGCATATTTATGATCAATCATGTGACTATTGTTACTAGGAAATTTTAAATTATTTCCCAAATTCAGTAAATTTATATATATAGTAAATTAAGCTTTGTTGAATACAAATAAAATAACTAGATTTTTAATATTATATTCTAAATGTCTCAAAAGGTAGTGTGTCAATTGATGAGTGGATTGAGATTCAAATTGACCCGACCTGAATAGGGTTGACTCGAACCCGACCCGTTTATTAAACAGGTTAAAAACTTCAACCCGAACCCCGACCCAATTTCAACCCGATTGACCGACGACGAATGATATATATATATATATATATATATATATATATATATATATATATATATATATATATATATATATATATATATATATATATATATATATATATACAAAATCGAGTCAAATTTTGAGTTCGTGTGTAAAAATTGGGTCAATTTTGAGTTCGCTAGTCAATTTTGAGTCAAATTCGAGTTAGCGGGTCAAAATCGAGTCAATTTCGGGTTGGAGGATCAACCCGAACCTGATCCTAAAAATCAAACAGTCGCTGGCTTTCAACCCAAACCCGACTCCAAAAAATTTCGTCAACCCGAACCCGATTTTCAGCTCCGTCGTGGTCGAAGTTTTGTTAGGGTCAATTTTTTGACACTCCTATCAAAATGTATATAGTCTGTATATCCTAGGGGTATAGGTCCACTAGTTCGAAAGAGGTCTTGGATACTTGGACTCACTAGTTTAACAATAACATATACCTTAAAGTGTAGTGAAATAAATATGAGGATTAAATTATTTTTAAATTAATACCCTAAAATAATTAATTTTGTCTTGCATATTTATACATACATATATATGATAAATAGGTATGTTGTCTAGACATCTCGAGGGAGCAAGGCTACTAGTCTGAAGGAGGTCTTAAATACCTCGACTTTCTGGTTTAACAATTGCACATACCTACACAAAGCTAAGCATATTTGTATGTGCATGTATTGAAATTCTTTTCATTTGTAAAATTCATATGTGAATCCTAACCTAAAATTAATACCTAAACAATACAAATATACATGCATGCATACATGAATACTTCAAATAAAAGATATAAATATATTTCTCTAAAATTATTTATTTTCAAAATCCAATGTTAAGAGTGATAGAAGCATGGTTAGAAGGTATCTTTGAATTAATCATGATTTATCTCCATTAATTTAAAGGTGTCTTTCATATGATCATGATTATTCTTAGGTTCAATCCCAACTTAAGGGCCTAACAAAATTTAATGCTTCATTAAGATTATTAAAAAATCATAAAATTTACATTTAGCTTCAACCTAAGGGTAGGATATAAAATGGGATTCTTCTCTTTTCATATTCTTAAAAATCTAAATTCAAATGAAACATTAAACTAAATCAAAATCTAAAAATTTTTCTAAGTCAATAGTCACTTAAATTGTAATCACCCCTTTATAATAAATTAAGCACCAATTTTGGAAAACACAACTCAAATATTAAAGCCAAGTTTTGTCACACCACATAAGTCTAGTACATACTTTAGAATACTAAACCACTGATACTAAAATTAAGTTATGACAGTAATTTGTATGATTTGATGCTTTATTTTAGACTAGATGTTAAGGTGAATGCTCGTAGTTTAGAAGTTATGTTGACATTATACTAATGATATTTTTTGTAAAAAATTTTGCTTGCAAGTGCTGCTTAAGTCCCTAAGCATGATCCTCTAAGACAAGTGGACTTGATGACCCATGAAAGAGAAGCTAAGCCCTAATGTATAGAATATATAAACTGCTTGATGTGAAGATGTATAAATATAAGATTTATTTTGTAGGTGTAATCAGATTTTAATTTTCATAATTAGAATTGCTAGTACATGTAGGCCCATTTACCTTAATGGTTCTTATTAGGTGATCGAGTCAATTGTAAGGTAATTCTTCAATCTTTCATTGCTTGAGACCGCACTCAATCATTTCACCCTCAATGATCTACATGATATCCCTATGACTCCAAATTTAAACACCACATGCCTCATTATAGTTGACTCTAAATTATTATGAGTATCCTTTAGCAGTTAGCTTTATTTTATGTTTGTGCGTTGATCCATCGAGTTATGCTTAGTCTTGTAAACCCACTTAACTCATATTACCTCTTTTTCATGTGGAGAGTCTACTAGCTTCCATGTTTTACTATTCTCAATCATCTTTATCTCTTCTTCTATCGCTTTTCTCTATACTTTTTTTAAAGACATCTTCAAAGCTTTCTGGCTCTACGATTACTAAGTTATAATGGTCATAAATCTTTGCTAGAGATTTTTTTCTTTTAGGTGATGATTCTAGAGATGAGTCTGCATATTAAACCAGTTCTTATTTAGGTGCTTGAGTTGGTAATCTAAGTTGATCATTGATCTCTTCATCGATTAGTGGGATATTGGTGACATAGTTGCACTCCTTTCAACCTTCTCTCTATCAATTGTATAACATCATCCTTAAATTCTACATCTCGCTAATAATGACCTTCTTTTGTTTTAAGATAAAGACTCCATATCCTTTAGATTGAGTAATATAGCCTATCAAAAATTCCATTTTCTGCATTTTCATCACGCTTTTTTTGTTTACTTGTGGTATATAGATATAACAAATACAACCAAGGAATTTAAGATGTTATGTAGTTGACTTCCTTCCACTCCAAGCTCCAATTAGTGTTTTGTCGATCACTGTTTCAATTGAAAATTTAATTTAGTCAAATAGGCTATAGTGTTTACATCCTCTATGATAAAGCTTTTTAAAGTCCTTTATCCATCTACATAGCTCTTTTAGTTTCCATCACTATTCTATTTAATTTTTTTCGATACTTTATTTTGTTCTAGTGCATATCCGACTATGAGTTATCAATTGGTGCTTTCTCCACAATACTTGTTGAATTTATTAAAGGTATATTTACCTCTATCACTTAGTGTTTTCAAGTAGTTCACTTTTTTAACATAAATTTGTGATCTTTCATGATTGAAGTAGGCGTGTCATTTTTATCTAATTATCGATGAAAAGAACAAAATACTTATTTTGCTTAAGTGATAAAGTATGCATTGGTCTACAAATGTCTATGTGAATAAGCTCTAGTGGATCCTTAGATCTCCATGCTTTGCCAAATGAAAATGGTTGTTGATGTTGTTTACTAAGCGTGCATCTTTTGTAGGCAACATCGATCTCTTTTATTAAAGTGTCTAAGCCTTTTGTGTCATAACCATGACTCATCCACTTGTGTCTTCATCACCACATTATTTGTGTATCTCCATTGAATAAAACCCTTATTCTAATTTATCTTGATCTTTATAATTTTAAGGAATTTGTTTTTCTTGTCATAAATTATTCAAGCATCTCTCCCAAAATATAGAGAGTATCTTTTTACCATCATTTGTCTTACACTGAATAGATTTTGCTCAATGTTAGGGATAAAAAGTTCATCATTGATGTATCTCTTTCCCTTTCTTGTGCTAATGCAATGGTGTCTTTGCTTATTTCCTCCATGAAATTACAATTTACTATTTTGACTTATGTCTGGATTTATCATGTAGTTGCTACAACTACTATCTAAATGCCAAATATCTTTTCTTCTAATGCTACTTGACAAGCATAGATGAGATTTTTATCACCTTCTTTATCTTCTAATAAATTAGTTTGATAATATTTCTTCAAGAAAAGCATTTTTATATACCCAAATTTTTTACAATTTTGGTATTGTAATTCTCTTTTAAATCAACAATCTTTCTCTAAGTGACTTTTTCTTTTGCAAATCCCACATCCTCATACATGCCACTTTTTCTTTGAATATTTTTATTTTAAAATTTTTCTTGTGAATTTCATCCATCATTTTTGAGTTATGACACTACAAATTTATTTTAAATTGAAAGGCATAAGTAGGATTTTCACTTTGCCTATTCAATATTTTTTCATGTGCTTCAAGAGAGCCATTTATTCTATTGGTGATAAAGTTTCTATATCTTTTAAATCTTTAATTAAGTAAATTATTATATCATATTTTTCTAAAAAAGTTAGTATATTTTCAATTATTTTCTTGTTAGAAATTGTTGCTCTATAAGCTCTCATTGGTTAATTATTTTTGTAATTTAGAATAATAATCTTTTGTAGTCTCATTATTTTTGTAATTTAGAATAATAATCTTTTGTAGTCTCATTATGATTCATTTTCACTCCTTGGAACTCTTTCTGCAATGTGTCTCATGCTTATTTAGTTCTTATCACACTCATGATTCGTGGAAAGATACCACCTGCAATTGCTTGTTGTAATGCAAATAATGCTTAAGAGTCTTTTTGTTGATTTTCTTCAAGCATCTTCTTTTGATTTGCTAATAGAATTGACATATCTTTCAAAATATTAAAACCCTCTTCAACAATCTTCCATAAATTTTAGGAGTGAAAATAGGCCCTTAGTTTGATGGATCAAAAATCATAGTTTTCTCCATTAAAGATTGTAATATGAATGGAAGAGTGGTTGAAGTCAACCATTGCAAATAAGATGAAAGAATTCTATAATGTCCAATGAGTGATTGAACAAAGCTCTAATATCAAATGTTAGAAGATTTTTGAGAGAAGGATTGTTGAGTGAGCAATTGTGAAATAAATTTTGGATGAAAGAATAGGAGAAAGTGAAGAAGAATTTTATTACTAGAATTTACTATATAATTTTCAGTTTACCTTACAATACAATGACTTTGCTTATTTGTAAATATCAAAATTAAATCTAAGGGCTTCTAAAATATTATAATTCTTTCTATAAAAATATACTCTAGAGTCATCATTTTTATTGCATGTCCTAGATATTCCATTCTTAATAATCATAGTCTTAAAGCATTCTTATTTATTACAAATATTTATTCTTTTCTATAAAATATTTATTTCTTAATAGAATACTCTAGAATAATAGAATAATGAGCTTCAAACTATCAAATTCAAATTTAATTCAATTTTAAAAAATCTTACATTTTTAAGATTATTTGGGCGCATGAACTCTGATATTTCTATTCCTCATAGAACATAATGCATGATCTTTTTGAATACAGATTGTAAATGGTTTGGCCTGTTTTCTCCATCATTCTCACACCAAAATAAAAAATTAATAAAGTAAGAAAGAAAACTTTGAGGGGATGGAGCAAGACATGAACCGTCTCTTTTCTGCCAGGATGGCTTTCGTAAAAGCTCCTTAAAGTCGGACCCAAAGTTTTACAGGCTCAGCTAAGAGCGAGTACAAGCGACAAAAAACAACCAGTAAAGCCTGCGAGCTCCCTCTCATCCCTAATTCTTTTAACTTAATATCGCTAGACTAAACAAACTCGGCCTACTACTATTATTACTACTAAAGCCCACCGCCCCACAGCCCCTCTTCCCCTCTTTTTTATATGGCATCCCTAAGACACGTTCAGAAATTCCCATTGCTGCTTCCTATGCACCGGGAATTTCGTTACCCGCACCTAATTATCCGATTTCCACTGCCCTCTCCACTCTAACAAAATACTTCTTTTTTTTTCTGTATTCATCCTTTTAACCATTCTTCATAAAATTTTTTAAAAAAAAAAACTGATGTGATATGACCTTCTGTAGCTATCACAGACGGAACCCCTTTGAATAATGTAGTAAACTGGTGTTTCTCTTTCTAAGTACGTCCTCAACATCGCGCAGTACTAATTGCAGTAAAGAGGAAAAAAAAAGAGGAGAGCGGGGATCTCCCTTTCGGCCGCCGTTTCCATGCACGGCGGACTGGGATCACCTTAGTACACAATGGACCGTAAAGTGTAAAGCAGTTAATAGTACGCGTACAGGCCCCACATCAACCGGGAGCGCCATGTAAAAGTGTAGCTAATTGATATGAATATATTATTTGTGCCCGAGACGGGAGGAGTAGGCGCTGCGCCGGTACGGTTCACGCACGGCTGTCCGGAGTCGGCGACGGGCTGGTTGTGGGAACTGGAACGTCGCTAGCTAGGGGAGTAGAGGTCAGGCTTGATGAGGAAATGGGTGGGTGCTGTACGTGGGTGGGAAACTGGACCGGTCTAGCCTTCAGTCGTTCAATTTCTTTCCCTCATGAGATGTACTTTTTGGTATGGTTCGTCGCTTTGATTTGATAGGACGAGAAGGGGGTTTGTTTTATTTATCTTATTTTTGCTAGATTTTTTTAATTCATTATCATTTTAAGTACAGACATATTTAACATCATCATCATCATCAGAATTCAGCAAACATATTTTCTTTGAGTTCTTATTTTATTAAACAAATCAAGTTTTATTATATTTAATCCTTTAAAGATAGATTTAAATGTTAGGATGGTTTTATTTAAATCGATATAAATGACTTGGACTTCTCAATGAAGTTTTATGTGGATGATTTTGAAGGTGATGCATGAACATCAATTTTTGAGTTGATTTTTTAAATTACATTCACACTCATATCATTCAAATTAACGAGCCATTTGGTTAGCTAAAAAAAAAGAATGTAATGTAAAAAAAATATAGTATAAAAGGATTACTTTACAGTTATTTAGTTGAGAATTTTATAAATTCATGAGTTTATTAAAAAATATAATGTAAAATAATTTGAAGATTTTTGGCCTTGTGGAAGATTAGTGGATGAGGGGATCTGTACAATACTTTTCATTAATTATATTTAATTTTAAATTTAGGTAAATTTTAAATACACCAAAATATAACTGAGTGAATTTCAAATACATTTACTTTGCTTTTACTTTACTTTATATTCCAACCAAATCCTAAAATTTTTAAAACTTCTATATTTACTTTACTTTACTTTACTTTGTATTCCAACCAAACAGCACAGTATTTATAAATCAAATATTCAAATTTTGTAAAATGATTCAACAGCCTGCATCTACTATACAAAGTTTGGGAGGATTCCATTAAAATCAAGAAGCACAAGGAGTTCTTAGCTGCCCTTATTGGGAGAAGAAGAAATATATAATTAAGAGAGAGGGACAGATAGAGAGGTTATAACAAAATTTAATAGTTTTATATCATCGCAAATATTTGAACCCATATAATGGCCTTAAGAACGCATATTTATAAATCAGGGTGATGTGGCAAGGTTCTCTAAATTAATGTAATCGTATGTTAAGAAAAAAAAAGGATTTAAGAGTATAAAAGACATAAGTCCACTTGGGTAACTGGAAAGTGCAATATCAAAATTGTGTTAGCCAGAAGGATCGATGAAAGACAATCATGCATAACAAGTGATGAATAGATATCATTAAAAATCATTTAATATATAAAAATAGAAAGTAGGTTTCATGATCTTGTGTGCCACCTATTAAAAAAGCATTAGTGTGTACATACAACAATAGTTATTAGTTTGATTGAAAAGAATTAACTTGGGATATTGAATAGCATAGGTTTGAGTTATCCTACTTTCAAAAGATGAACTTAGATGTCTAGGAAGCCAACTAATGAAAATGGGTGTTAGGTGAGCTAATCTACTAACCAAGAGACAATTTGGCATATATATATATATATATATATATATATATATATATATATATATATATATATATATATATATATATATATATATATATATATATATATATCATTTATAGATAGTTGAACAATGCATTAAAATTAGGTGGATAAAGGTGAGGAAACATGTTGAAAATATATTATTTTTTTAGAATTGTTTGACTCTTAATGGTATGTTAATGTCCTCAATTTTTTCTCCAAAATCATAATATTATGTTGTTGGTTTTGAACTAACATTTGAAATCCTTCAAGCTATGTATGAAATCTTGGCATTTTAAAATATTTAAAGATTTTTTTTAAAGTATAACGGTTAAGAAGATAGTGATGAGCTGGGATGAGTTTAGAGGTTAATGTAGAGGGTAAAATCAAAAGAAGATTGACTAGCCTAAATTTTTTTTATAGAATTTTACCTTATACTTGTTTGTAGTAGATACTTAGGCTTTTTTTTTCTTCGATTACAAGGAGTGAGAACCTCCAAATCAAAATATTTGGATTTTAGCTAACTAATTGGTATAATTTTAAGCCATTTGGATATATGGATAAAAAGCTATGTATTTTCTTCTTAGAATTGTTATAACATTAGGGCATTTAGAGTTATGATTTTGCAAAGAGGTATGAATCAAATTGTATGAGAGTTAAAATGGTTTAAAGCTTTTTTAGAAAATTGTTTACTAAGTTAAAATGATGGATGGTGATGTTAGAATAAATATCATAAGAGTAATCAAGATAACTAGCTTCTCATACTAATGAGAAACTAGAGGTTGGCTACCAAGCTCCAACCTAAAGAAAATTAATTCTTATTTATTTTAAATATCAAAAAATTCATCTTCTATCTTTTAATAATTATTTTAAGACATTATAATTATTCTTAATTAATTCAAAAATTCAAATCCTAAGAAATAGAGAGAAGGAGGCAAGACATAAAAAAGAGGAGGTAAAACTACCTCAACTGACCTCCCTATTTCAAATTAATTTCGTCTTTTTATTGTAAAAGAAAGGGCTATGACCGACCATGCAAAGTAAAAAAAAAAACTTTTTAAATGTTCTAAAGTAAAATAAATTCTAAATTTAAAAACATAACATTAAAATTTAAGATTTATGATTATAGAAATTAAAATTTGAAATTAGAAAGTTAAATTCAATTATAATATTTTTTCATTACATTTTAAAGCATAAATTTTATATATATTTGATCCATCTTTTGCTTGATAATTTTTGGCTTTGATCTTATGATAGTTCATTAACAATCATCACGAGTTATTAATCCTTTTTGTGCTTGATGATATCTAACTTTTAATCTTGCTTAATGCTCTTTAGTCCTTTTTCTTATGATATTTCTATTTCTTTTTACTAAGTTTCCATACATTTGATTGTCTTTGCACTTAATTAATCCTAGCCTTTGATCACAAAAATAACCAAGATGTTATACATCAATTCTCCCATATTTAAAAGTTCTTTACTTTTACAGAGTTAATGTTATAAGCTTAAAACACACCAAGCTCTAACTCGATCTATTGTTCTCATGTAATCTAATGTCTTTAATAAGTATATAATATTCACTTGTCGTTTGGTGAGAGACATGAAAAAGGAATAAATTATTACTACTATCTGCATGCTGCCAGGATGTATAAGTTTAAAATATGATATAAATAAATTCATTATCACTCTTGTCAACTAATTTTGTATGGTGTTAGTTTTGATGCAACATCATTAATCAAATAATAATTATAAGGCTAGATTTTAAGAAATACAACTATTTAATGTGATAGCAGGAGACATGTGATTGGCCAAAGTTTCAATGAAAATATGATCATATAGAACATGCATGTATCTTTATCCCAACTAATTTGAAATGATAGGAATGGGGACAAGATCTTAGGTTGGCTCATTGATTTTTAAAGATATATGATATTTATTTTGTAGTTTTAATTTATAACTACCATACTTCTCTTTTTATTATAGATTGTGCATATGAAGAATAAGTTATATTTTTATATCTTCTTTATTTTAAAAGCATTTTAGATGTTATATATAACAATAATTATTTTATTTATGATTTGGAGTATTGTGGTCTTCAATTTAATTATTTTCTTTTAATCATCTATGATTGTATTTTTAATCATATGATGCAAACATTATCAAAAACAAGTACTTCTAAATTTTTAATTAACTTAATATGCGCTAAACTAATAATGAAATGATGAATGAAAAATAATTTTAGCTTTCATATAACTAAACACACTAATTTTCATTCATGATAATAAATATGCTCAATTATGTGCAACTCACATTCAAATAAATATACTTGGCATAAATTTTTTAGTAACACTCAAGAAAAATATGAGTTGTGATTTATCAAGGTAAATAACTAGGTTTTATAATGGAGATAGATAGATAAATAACTAAATCATAAACTTGCTAAATGATCATAAATAACCAAACAAATCTATTTCAATTAATATTATTGAAATAAAGGATCATCAAGTGAAATAAAAGGTAGAGGTTACCCAATAGACAAAATGTACTAATCATAAATGAAGAAAAAACTAGTTATAAATTCTAGTGTGTGTGTGTGTATATATATAATTCTAAATAAATATTTGTCAATTATTGGATAAATTTTTAGTAGCATTTTTATTTATCATTCCATTCGGATGTCATTTTTTTCAATGATATACATATGAATTTGCTTAAAAATAAGGTAGTTATGTTTTCATAGACCAAATAATAAAATTCTTAATTAAATTTTAATAGATTGAATATTTAGATGAATCTCAAAATCATAGAATTTCTTCAACTTTGAATTATAAATGTAATGAAATGACTCTAAACACAATGAAATATTTATATGATGATATTTTCTGATATATTGATAGAGTTATTAATAGATCCATTTTTGGAAAGTGGTTTATTGCCTAAGAATAAAGATCATATGAAAATAGTAGTAAATGTATTCTTCTAATAATTATATATTATTTTAATGTGATAAACTCGACCAAAAGATATGTTGTATTTGTAGTTCATCAAAATGGACTATTAATAAAAAAGAATATTATAGATGGAAAGAAAACTTAGATGAAATTAATTAAATTTGTTTGACATTTTTTCACTTATTTTAAGACTTTGCAGATTATCCAAAAAAATTTAATAAATAAATCATTTGATATATATAAATAAATAAATATTATTTAATTTGATCTTAAGCTGATAAAAAGGTATGAAAATTATTTGAATCTTCTTACTCTAAACTTATGATTTTGGTTTGTTATAATATACCTCTTTCGATAAAAAAAGATACTCTTTTTTTATTCTCATATTTCACTAATAAAGGTATAATTTTGATACCGTAGAAGAAATTTGAGATCTGAACTAAAGAGGATTAGTAGAAGCCAATTTCTACCATTAGATATAAAATTTATAATTACTTTTTGGTAAAGTTAGTAAATTTAAATTAAAAATTCTAAAAAGAGGATACACTATTATGATAGATGAACAATTACATAATTTTATGAGATGAAAGAACCACAGTAAGTTGTTTGGCCTACCTTATTAAGAGTTTAGCTGAAGAAAGGTATCTTTTTATTACAAGTTTTTAGAGGGAGTTAAATTACTTTAAGTCAAGTGTAAATTTACAAATTAAAAATTAAAATCTATCATGAAGTGCATTTATGACTCAATTCTTTGACCTGATCAGCTTGTGTTAGCCAAATTACTCCAAATATTGAGCTATATAATACAAAAATTATCTTTAGTCTTTTAGACATAAATTATTTTATTTTTATTTATTTGGGATACTATGATGATATGCACATAATAATTAAATTTTAAATTTTGATTACATCAACAAAGAAGTAAAACTAAAAATTCTAAAACTAATTATACTCTATGATTTGTGTCATATAATACGATTAGATTTGATTTCAATTTGAATGAATCAAACAACTCAATTATTTAAGTGATCATATGATCAATAAAAATTGATATTATCATCATACTATATGATATGCCTTTTAATTAAATTAATAAGATTAAATTATCTTAATTGTGATTTTTCACTAATCATATCATAGAATCTATTTTAATTAAATTTAATTTAGCAAATGATTATAATTTATTGTAAGTCATGATAAGAATTTATATTGACTATATCATAAGATCAAAATTATATGGTGCAATCAACTTGTAATTTGAATTTGAATTTCAAATCAACACTAATTGAGGATTGATTAATTGAAAGGTTGGTGATTATTTCTAATATAATATAAGAATGTGATTAATAACCAAAAAGTACACTTGAAAATCCTAAGAGTAAGAATTTTTAGAGACAAAGTAAACTCCTACATTAAAATCATCTTCTTTACTTAAATCTTGTAATCCTCATATTTGTATACTTGACTTTAAGAGCTTTTTTTTATTATTCTTGAGGGAGAGATTTTGGATCTTAAAAGTGATTTCATAAAAAAATTTATTACTCAATAAGTTATTATAAGAGTGGCTCATTTCAGTCCTCGAAGTAAACTTTAATTGCCTTAAGGTTTGTGTAGGAGTTTTTAGTTTCTCTATTATCCATCAATGGGAGATACTTATTCTCTTATATTAGAAAATGATAAAATAGTTTTTTTAAAAAAAACAAGCTAAAAAGATTTGCGTAGTCAATGTAGACTGATTGGTTGCCAAACCATAATATGTTGATTTGCACTTTTTTTCTCTTATTGCACTTTTATTTGCATTATCTTTTTTACGTATTAAAATTTTTATGAAAATAAATTTTATATACTATAAATATTTGATTAAAGATTATGATCTCTTTAAGAAAATCAGTGTTTTTATTAAAATTAGGAAAAAAAAAGAAAGAAAAATTTTATTGTAAGAACTTCTCACAATTTATATTGCTGAAAATTAGAATATAATACAATTATTTATTTATTTTAATTTTAAATAGAGCCCATTTTCTATAAGTAAACAAAATTTCTAGGGAAGATCTGGTAAGGGAAAGTTGTGAACTAGTTAAGCCCATGTTCACTCCAATATAGTATGATTCACATGTGCTGATATTCAACGTTTATCATTGGGCATATAAGTGCACATCTTGGGTAAATGATAATGATGTACCATGCAATATTATAAAGTTCATTTTGATGGGTTCATACATGGGTATAATTTTAAGAACCTTGTACTTACATCAAGAAGAAAATATTAGTTAACATTGAGAAATATACATGAAAATTACAATTCATTTTTAATATACATATATATAGGTCAAATTTACATTTTTGTAAATATACATCATTAAATTCTCCAATATCTTGGAGTTAAATGGAGAAATTATAAGTCTAATCTATGGGTTGAAAATTGAGGCAATAAGCCATAATTGGAGATACCATTATTTGTGGTACATAAGTTCCTATATCAATGAGAAATGCCCTACCTTTGACTACGCTTGAACTATTGATTTACATAATAGGAAGTAACCAATTAGGTTTACGAATTTAAAACCTAGAAATCGATCACGATCTAATTGGAGCCTACTTAAGAAACTATGAAGATGTTCAAGATTGATATAACATTGTAATGTTAACCAATGATCAAGCGATCATAATCACATAAGCTTGTTACCATCATACTTTAGTTTAATAATAGTTTTTTTTTTAATTTTCAAATGACTATATTTTACTAAAACTTGTTCCCAAGTCCGGATGTGAAAAGTGGAGGGTTGCATTAGGTAGTCAATAGCCAGCGTAAAACTTGTCGAAATAATCATGACATGAATCCTTTAAATCATTGTGTTAATGCTAGGGCATCCCCAGAAGCTATATATGGTTTGAATACGGAAAAATGTGCTAGAGTGCTACCGGGTATAGTGTTAAATAAGCAAGGGTTCCCACATTATTGACGGATGCGGGAAAAGAAGTTAGTCCATGAAACTAGAATTATGTTAGGATCTTGGAATATAGGCACTCTTATAGGTAAATTAATGGAATTAATAGATATTATGGTTCATAGAAAGATAAATATTTTATATATTCAGGAAACTAAATGGGTTGGGGAGAAGGCCAAGAAGATTGATAGTTTAGGTTTTAAACTTTGGTATTCAGGTAAAAGTCGAACTAGAAATTGTGCATGTGTGATTATAGATAAAAGTTTGAAGGATAATGTTATAAATATTAATAGATATGGAGATAGAATTATAGCTTTAAAAATTATTATTGATACTAGGATTATCAATGTTATAAGTATCTATGCTCCTCAAGTAGGTTTGGAGGAGGTGAAAAAAAATTTTGGAATGAATTAGAGGGATTAATACAAAAGATGCCTCTTGAAGAAAAAATATTTATTGGAGGAGATTTAAATGGACATGTTGGTAGAGTGGTAGAATATTTTAAAAGTATTCATGGTGGTTATGGATTTGGAGTGACTAATGAAGAAGATAAGACTATATTAGATTTTGCTTTAGCTTATGATTTTGTAGTTGCTAACATTTTATTTAAGAAAAGAGATGAACATATTATTACTTATAAAAATGGATCTAGTAAAACATAGATTGATTATTTTCTGATAAGAAAAATAGATCGTTTAGATTATAAAATTGTAAAATTCCAAGTGAAAATCTAAGTACCCAATATCGATTGTTAGTTTTAGATTTTAAGATGAAAGGTTGTAAGAGAAAAATAAACTAAATTATTGTCCTAGAATTAGATGAGGACACTTAAAAAACACAAATAAAAATATTTTTAAGAGCAAGCTACAAGAGATTAGAATTTGGGATGTTCATGAGGAAGCTAATATTATGTGGGAAATAATAGCAACTGAAATTAAGCAAGTTGCTAAAGATGTGCTTGGAGAATCAAAAGAAAAAGCTTCTTTTAATAAGAATAGTTGGTGGTGGGTTAGAGTGTGCAAGAAAAGATAAAAATAAGAAGTATTATTATAAAACTTGGTTTAGATGTAAAACTGGAGAATTGGGAAAGATATAAAGTGGTAGAGATTCTAAGAAAGCAATATATGATACAAAAAATTTAGCTTTTAGTGATTTATACAATAGATTAGATACTAAAGAAGGTGAAAGATGTATGTATAAGTTAGCCAACCAAATAGATAGGAGAAGTAAAGACATAGTTCAAGTGAGGTATATTAAGGATGAAATAATAAAATATTTTTTTAGAAAATGATATTGAAAATAGGTGGATGAGGTATTTTGATAAACTTTTCAATGAAGGATCTGAAAGTACGATTGATTTTAGCAACCTTAATACCCTAAACAAAAATAGAGAATTTCATTTTTATCAGATTAGTAAATTTGAAGTTAGTGAAGCTTTAAAGAAAATGAAATGTGAAAAAGTAGTAGGACCGGATAATATTCCAATAGAAGTGTGGAAATATTTAGGAGATTAAGGAATTTCTTGGCTTACAAATCTTTTTAATGTCATTTTCAAGGCTAAAAAGATGTCAGATGAGTGGAGAAAGAGTTTGTTGGTTCCTATATTTAAGAATAAAGGTGATGCATAAGAGTGTGCAAATTATAGAGGAATTAAGTTAATGTGCCATACATTAAAATTATGGGAGAGAGTAGCAAGGCGATGTGATACGTAAGTTTCTCACAATCAGTTTGGTTTCATGCCAGGTAAATCTACTATGGATGCTATACATTTGTTAAGGGGTTTGATGGAGAAGCATAGAGAAAGTAAGGAGGATCTACATATAATATTTATTGATTTAGAGAAAGCTTATGATAAAGTTTCAAGAGATGTTCTTTGGAGAGTTCTAGAAGAAAGGAGTTAATATTGGTTATATTCAAGTCATTAAGGATATGTATACTAGAAGCATTTGTGTCCAAACACAAGGAGGATTGACAAAATATTTTCCTATTTCAGTTGGATTACATCAAAGATCAGCTTTAAGCCCTTATCTTTTTACTTTAGTTATGGATGTTCTTACTAGGCATTTACAAGAAGATGTACCTTGGTGTATGCTTTTTGTTGATGACATTCTTCTTGTTGATAAGACTAGAGAGGGAGTCCAACAAAAACTTGAATTATGGAGGTCAACTCTAGAGTCTAAAGGTTTTCGTTTAAGTAGATTTAAAACTGAATATATGGAGTGTAATTTTAGTTGTAGAAGTTCTAGTGATAGTGTTGTGATATTAGGTGAACATGTCATTAATAAGAGTGAGCGTTTAAGATATTTGGGCTCTATTGTTCAAAATGATGGTGAAATAGATGGAGATGTTATTAGTAGAATTCAAGTTGGATGGTTGAAGTGGAGGAATGCATCTGGCCTATTATGTGATAGAAAAGTTTCACTTAAACTTAAGAGAAAATTTTATAAGATGGTGGTAAAACCTACAATGACTTATGGTGTAGGCCAATAAAGAGAAGCATAAGACTAAGTGTTACAGAGATGAGGATGCTTAGGTGGATGAGTGGCTTTACTCTTAGAGATAGAATGCAAAATGAGTATATTCGGGAAAAAGTTGGAGTAGCTCCAATGGTAGATTAGATTAGGGAGAGTCGCCTTAGATGGTTTGGCCACATAAAGCGTTGGCCGTCCGATGACTCGATTAAGAGAGTAAATGCATTAGATTTGCCTTATGTTAAGAAAGGTAGAGGTAGACCTAAAAAGACTTGGTTAAGATGTATAAAAAATGATCTTAGTATACTTGATTTAAATGAGAATTTGACAGATAATAGGATACAATGGAGATGAAGGATTCATGTAGCCAACCCCACCTAGTGGGATTAAGGCTTGTTGTTGTTGTTGTTATTGTTGTTGTTGTATATTTTACTAAATATCACTTTAAACATATGAACAAATAAATATCTTCTCGTTTGATGGGTCAAGTAAGCTCCATTCAAAGATAATAAAAGACATAATGAAATATTTAATATGATTTTATAATTGATAATTAATAATTAGACACTATGATGGATCAAGAGCAACTTGGAAGAGAATGTTGGAGTTTCTCTGCCATAATATTTTTCTTAGAGTATCTTTAGTTCAGGCCGTAGCAATAATAGCGGTTTTACTTAATTTATAAGATTAAAAAAAACAAATGCAGACATTGCAATCTCAGATGATGTAATTCATCAAATAACATCAGAGAAATTACCTATTCTAATGAAGGTTATGTATGGTTTGTAAAATTATAAGCTAAAAGTTTATATTTTAATTTAAGTGATGGTTTTTTTTATTAATAATTGTTAATTTATTCATCATTTACAAGAAGGTAACGATCAGCTTTAAGATGATTGACATTTAATTAAAGAGAAAAAAAAAGAAATATTATGAGTGGGATGAAGAGAGAATGAGATAGGGAATGAGGAACAATATTTTAAGAAATACTTTGAATTCGAAATTTAGTATTATATCATTTCACAAGAAAGCTATAAATTCAATTAAATTTGTTTTTTAAAATAAGTTATATATGCTCATCTCCTCTATTTATATTCAATTTTTTTTTAAGATTATTAGTGCTTCATATGAGGAAGTGTCAAATTGCTCGAATAAATATCAAAGATACCTTGGGGCTGTTTGATTGCTTGTATTTAGAGTGTAAAATAAACTGAATACAGTGTAACATGAATGCAGTGTATTTAGATTATTTTAACTTGTTTAGTTGAAAACTCTACAAATACATGAATTTTTTTTTCTTGTTTGATAAAATAAATATAATGTAAAGTATTTTTGAGATTATCTGGCGTATGCCTGACGACACGGTGGCTAGAGGCTCGGCATGGTGGGCGGCGGCGACCCATGATGGTCTACGGCAACACTTTACAAATACACCCAAAATGACCATTCTAATGCATTTCAAATACACTATTAATGCATTGAAATTTTACTTTGCATCATACCAAACACTCAAAAAATTAAATTCCCTGTATTTTGTTTATTTTACACTCTAAAATGAAAGCAACCAAACAATCCCTTTTTACTCATTTAATCTTTCTTCCTTGCATTTATATTGTTGATGACAATCTTTACTTTTAATGATGATCACAATATTCAATAAATTGACTCCATGTAATGAATAGTTGATTTGTTTTGTATTGAATATTTTACATATCATTTATTTTAAATCCACCTTAATGCCTTTGTGATTTTGTTTATTTGCTTGAAAGAGTGCTTATTGAACTGTAGTTTATAACATTATTAACTATATTCTGGAAAATCATCCCCTGATAAATTTCTTTTATTTTTTTTTAAACTATAGATTTGCACCAATTTAAACTGCCACAACATCAAAAATATTGAACCTTCCAATGGTTTACATTGCCACAAATTAAAGAAAGGTCAGCATCACAATTATTTAAATCATTGTTAATTGTAAATTGAACTAAATTGCAGTGATAAAACACTATTATTTTGTAGTTAGCAGTGATTTTGATTGCTGAATATTATAGTGGTTTAAATCACTGTTTATTATAACATTGAAAATCATTGTTAAGCCCTAGCAGGGTTAAAATAAGGAAAACTCACCCATGAGGCGGGCAAATTGCTCCTTTTAAAAATTTGCTCTCCCAATTCTAACAGATTTAAAATTAATTAAAAATCTTGCAGATTATAAATAGTCACTTGATTCAAAATAGGTTTTTACATAATTAAAGTTTAAAAAATTTTATGATGTAAACTACCGAATATGATTTCGTCTCACTTATTTGATTGTTTACATTTACAATTTAATTTTAAAAAGTGTTGCTTTTATTTTATCCTTGCTTTATTCTGATATCATTTTTTTTTGTTTCTAAAAATTTTGAGGTGTTTGTACAATTTGAAATTAGTATTTAATTCTAACTATTTGATGGAAGCAAGAGATATTTGAGTTACAAAATTAGCTATATAATTTAATGTTATTAATAGATATTAGTTAATTTATTTTTAGTTAATTTTAAAATAATAATTTCATAATTATATTCATTCTTATTTTTAATAATATTAAAATTTCAATCAAATTTATTAATGACATATACATAAAAATCTACTTAAAAGTAAACAACAAGTAGTCTTCATTCCATTATGTGGTTTCTCCAATGTGTTCTATTAAGTGTTATATTTTCATTTAATTCTAATAAATTAAGGTCATTTTTTATATTTTCTAACCTAGTCACTTAGGTCTACCTCTACCTTTATTTACACGGCCCAAATCTATTACATTTAATCCCTTAAATGAGTCATCAGACAACTGTCGTTTTATGTGACCAAACCATCTAAGATGGCTCTCTCTAGATTTACCTACCACTATAGCTACTCTAACCTTATCACATATATATTCTTTTCTCATTTTGACTCTAAGTATAAAGCCACTCATCTACCTGAGCATCCTCATGTCTACAACATTAAACTTAATTTCATGCTTGTCTTTATCGCTAATTGTTGCTTTAAAACCTCAGAGAGTGAAAGTTCTTTAGCCTTGTTGTGAAGTCCAAAGACACACACACAGTAATTAAAGAGAACAAGAGACACTCAATTTTAACGGAAAACCTAAAAGAGGGAAAACCACGCTACAAAAAGCTTCCACTATGTATCTGTTTCAGAGTACAAAATCTTCCTGATAACAGGATTACAGAATTGCATATGAGAGAGGAATAACAACTGTGTAACAATGATCAGGTTGTAATTGTTACTGATGGTGGAGATGCGGGTAACTCCAGGAATACAGGATACAATTAGTGACGACAGTGGCGGTATGGCGATCCGAGCGGAGTGCAATCTTGTGCACTGCTGAGGATCTTCAAGCTCGAGCTCTCTTCCTCCTCACTTGGCTTTTCCTCTTCTTCCTCTGGACTCTTCCTTTCTTCATTGCTTGGACTCTTCCTTTCTTCCTTGCTTGGGCGATCACGGATGATCACCTACGGTGGATGGTGACGATCGTCGGCGGCTCCTCTTCACTTGTTTCAGCCTCCTCCTCTTCTTCCTCGCCCCTTCATGTGAGAATGAAGGTCTATTTATAGATGGGAGGAGGTATTCTTAAATTCATGTAAAGCGCACCACTCCCCTCGATCGGATCTGAGATGAATCCTTCAATCATTTGATGTATTTTGAGCATTTGGATGCCCAAATAAAGTCGGAATTATGAGATCTTAGCTCGTTAGATCCGGCTCGTCGAGACGCTCGATTTGACTATAAATACTCTATATTTGAGAGCTATTTTGGGATTTAATTGATGTCCCAAAGATTCCAATGATATTTTAAGTGCTTGATCTCGATCGGTTTTGACTCAAAATCATATCGCTTTCGACATCAAGATTTGTGCTTTGACTAGTCATATTTTGAGAGCCATATCAGTTGCCCCTCTGCCACCATCTTATAAATTTGTTCCTTAAGTCTAAGCAAAACTTTCCTGTCACACAATAGGCTCGATGCATTCCCCCACTTCAACCATTCAACTTCAATTCTACTAATAACATCTCCACCTATATTACCATCGCTTTGAACAATATAGCCAATATATCTAAAATGTTCACTCTTTTTAATGACTTGATCACTCATTATTATCACTCTACTAAACTATATATTCTACAATTAAAATTACACTGAAAAAGTCTTTAGACTCTAAAGTTGAACATTATAATTCAAATTTTTTTTTGAACTCTAACAAGAAGAATATCATTAGCAAAAACATACACCAAGGTACAGCCTCTTGTAAATGTTTAGTAAGAAAATTCATAACAAAAACAAAATGATATGGGCTTAAACCTGATCCTTAATATAATCCAATTAAAATAAGAAAATAATTGGTCAATCCTCCTTGTTTTTGAACACAAGTGATAACTCCAATTTATATATCCTTAATGACTTGAACATAAATAATATTAACTCTCTTCTTATCTAGAACTCTCCAAAGCTCATCTCTTGAAACTCTATCATATGCTTTTTCTAAATCAACAAATATTGCATGTAGATCCTCTTTAATCTCTATAAACTTCACCATCAAACCTCTCACTAAATGTATAACATCCATAGTAAACCTACTTGACAAAAATATAAACTAATTTTGAGAAATTTTTGTATCACATCATAATCTAAGTTCAACTACTCTCTCTCACAAATTTAATGTATGGCACATTAATTAAATTCTCCTATAATTTACAAACTCTTGTGCATTACCTTTATTCTTAAAAATATTAACCAATAAACTCTTTCTCTAAACATATAGTATTTTTTTTAATCTTTAAAATAATATGAAAAACATTTATTAAAAAAAAATTTCTTGAGCTCTTAAGCATTTCCATACTTGATAATTCATGTCATACTACTTTTTTACCATTCACTTTCTTTAAAATCTCTTCAATCTTATTTTTATTGATACGATGATAAAAGTAAAAATATTTATTTTTATTTATGGCACTGAGATTGACAAAGTAAATCATATTTTCACAACCTTCATTCAAAAGTCTATCAAAATATCTCATCTATCTATATCTAATATCTTTTTCAAAGAAAAATATTTTATAATATTTATTCTTAAAGCATTTCATTTGAACTAAAACTTAACTTCTTGTATCTTTTTTGCTTGACTAACAACTTATACATACATTTTCTTCCTCTTTAGTATCTAATATATTATATAAATCACTAAATAATGAATTCTTTATATATATTGCTTTTTTAAATTCTATATGATTACTTTATATCTTTTTTAATTATCTAAGTTTTTATATCTAAATCAATTCTTATAGCAAAACTTCTTAAATTATTGAATCACAAATATTATAAAATTCAAGATTAGAAGTTTCAACATTTCATTATTAAAAAAATAAGGCTATCAAATGAGCATAAATGTAAAGTGACCTACCATATATATATATTATGCACTTAAATAGCCTAATTTTAACATCTTAAAAGGGAAGTGCTTAAGCGTGTACATTTGGTTTCTTTAACTGTTTTAAAATTTGAATTAATTAAATTAATTAATATTGGTTATGTAATTTTAAAATTAAACTTTATAATTAATTTTTTAGATTTAAAATAAATAAAATTGAATTTTAATTTGTTTACTTTTGTTTAGTTTTATATAAAATAAAATTGAATTAATTTTAAAATTGAGCTTAATTATTTTAGTTTAATGATCATATATTAATAATAATACTAAGTATATATATTAAAATTTATAATTTCAGCTTTCAAATAAATAATATTCATATTATTTTTTCAATGCTTATTTATTTATAGTTCATAGGTTTTAGTGATTTTATATTTGAATAAACTATTTGTTGCGTGCTAGAAATCGTGATGCGGTAGAGTAAGAGTTTATGTCTTAGCCTTGTCAGATAATCGAGCACACACAGATATTTAAAGAGCAGTAGAGTTTAATTTTTACGTGGAAACCTCGAAAAGAGGAAAACCATCTCCCAAGAAAATGTTCCATGGATATGTTGAAAGTATAAATTCCCAATGTGGGATTACAAGATATGAGGTAGGAACAATAACTATGTAACAACGACAGGTTGTATTTTTGATGGAGACTAAACTCGACGCTTAATTTCACACGGTCACTTTTCTTCCTGCTTGGTTTCTTTCTCTTCTTTACTTGTTTGCCTCCTCTTCTTCTTCACTTTTCTCCTCCTTCATGTGAGGGATAGAGTTCTATTTATATGAGGAGGCATTTTTTATAATTTATGCAAGTCACCCTCCTTGATCGACGGAGAATGGTTCCTTCGATCATTTGATGTATTTTGAGCATTTGGATGCCCAAATAAAGAATTATGAGATCTTAGGCTCGTTAGATCCGGTCGAGACGCCGATTTGACTATAAACACTCTATATTTAAGAGCTATTTTGGGATGTAATTGATATCCCAAAGATTCCAAGATATTTCAAGTGCTTAATCTCGATCGACTAAATCGTCGCTTTGATATTAAGATTCTGACTTTGATTAGCGTATTTTGAGCACCATATCAGCTCCCCTATTTTTTTGGATGAGATTGTCTTAATCATCCAAAAATATAGCGCCAACCCATGACCAATATATTTATATTTCAAATATTCATATAAATCCAAGATTACGATTATGGAAGCAAATCTACGGTCTTGCATGAGATTCTCGAGGTTATGAATTTATTTGGATGCTCACAAGTTTTCGAGCATTTTTGAGTCCATTGGCACGTATGCTTTATCGGCAGAGGGCGCTGCCGACGCCAGGGTGGCAAATACCGATGGGTCGGGCCCATCTGAGCTGACGCATGCGGTCTAAGGCGGCCGCCGCGAAGGCGCTGCCGGCCGGGTTGGTCCCATCGCCATGGTCGCCGTAGACGCTACGGCCAGGTCGTGGGTCAATTTAGCGGGTCTCCGGCGACGGTCGCTGATCGCCGGGTCAGGCTGACGGCTCGTCGCTGTTCTGGCTAATCGGTCGGGTCACGAACGATTTCCGGGTCGGATGTCGGGGTCACGATACACATCTATGCTGTCTTTACTACAGGTCTGGCTCAGGGCATACGCCATGCCCGGCTAACTCCCTGACCGGAGTTTTAAGGAATTTAATGCTTTTTGAGGGTTTTACCCTTTTACCCTTGTGGGCTACACTAAGGTGAGGGAGAGAAGGCATACCTTTCCCCTCCCTTTCTTCTTGAGTGAAAGTCCTTTGAGTGGCGTCGAGGAGCGATCAAGACCTTCATTTACGACAAGGCTCCAGCCTCGAAGTGTAAACTAACTCCGGACCGGTTGAAGGCATCAAGACCCGCTGCTCATACGACAAGGCTCCGCCCCCAAAGGTGTAAACTAACCTGGCCTGACCGACCGGGATTGAGGCGATCAAGACCTAGTATACGGCAAGGCTCGCCTCCCGAAGGTGTAAACTAACCTATTGACCGAGGATTGGAGCGATCAAGACCGTGAATATACAAGGCTCCGCCTCAAAGGTAAACTAACCTCCACCGACCGGGGTTGATTATCAAGACCGCTCATACGACAAGGCTCCGCCCCAAAGGGTAAACCAACCTAGTCGGACCGACCGGATTGAGAGGCGATCAAGACGTAGATACGCAAGGCTCCAATTCTCCCGAAGGTAAACTAACCTAGGACCAGGGATTGAGGAGATCAAGACCCGTGTGGTGCTTCATGCATGATTCCATGGCCGACGATTGTCAAGATGAGAAACAATAATCGGAGCCGCCACTGATGAGTCAAAAGTTTAGGAGGTAGTTCTCATACTCTATGGGGAGGAATAGTCTTTCCCTCTCCTCTTTTTTTTTTTTTTTTTTTTCATGCATGCACGCCTTTTGTTGGGAGGAGACTAAAAATTTAGCTAAAGTCATGAGCAGCAGAGTCAAAGAGGGATGTCCAAGTGAGTGAGTGCCTTTACAAAACTCTTAGATTTTGATGTTTCTCCTTCCTCTACTTATTCATAATATATTTACGATGGAAGAGGCTAATATTACGACAGGATGATGACCGTCCCTTGTACATCCGACTTAATAAGAGCAAAAAAATTTCATTTTCCCAATGATTTAGTGGCTATATGCCAAGAGGTCCGATCGAGTCTCGCCTCCACCAGATACTTTATCGCTTCGAGATGATTTTACGTCGGATTGATTTCTAGCTCTCGAAATGATTGAGATCTTCAAGACATGTGGTGGCTCTATCATAGTTTTCATTTGGGCTTTAGTGGTCATCGCCGGTTTTGCCTTTTTTTCAGAGGCATGCTTATTTTGAATATTCAATACTTGCGAATGTGTAGATTTACATGTGATGCTCTGCTTTCGAGAATTGGATAGAGTTCTTGGCACGGATCCTCCAAGAATTGGTCAAGTGGATTCTTTTGTGAAGAATGAGGGGCCTCCGAGAGATGGGGAAGGTTGAATGACCTCCGATCCGCTTTCAATATCGAGAGCAGATTCTAGCAACCCTTAATATTCGATGTGAGAGCTTGCGGCATGAGTTGCATCATATTGGAAAATATACAATAGAAGATAGGATGTACAAGGTTGGCTTTTCCATCCGTGCAGAAGATCTCATGCTCTTCCATTGAAGAGGTCGAAAAGGTGTTGAGAAGTCTCCTCATGTTCATAAGGTTCTTTCCAGAGTCCGTCAGGATCACTTGGTAGAATGTTCCATCTTTACAAAATGAGACTCGTCTTAAATGGCTACGTCGGATATTTACTGAGATAATGTTCCTTGGCATCCGAGAGTTTAGTTTGACTCATGATGGGGAGTTCGCTACTCTAAGCCACAAATTCTCAAGAGATATTAAATCACATATGTATCGACGCCAACGCGATGAATTGCGCGCGTTATTTTCCTTCTATTCTTCTTCTTCCTTCTTATATATAATATTGGTACTAAATTTTTTTTTTTTTTTTTTTTTTAGGTAACCAATCATTAGAATGATGGCTCATTTGGGTGTTGCCTTAGATGAATGGAATAAATTTGTAAAGATAAAATATCTCAAGGAGTAGTATGGCCGAATGCTAAAGTTAAAGAGGCGACTTGGAGGATCACTGACCGAGTGTAGAACCGAAATGCGAATATGTCTTCTTTTTCTCTGTGTCGAGGCGAGCGGCGTGATGAGTCGAGGAGGAGCAGACTCGAAGGAGAGAGAAAATCGGACACTTGTATCGATAAGAAAGTATTACAAGATCGCTCAAAAGGAGCATAGAATGTCGAGGCAAGTGAGATCCTTGAAGGTGAAGACTTCAAGAATTCTCCGCTTATCGTGGCCTATCAAGACTTCGCTCGTGAAGCTCGTAATCATATCTTTGATATTGAAGTGAAGGACTTGGAACGCATGTTTAGAGGAGGGCTTCATCTGAGGGTTCTAAAAGGAACTGTGGTACATCGCAAGACCGAGCTAAGATAGAGGTATATCCCCGCCAAGCATCTCAAGATCCTTCGCCAGATTCGATGAAGGAGTGGTAAGTGGGCTCCGTGGAGCTTAGTGAGAATGAGGATGTTGATATTATGTAGTATCGTTGTCATTTGTTCTATGCAATATCATTAACGTATGAACTTAATTTCTTCTTATATCATCATATTGATGTCACAATAATATCTGGATATATCCTCTTCTTTTTTCTTTTTTTTTTTTTTTTTTTGCACTTATCTTGTTCTTGCCCATTGTAATTGGTCGGTATTATTTGACATTGCTAATATGGATGAATTGGATCCACCGAGGATTTTCGACCTATCCAAGGTTGTTCGTCGAGTGTTACCGATGATGTTAACCCGTATGGAAGAGATCGCGGGAAGTCCATCAAGGACTTTTGACCTTTCCTAGGTTGTTTGTCGAATTTTTTGCTTAATGACATTAACTCAGACGGAAGGTCCGATCAAGTCCCCTTGGATTGATCATATCGCATTGAGATATAACATGAGTTGTGTATTTCTCAAGTGGGAGGAAAAGCGACCAATCTTGTTAGAACGAGCTTGCAAATTCACTAGTTCAATGATATAATCATATGATGCGTATAAACTTCAAGAGAAAATGACAACAATACCTGCAACAATAACAGGGACAAGAACAACAACAAGTCTTGACACCCGTGGGGGTGGGTTATACAAGGGTGAAATGACAAACGAGATAAAAGTCACAATAATCATGTAGAGAGTTACCGATAATATTCAAGATTCTTAGTATTCCAAGTTCGAGGTAGAGTTTTTCCTTCTTGGTCCTTGAGCTTGAACGCTTTCTTGACCATAGCTATAACCACATACGGCCATCCCAGAGGTGAGAGTTTATTGCGTTGAGGGCCTTTTCTGCAGCCTCAAGACTTGCAGACCAAGTCACCACGATATGGGGCGAGGTTTTACTCTTCGTTGAAGTGGTGAGCTACCCGCATGATATGAAGCAACCAAGTAGGCCATATCAATGAAGTTTGTGGAGTAGATCTAGGTGTCGAGTTTTTCTTCATTATTACCATGATCAAAAAATTGGACTCTTGGACTTGGAACCCGATATCCACCGGTATGATAGCTTCGTAAAAACACAAATTATATGGCGTTCACCGTTGGGTGCGGATGAAAAGCGGTAGGCCCAAAGAACATTGGAAGTTCATCAACCCATTGCCCCCCAGCCTTCTCAAGACGTGTTTTTAGTCCTTTGAGTATGGTCCTATTGGTAACTTCGGTTTGCCCATTGGTTTGAGGATGTGCTACAGCCGTATGCAGTAGCTGAATGTGAAGATCTTTGCAAAAGGACGTAAAGACTTTTCCAAGAATTGAGTTCATTGTCGGTGATGATCTTTGCGAAGGCGAATCGACATATTATATTTTTCCGACAAATTGTTTAGCATTTGCCTCGTGATTTTGGAAGTGGTTCCTCTACCCATTTGGTGAAGTAGTCGGCTAGAATGATGAACTTTCGTTGCCATGCGATTGGGAAAGGTCCCATGATATCAATCCCCACGAGCAAAGGGCCAGGGCTTTGAATGGATGAGAGTTCAGACATGTGAGGGAGGTTAGAATGCAATTGACAACTTGATTTTTTTTTGTGAACTCAAGGCGTCTTGTTTCATTGTAGGCCAATAAAACCCTTGTCTCATGATTTTAAAGGCCAATGCTCTTCCTCCAAGGTGTTCTCCACATATTCCTAAGTGGACCTCTTTAACGCCAGAATCGCCCTCAAGGCTAAAAGGCATTTGAGATACTGGACCAGAGAAAGCTCGCTTGTATAATTCTCCAATCAACAAAGAAAGTTTGAAGCTTGTCTTCTGAGACGAGTTGAAGTTGGATCTTCGTGAAGGGTTCCTCCTCAGAAAAGATAGGATCGGGTTTATCCATGAATATTCTTTTTCCTCATCAATAGTTTGAATTTCCCATGACCCTTGGATGCTAGGATAATGTATTTCTTCAACATGCTTTCTCTTAAATAGATCTCCAAGGGTAGCAAGCTTAGCAAGAGCCACCAGTATTCTTCTCTAGTAGTATGTGGATGATTTGATATGTTTTGAAATGAGTAAGAAGGGATTTTACCAAGTGAAGATATCAGGCCTGAGGATTGTGAGTATTAAAATCTCCTCCAACTTGGGAGGCTACTGGGAGTCGATGAATTACTAAGTTTTGAGCTTCGCAATAATCAGTCTCAATCTCGCGATGAGCTTCATATTCACCATATTAGTTGGGAATTTTAAGCTAAGTCCATACTCTAAGGTATCTGGGAAATAAGTAAGATTCCCGCACCATCACAAGATTCAAGCTCCATCGACATAGAGGGTCCACTGGGAGATGAAAGCAAGTAGCAGATATAGCTCCTCTAGAGTTGGGTTGCATTCCACTATAAAGTCCAAGTACTTGAGACTTTATGCGAGGTAGAAAATTTATATCAAATTCTCCCTCTGCACCATTTGATTAATCTTCCATGCTTCGGTTTCGTAGATGGCTCTTAATGGTAAATCGCTGCAAACGCCGGTGTGAGCTGAAAGTACGCAATTTAAAAAAACTAATGCCGAGCCATCCGTCAAGTGGATAACCACTTTCTATATCGAGAGAATTTTACCGACATAATAAATTGGTTGTTGTGTCCCATCTTCCTCTCACTAAAACCGAAGCTTATTATGGGAAGAAACCGCAAGATACAAGTATATAACGCTTTCTCCTTGGATAGGTTTGGATAGTAGGGTGGAGATGCTAGATACTTTAGTTGTTCAAAAGCACAGGCATTCATCACCCATTGAAAATTATTATTTTTAGCTCCCTTCAATATTTTAAAGAACGGTAAGTATTTATCTCCGAGCGGGCTAGAAGCGGATAATGCACCAATTTATTCACGTTGGACTTCTTTGATATTCTTTGAGGGATCATATCTGAGAGCTTTGATTTTCTCGTGGTTGGCCTCTATCCCACGGTGAGTTACCATAACCAAGAAATTTTCCAGACGTGAACCCCAAAAGCACATTTAGTCGATTAAGTCGATGTTATACAAGAAGAAGATCAAAACATGTTTCCAAATCAAATATGTTGTGACTTTTCTAAGCTTTTTACTAACATGTCATCCACGCACACCTCCATCAGGTGGCCTAGCAGTCTTTAAAACCTTATTCATAAGGCTGCTGATAGTAGCACCAAAGATTTTTCAATGGCATGACTTGGTACAAAGATAAACCTTTATATGTTTGAAATGTCGTAGCCTCTTCATCTCGGTTCATCTTTATTTGATTGTAAACTGTAATAAGCATCCAAAAACTGAGCATTTGATGTCCTGGACGAAGATCCACCGCTTGATCGATTCGAGGAAGAGGAAAACTATCCTTGGGCAGTGCCTTATTAAGATCGTAATCAATACACATTCTCCATGCTCCACTTGTTTTCTTAACCATGACAACATTTGCCGTATAATGTCGAATGAATCCTCGCCTTCCATGAGCTTGTTGACTTCTCAATATAAGACGATCTGTAAACTTCGCTTTTGGATGATTGGTTTGAACGCTGGATTAATCTTGAGGGAGTGCGATTACATCAACCCGCATGTCTCCGGACCCCAAGCAAATACGCCTTGATTTCAAGCAAGAAATCAGATATTCTTCCTTTTGTTCTTCGAGAGTAAGGATCCCACTGCTCGTAATGGTTGGTCATCCGATAATGCTATTGAGAGTAAATCTTGAGAAGCTTTTGAGGTACTTCTTCATCTCGAAAATTAAAGTCTTCAATGTCAAGGTGATGGAAGGGCTGGTTGAGCTTGTCCGAGGTAACATGATCGCTCACGGTTTCCACAAACCACCCCAACTCCACCGGGTAGGGAATTTTATCTTCGATGAGGCAATCAAGTGATAAAGACAAAAATTGATTGAGGGGCTCTCCAAGATTGCATTATATGCGAATCCGACTTGACCACCATGAATTGAATTAAGTGAGTCACTTGTCGAGGAAATTCCAGAAGGGTAATTGTCCCTTCGCCTGCATCGGGTGATTATCAAACCCATATAATGGTCCAAAGAAGGTTGGAGCTTTTCCCAGCCGCACCCATATTAAGAAATGTTGAGTAAAATAAGACATCATAACTCCCATTGTCGCATCAAAATTCTTTTAACATTATAACAAGGATCACCGATCCTCGATTGATGACGAGTGGATCTTGATGAGGAACATGGACCCTTAAGTCTAAGTCCAGTCATTGAAAGTGATGGAATGATCAAATGACTTCTTTAACTCCGCTCTTGAGGGCGAACGAATTTGGTTAGGTAGTATCGGTCCTCCTGCGATCGTTTCAATTTCTCCAATTATTTGATGACTATTTGGTTGTTTTTGTGATGATTGGCCTGGTTGCCCTTCAAACGGAGGTGTGTTTGTTTGAGGTAGTCGACTCTTCACAAATCGCCGTAGATATCCTTGTTGAATGAGTCTCTCGATTTCTTCTTTGAGTTGTATGCATGCTTCAAGAAGATGCCCAATGACTGATGAAAGTGGCAATATTGCTCCGATTTCGAATTTGGTTTCAATGGATGCGCCACTGATGCTTTCTTCATCGAATAGTCATCAGGATGTTAACACGAGATGTGTTCAGCGGTGTGTATGTTTTTTCTGGTCGAGGTTCATGTCGTTGATATGAGGGACGTGGAGGGAGATCACGACACCTTGTCGCTTCTTGATGGGTCGTTTGGCCTCGACTTGCTTTTTCCTCATGATTGTTCAAATTGTTTATGATGGGCATTAATAGCTTCATCAGCGGAGATTTGTGCTTCTATGCGATGAACTAAATCAGCATACGAGTGTGTCCCGTGACAGGATGAATAAAGGCCCCGGAGTCCTCCGAGGAAAACTCCTCTTAATAATCTCTCACTGTATTTAGCCTCTAAGGAGAACCTCGAAGTATTCTTTGAGTGATTCACCCTCATTCTCGTGATACCGAAAGATGGGAGGAATCTTTAATGATTCTCCGCAAATAAACTGCTCCACAAAGATCTTAGCGAAGTTCGTTAAAGGTACGGATGGATCCCCTAAGAGAGTAGAACCAAGTGCGAGCTTGCCCTTGAGGGTAATAGGAAAACTTGACAAAGCAAGGTGTCGAGCTCGCTGGATATGCATGATAGTCCCAGAATGTATCATGGGTCGGCTTGCCCCATCATAGAATCAATGCTCTAAGCTTGAAACCTACGGAATGGGATGTTGAAGAATGGCTCCATAAAGGTGAGGACTCCACATAACCGGTGGGTGAAGATATACTGCCTTGAAGATGAAATTCATCTCGCAAGCATCGCATTCATCGCCAATGTCATGAGCAGGATTACGGATGAGCATGTGTGAAGCTATCGACAACAATCGTGGATTAGTAATCGCTGAGCCGCCGCGATGGATGAGTAGAACTAGCGGTTAGAGATCACATATGGTTTCATGAGGAACTATAACGCCGGGAAGATTAGCATTTTGACCTCCTCCCGCAACGACCGATCTTGGGGGGGTTCATTTGTCGGTTGCCGCAGTCCTGATCATCTTATTTTGGGACTCCTCCATTCGACGCACGATCCTCCAAAGAGATTCTCGCGCCTTCGCCAGCGTCATGCCTATCGAGGGATTGAGGCAAAACTTGACGCTCTGTGGAGGCTGAGAGTGACGGAGTTGGAGCGAGGCCCGGGCGAAGTGCGCCTATTGGCCATGACGGATATTCACCGGTATGATTGAAGGGTTTTTCTTCCCAGACGCCAAACCTGCGTTAAATCGGATTGTAGAGTAAGAGTTTATGTCTTAGCCTTGTGATAATCGAAAGCACACACATATATTTAAAGAGTAGGGGAGCTTCAGAATTTTACGAAAACCTCAAAAGAGGAAAACCACTGGCCCAAGAAAATGTTCCACTATGGATATGTTGCAAAAGTACAAATTCTTCCCAATGTGGGATTACAAGATGGTGTATGAGGTAGGAACAATAACTATGTAACAATGATTAGTCAGAATAAGATACGGTAATTTCGAGAGTGCTGCGAACTCGCACTTCCTTCTGCTTCTTCTTTACTTTCACTTTTCTTCTTCTTCATGTGAGGGATAGAGTTCTATTTATAGATGGGAGGAGCTTCGTTATGCAAAGTCCTACACTCCTCTTGATCGGACGGCTTAGAATGGTTCCTTCGATCATTTTGAGCATTTGGATGCCCAAATGAAGTCGAATTATGAGATCTTAGGCTCGTTAGATCCGCTCGTCGAGACGATTTGACTATAAACACTCTATATTTAAGAGCTATTTTGGGATGTAATTGATATCCCAAAGATTTCAAGATATTTCAAGCTTAATCTCGATGGCCTCGACTCAAATCGCGCTTTTGATATTAAGATTCTGACTTGATTAGCGGTATTTTGAGCACCATATCACTATTATTAATAATATCACTAGAAATTCATCTAATCAAATACAAAATCGTGATGCACCACTTGAATTACAAAACATACAAATATTTAAATTACTTTACACTCAAAAGTCAATAAGTTCTATTATTTAGTCATATATATATATCTATATATATATATATATATATATATATATATATATATATATATATATATATATATATATATATATATATATATATATATATAATTAGACTTATATTTTCTGGCTGTATAGAATATTATCTCTTGCCCAAAACAAGTTTCTCTGACCAACGTAAACCAGTGGACACATTGAAGCTTTTGGCAGGGGGACCCACACTGATTCAGTTTGACCAGCCCATGTGATCCACCGTGACGTCTGCGAGTGGAAATCCAGCTTTGCTCTAACGCCTCAGGACTTAGAACCAGGCAAAGTTTAATTATTTTAAAACTTTATTTTATTATGGTTTTGCAGTTGATTTTACAAATAAATTTTCTCTAAAATTATTTGTAAAATCAATTGCATTTTCTTAAGAAAAATATTTTTTAAAAATAATTATAAAATTATAGATCAGATAACAATTTTTATAATTATTATACTCTAATAAATTTGATTATGAAATTTTCATTTTTTTTATTATGAAATCTTTACCTTTCAAACGCTCCCTTATTATAGGCAATTTGATTAGGATCTTCTGCAATTATCATTATCAAGCTAAGCCATTCAATTCAAGAATGAATTTAAGTAAAATAATATATTTTTACAAAATAAAAATAGTTTATAATTTTAATAAAATATCTAATTTTAATAACATTTCTAATTTTATAGTTTTTTTTAGCTTCGACAACACCATGATAATAGGAGAGAATCCAAATAATTTATTTTATATGAATAAAGTTAATCTTATAAATTTGTTTCAATTATTAAAATATCTCCATCACGTGCAGTCGTATTGCAATCGTCTATTTTAAATTGGACGACTGAGATTAATCAAGATATTTTTTTTCCGAAAGTGTCATCATATTAGTGATTCGAGAGGATCGGAATGCCTTGTCACACAGAGAAAAATGATGTTTGTTATATATATATTAGCTTTATTGTTTTTAAAATATTTTTTAGTATTTTTTTTTTTATTTTCAAAAATAAATCACATTATTACTTTTAAAATACTCAAATAATCTTTGATATATTAAATATTTTTAAAATAATATTTAATATTGAGTATACTTTATATTAAATAAAAATAAAATAAAAATAACAAATAGAAAATAAAAAAATAAATTTATTCTCAAACAGTTTCTTAATTTTTTTGGTGAAAATCTAATAATTATACAATTTAATAAATATAATTAATGATTAATTTCATTTTATAAATAACAACAATTAATCTTGGCCTTAAACTATCGATTTTTCTTGAAAGATTAAGATTTTTGTAATACTTATATTGCCAGATATTTTGTTCTGAAATTTGATGTAGTATAATGGAGTTTTATTACAAAGCTTAAAGGTAATATCATAATTTCATTAAAATTTTAATAGGATAAGAATTTCATGAATCCTTGACATATATGTAAATAAATAAGAATTGTATGATACGTATATAAATATTTAATTATTTTTTTTACATAAAAAAGAATAAATTATTAAAAACTTTATTTATATTACTCATTTGATAAACTCTTAAAATTTATATTAAAAGGTAGTTTCATAAAAATTTGAAATTGGCCCATAAAATCCTCCTTTTTATATTTTTAAATGTATTATTTAAAGTCTATACGAATTATTCAAACATAAGAGCGTGCTAAGATTGTAACTTTAATTTTAGATTGTTCATAAATTGATTTAAACGCGATTTAAAAGATTCAGATTTCACTTTTGAAAACGAATCAGAAATGAAGGTTCAAAAAAAAAACTATTCAATGATCAAAATTAAAAATTGGGTCAAAAAATAAAAGCACTAAAAGCTCTCCAAACTGCCTCAGACTGAATTCATTAAAATTATTAAATTTGAAAAATAAATTTGAATTCAACTTTGGTCAAATTGAATCTGATGACAGATAAATAACTACACAAATAAATGATTCCAATCCAACAACTTAAAATAATATATCACAAAAATTTTCAAATATAATAACTTTATTGATCAGAGCATTTATTTTTATTTTTATTAATTCTTAAAATTATTAGATGGTAAGCAACAATCGCGATCAGTGATCCGCTCGTCTGCTGAGACGCCGCCTTTTGGTCGCACCTTAAAAGTTAGATTTATTTATAACAATTAACGAAGTTATTATTTTAATAATAAATTTGGTTTCATTTGTAGGCAGAGAAGTATGTATTAAAAGCACGTGATTAACGCCTATATAATCCAGTATTTTATGCAAATCCTCGACTCTCGCTTTGAATCGCTCTGCGACTCTCATTGCCTTTCTGTCTCCTTCGCAAGTACTGTTCATTGCATTTGGGGTTGATGTAGGACGCCGCCATTGCCGGCAGGAGAAGGAAATGGAGGCGAAAGAAGGCAAGAGCAGACAGCCGGTGGGGAGTCCAGTAGGCGGCGGGGCGGCGAACCTTCGTCTTCGCGGCCGCGATCCGCGGATTTGATCTGGCCCGAGCACTTCGTTGAGGCAGTCGCCAGCAGAATAGCTGTGGATGCTGCACGGGCAGGCCGAAGACTGGACGCTGCCCCAGCGGTCGTGACATTCTTCCAGGTAGTTAGTGACATCAAAGCATTCCGTCTCCAGCTAAATTCATTTTCATAAATCTTGATTCGATGATATATTTCAATGCTTGCAATTATGATCTGACTTTGCTGTCTAAGGTTTTATATTTCGCTTATTTCCCTCCTTCATTCATTCATTCATGCAGTTGCCGATTTCTAAACTAAACTAGTCAGCTGCCTTCTCTGATTTGCTTAGCATTTGTAGGTTTTTTTTTTTTGCTGCTTTTCTTTGTTTTGAGCAGCTTAAAGAAATCAGCTAGAGAATGGCGCATTCCTATTTATTCGCTCCTTAGTAATTTACTTGATTGTTTCGGAGATGAGTTCATGAATTGATTTATCGAATAATTGAAAAGTGATTTTTTTAATATTCGTATTAATGTTTGAAGTGTGATGAGTTAGAGAAATTGCTAGCTTATGGTTAAGAGCCCTTCTTTTCGCCATTTAAACCGACATTAGAGAAAAAAAAGATTGAATAGTAACTGCAACAGCAACGAGCCCAGGGACTAGACATTATTTCCTCATGGCCGTGATGAGATTTTATATAGCGACAAGAGAAAAAAAAAGGAGAATCGCCAACAATGTGCGCTCTCGCTCGCTCTCTTTCTCTCTCTCTCTCAAAGTTCTACCCATTTTCAGGGGTGACGAGAGTGAGCTGCGCCTGCTACTGCTTCTTCGCCTGGACGAGGCCTGAGACTGGCATAGAGAGAAGGAAGGCGGTTTTGTTGAAGCGTGGGATGGAGCAGAGTGGTAAGTCTACCTTTGTTGTTTGACCTACCGCTGAGATCTTACTTCTTAGAACCAAGTGGTCAGTACTGGATCGTCTTTAATCCCCTTCTCTCCGACCCATCCCTATCATAACTCTATTCTATGTCCGTCGCGCGTCTCTCTCTCTCTCTCTCTCTCTCCTCGCTGTTCTAAGTTAAGAATGTAGAAAGAAACAAAAAGAGAAGAGGTAGGTTTTTGTTTTTCGGATTTCGGGCATGGCTTCCGTCCTCACCTCCTGCACCTGTAGCTGCTGAACCAGCTGCAGCTGCAGTAGTGTGGCATGCCGGCCCTTTCAACACCACCACCACCAACACTTCTGCTACCACTATGATATTCTTCCGAGCTATTTTTCATCCTCAGCTCATAGGACCACCTCGTTGCCAACAAAATAGCTATCCTCTCTCTCTCTCTCTCTCTCAAGAAATTTTTTTTTAAATACGTTTAAGAAGACGGGCTTAGTACTCAGCAGAGTGTTAAATGGGAGTGTGAGGAACGGGGAGGCGGGGTAATTTAGTGGGATGCTTCCTTGGAAATGCAAGTGTGGGAAAAGTAGCAACAAGGCAGAAGTGCGTTCCGACTTTTGTTGGTTGCTTGAGCGGGCGGAGGTGGATGGATGCCTTCGGCTCCTCCCAACGACTTGGTTCGCCTCCCACCGCCATCTCTTCTGACCTTTTTTTTCAATTGATAATTACTTAATAACCCCATCGACATATTAATTTAACCATTTTCGCCTTTAGCTTCCTAGGATCAATTTTCGAACCTTTTATATTTGGTTGTTTAATTGACATTTCACAAGAAGCTTGAGAACTGAGAAGGCCTTCATTTTTATGAAATTTTGAATTTCGATTTTAGGTGAAGGTGGGACCTATTGCCTCCCGGTTCAAGCTTTTGTTATGTTATATCCCGGCACGAGAGGCAGCTTGGATATGTACCCCGACCTGACCGACTCTTGATAGTTCTTATCCATGTACATCCTAAAGCCGTCTCCATCGCACTTCTTTCTCTCTTTCTTTCTTCGTAGTTGGCACAGTGGCTCTGTTAAAAAGAAGACACGAACCCTCTTTTAGCTTTCATCTCTTTCCCTACCACTCATCTTTTCCTATCTTTGCGTGGCGAAGTGGAGCGAGGAGGTTCGGATTGGCCCAGCTTATATTTATGTACTGGGAAAAGAAGGGTTGCTAAGAGTAAGAAATTATTCAAAGAGAACTGCTTTTGAGGCCGTTCCTATCGATCTAACTGCAAATGAGGAGTGTTTCTTTTAATCCTGACATCTTTACAACAATTATTAAATTCGATTTTATCCACAAACTTATGTGGGCTGCAGGTATGCCTGCATTATAATATAAATTTATTCCAAAAGCACAGTATGTCTGTATCATTCTTTATAGAACAAATAATTTTCTACTTCTGAGCGATCGCGGCCGGCCCGGACCGAGTTCAAATCATCTCTGAGGCCTATACTTAGGAAAATTAAACGGGACCACAGCGTTGGGTGAAAATTGGAAATAAATACATTTACCCATAAGATATGGTGTAAGTGGATACACCAAAAAAAAAGAATATTTCTGATCCAGTGTTTTCCTTCCTCTTACGTTATCTTGTTTTGGTAAAATTTAAGTAGTTAATTACAAATTTTTTAACAAAAAATGCTTGTGACTTACAAGAGATTTGTGCATTGCACAATCAGAATTTAGGACGAAATTATATATATATATTTGAAAATGCCGGAAGTTTCTATAGTACTTACAGTTTGAAGATGTTTCTTTTGGCAACTGTAGCGGGGACCATCGCCGAACTCTTGGTATTATAGTATGCGAACAACCTGAAGTAGCATTTATGTTTTGGTATTATTTAATAAAATATCTCAACAAATATAAAAAAAAGAAAATAAGCAAAATAGTATAGGGTTATGAATGGAAAAGAATTTCAAAGGAAACTTTCCTTAAGTGAGCTTAATTCGTTGAGGGCTTTCATCTTAGGGCTAAGAGTGTATTTATTGTTCTCTGGCAGTCAACTTTATATATATATATATATATATATATATATATTAAAACAAAAGACCGGGCCACCACTTATGCCTTTTGCACCTGTGTTCGTCAATATAGACTAGAGAGAGCATAGTTTCCATTTTGTCGTTTTTTTGCTCTATTTAGCTATGGACATAGCACGAAAAGTACCAACCAGTAGCTGCCCTAAAAGTATATAATGTCAATCGAATCACGCGCCTATTCACCTCAGCTTGCCATAAGACTCTCCTCTAAACACAGCGAACGCTTGGCTCTTCTGAGTTTACCCACCGAGCTATCCATGCAGCCCATTACCCTCTTCACCAACAGAAAACGTATGCTTTATTTGCCATAATGGTCTAACTTGCTATGTATTTCACTCTTGTAAAAGTGATATTAGAGTTTGATCAAATTAGGCTCACAAGTGACTATGATCATATGCATGGCTTGGTTGTGTTGAATTTGTTTTTATCAATTCACCATAATATTTTTTATATTTTATTTCAACTCAAATGTCGTCGCTAATTTTTTTAGTGGAGTTGATAATACCAACTATTTCTATTTTAATATTTTTCAAAGATTAATTATTTAAAAGAATGAGTGAAATATTTTAAATTTTAACTAAATGTGTAAAATACTATTACATTCTTATATCATATTCCTTATTTTTTTATTGTAATTTAGAAAGATAAACAATAATATATGACTTTTGGTGGTCTATGGTTCAAAGTGATGGTCAAATAGATGGGGATGTTATTAGTAGAATTCAAGTTAGATTGTTGAAGTGGGGGAATGCATTAGGCCTATTGTAGAATGTTGGCCAATAAGATGGTTGTGAAACCTACAATGCTTTATATCGTAGAATGTTTGCCAGGAAAGGAGAAGCATAAAATTATGTTAAGTGTTGCATAGATAAGGATGGTTGGGGGAATCAGTGGCTTTAAACTTAAAGATAGAATGTGAAATGAATGTAAATGTGAAAATGTTAGGGCAGCTCTACTAGCAAATAAGATTAGAGAGTCACCATAGCTGATTTGGTTATATAAAATGTCTGTCGTCTGATGATCTAATTAGGATGTATTAGATTTGACGATGGAGCTAGACTTAAAAAGACTTGGTTAGGAAGTATAAAAATGACCTTTTGTTATAATTAAAGGGGAATTTGATACTTAATAGGACATAATGGAGAAGAAGGATTCATGCAGTTGATCCTATGCAGTGGGATAAAGGCTTGTTGTTATATTATATTCTTATAATTTATTATATGAGTGAATACATTATCGCATTAATCTAAAAAAATATTCATTATTTTTATTTTTATTTAGTTTATAAATTTATATTGTTTATTCATAGTAACTCATGTTTGGCCTAATCATTGCTAATATTATGCCTTGGCATTCTTTAAAGACCACCCTAGTTCAAATTTTAGTGGCGGTTTTTTTTTCGAAATTTTCAAACACCTACAATGTATTTTCCAAATTTTGAAAATTTTATTAGTAAGAAAGCAAAAATAAATTAACAAATATATTTATTATCTTTTTTATATGTTTTAAAAAAATAAAACAAAAAAAAAAGAAAATAAAAATGATCCCAAACATGCACTTTCTTTTTGTTGTTGGATCTCCATCTCTCATTATATTAAATTTAATATTGGATCGTAAATGTTCGACAGTATTTCTTCACATATTTTCCGCATGATACGGCCATGTTATCTCTATATAGCATATGCTTGTCTTTAACCTCCATGCAAAAGTAAAAAAAAAAATAGTTGTCTTTAAACCTCAAGACAATCATTCTAATTTGCAAGAGAGTATTTTTTTTCCCTTATTTATAAATAATTAATATATAATCTTAACTGTTATCTTATAAAATTAAAGGACACGCCTTGCAATTCAATTGAATTATCTTAACTGTTATTTTTCCCTCATATTTTCATAAATAATAAAAATGTTATATTTATAAATAATATATTTTAGGTATTAAATATGTAAATATATAAGAATTGTATATGGTAAATTTCCCTAATAGTAATAACACTCTTACAGTCTTAAGGAACGACTTTCTGTGTTATTTGGGATCGATCAAGCGTTCCACCCCATGACATAAATCCTCGGCCTTTATTCATTTGCTTTTATGGCTGACGGCTAGTATCAGATGCGAGGACAGGCTTTTCGATGCAAGTCCTGATTGCGACTATGTAGAGAATTACTTAGAGGCTGGTCCCGGATCTTGTACTCTGGATGCTCTTCTGAAGATGCTCTGATGGATTGTCTTTTCTAGTGCTCCTTTAGAATTTGTCTCTTTAAAGATCTTGAGAGCATTTACTAGGAAATTAATTGCTTTGAGCTATTCTGAGCTTTATACAGTAGTAGCATAGTTTTGCAGCCTGCATACATGCCAGTGCATTGCATATGTCAGAATCTTTCAAGTTCATTTGTGTTACTTTATGTTGGGGTGATGGTAGTCTCCTTGAATATTGCATGCAGTTAAAGCTATTGCGCTGTGGGAGTTGGATGGTGCCAAGTTTATTTATTTTTCAACGTATAATACTATTTTGGGGGGGTAGTTGGTCTAGTTTGTGCAAATAATACTATTCGGGGTGCAGTTGAACTAGTTTAAGCTTTTAAATAATCTAGCTAAGTCTAAATCTATTGAATTGTCTTAAAGTTACAGCCAGTTACTGTGATAGTTCCTGTAGAACAAAATGCATGCATCTAAATTACAGGCCAGTTCCTTATATTTTATCCACGTTTTAAACAATTTAAGGTCATTAGCATTCGTGGTAATTGCATAAACTCCAGGTTTCCGGATATCCGTACACGCTGAGCTAGTTTGGAACAAGGGTATGGGTAATAAAAAATTCTCGCATCCACATTATTTTCCAAATTTCAGAGAGTGTGTGTATTTGTCAAGATCACATGAGAATGTCCGAATAAGAACACATGGTAGGCTATGGGTATGTCCTAAATCTATTTTACTTTCCATTCTATCATATGCTGTAAATCAGCACAATTCTTGAGGGACAACACCGCAAATTGGCTCATCAGCCATCTGAATAGGAGTTTGTCAAGCCCCTACAAAAAAATATTTGCTGGTCGCCACAGGAGCCTTCTAAACTTTCCTGATGCATCGGCTTTTTGCATTAATTCTTATTTAATTTCTACCTCATCAAAAGCCTCTTTAAACACTGCCTTTGCTAGGTTCTAAATCCCGGATGACAAAAGTGGAGGATTGTGCTAGGTAATCAACGAGGTAAAACTCGTCGAAAAAACACTGCCTTTGCTAGGTTCTAAATCCCGGATGAGAAAAGTGGAGGGTTGTGCTAGGTAATCAACGAGGTAAAACTCGTCGAAAAAACATGATAAATCTTTTAATATATTGTGTTATCAAAAGCCTCTCTAGAAATCCAAAAGATGAAGCTGAAGTTCAGAGAAATAAATGCACTTCTATCAGAATGCTGACACATGAAGAAGATAATATGTTTATTGCAGAAAATGTTAGATACAGATCATAATTCTGAAGACATCTAACACAGTAAATTAATGCACTTGATAAATGTTTGTATACGTGTGAAAGCTGGTAGTGGTCATGTTTGCTCAGATTAATTATGAAGTACTCAAAATAAACAATATTTTTTATGTGGTTGACCAAGTATGAGGTTCCAATCACAGCAAGATCCAAAAGTTATGTCATATATGATGAAATTGTGATCTTTCGATATTGTATTTATGCATGGTGCTGATTTACTTTAGTATATATTCCCACTCCTAGAACAAGAAAATATCTTAGCCACAAAATTTAGTTGATGTGAAACCGAACTTTGTTTACCTATTCTTTTTAAACATGCACACGGTATATATAATTATGAATGAGATGCCATCTTGCATTAAGCAGATATCTTTGTTAACTTGCAAAATTTACATGTATTTTAAGACTGAACTTTCAAGTGTTGCATTTCAATCTGTAATGCCTGCTTTCCAGTGGGCTTCTTTGTAATGCCAATCTATGGTTTTATGAATTACTGAAGTTTTCTAGTAAGTCAATGTGAGTGAATTAAAGCATTGTCGAATACCATTAAAGAAGAATTCAGTTCTGATACATCCTTAGAAAATTAATCTGATTAAGCACTAATCTCAAGGCATTTTAAAATCGATCACCGATTTCAGCAAGCTTACAAAACTGACTGCCTCGATGAGACGAACATAGCAATCAAGCATAGTCCGATCCGAATCCGACTCGATCGATCGGAGCATGAAAATGGATCCCGATCCGCCAAATGGTCACCAAACCGACATATTTATAGATCGAAGGCCAAGACAATTCAACGAATCCAAGATCACCCAATTCAGACATCATTAAGGCCCGGATCATCAAAATACATCGTCGATCGAGGGGATGACTGGCCGTCATGGGAGTGGTTGAGTTTTCCACAAATTTACAAGGCTCACTCCCAAAAAACTATAAATAGAGCCTCATTCTCACCTTAGAGAGACAAATCGATTTGAAGACCGAGAGCTCGAGAACCACCAGATCGACGGCCGACATCTATCACCACCAAGACCACCAATAGTGCGAAGATCGAGCTCGCCTGGAGATCGCCTGAGGACTAGAAAAGACTAGCCGCCTCCTTTCTCTCAAGATCAAGAGGTTGCTCAAAAGATC